>JAWNNJ010001782.1:225000-295293 GCA_035045125.1 Hypselothyrea guttata
TCACAAAAATAAAGCCAAATGTTAGTTCTACAGTTATCGCCGGATATCACTTTTTTTTACATATTTCTCCATAGGAATTTTTATAAAATCTGAACGAAATATAGGGACGGGGCAGATCAGTGGGACGGAGGCTACAGTCGGACGTAACCGACCGTAGGAGACCCTTTACTTTGAGTATATGTACTAAGCTACCCGCGTATGCAACGCACACCACCCCCCTCTGCCTAGTGCGGCAAATTGTCTGTGGCATATGTTCGCTGTTTCTTATCCGATCGAAACAAAATTCACAGCGTCGATAGAGAATGTCACAAACTAGTTAAATCCCAAATTACAAATCAATAGCTTTAAAACTGTGGCTACAGCAGCTTATTGCGGTTTGCGGGGGAAGGGGGGGAGGTATCCAAAATCTAAAACAAACTCGTGCTGCTTACTGATTAGGAGAACCTAAATCCCAAATATGGTGTTTCTAGCTCTTATAGTTGCTGAAATCTAGGTGTTCATACAGACGGACAGACAGACAGACAGACGGACAGACGGACAGACAGACAGACGGACAGACGGACAGACGGAGAGACGGACATGGCTATATCGACTCGTCTTGTCGTCCTGATCAAGAATATATATACTTTATGGGGTCTGCCACGCCTCCTTTTGGGTGTTACACACATTTCCTCTTTGCACTAAGTTAATAGACCCTTTTTACTTTTTTAAAGTAAAGGGTCTAAAAATCGATTAATGTTGTTAGTGGTTTATATTAGAAATAAAAGCAATTGACATAAATATGCAAATTTAAACGTAAATGTTGATAAAAAATTAAAATAATTTAAAATATATATATTTTAAATTTATCAATAGATATAGCTATTAAAAATGTTTTGGTCTATGTCATGCTGTTATTGGTTGCAACGTTTTGCCGTTATGCTTTGCACACTGAAATGCAATTCTTTCACAGCCTAAAAGACGGCAATAGAAAATGCATACGAATATTGTATGAACAATTTAATTGAATTTAATTATTAATTTAATTTATACCTAAAAACATAGCATTATTGCATTAAAAGAGAAAACAAAAAAAGGTACAGTTAATTGTTGTATTTTGTATATAATTATTATTAATTTGTATATATATAATGTAGCTAATTCTGGCAAGGCTGCTCTGGGCAGGCATGCTCTATAGGGTATACAGAAATAGCACTAAAAAGAAGAGGAAGAGCAGGAAAGTAGTAAGAATGAAAGAAACAAACGCTACAAGGCGACGCACAACAGTCAAGGTAGAAAGCGGCATTTTGCTACGTGCAGAGCATGCACAATTCCCTCTCTCTCTCTCTGTGTCTATCTCGCTTTTGGTGTGTGTGTGAGCACGTGTGTGTATATATATATAAATATGTATATATGTGTGTGGTTGGCAAGACAAAATGCGGCTAATGTCCTTTCTACGGTTTAGATTTACAATACAATTCGCTGTTCTTCTGCTGCTTTGGCCACACTCTTACTTCAGCTCCTCCCCCCCCCCATCTCTTGCCTTCGCTCTTCCCACTTCCCTCTTGTGCTTGTTGTTCGCTATCTTTGGCATTTTGTTTGTATGTTTTGGCAGCGCTTTTATGCGTTTGTTCGCCTGCCAGTAGTTGAGCATCAAATCAAATGGTCGCCGCTTAAAAGTATGCTACAAAATTTTCTCACTCTCACGTAATTTCCATTACGTATACGCAGCGTCTTAGCAGCGACGAGTTTTTGGCTTTTATGCCACAAGCAACGTATGGAGTAGATATACTCTATATATATATACATATAATTGCCTGCTCTTGGAGCTAGTTTTTATCGTTAATCGCCATTTATTTGGGCTAAAAATTGCAATTGATTTTTCTTCTTGTTGTGCTTTGCTTTTGACTTCTGCAAGTTTAAAAGTTTGCCACAAGTTTTTACTGCTTTGACCTTTTGCCAAACTTGGCACAAGCAGTGAAATTAACGTTGTTTTTTTTTGTTTTTGCTTGCAAAAAAGAAAGTGAACTTTTAGCTCAAGTGTCTTGATTTTACAAATAGTTGATAAAATACAAAATTTTTAATATATTTTAAATGCTTTTTGCGAGCTGTTTTTTTACACTTTAAAAAAATACCCCTCATTGAGAGCTCGTCTCATTCATATGCACATCATCTACTTGTTCGCTTTATTACACATGACTTTTGCGCAGGGGCGAGTTTTTTTTTTTTTTTATTTCACAATGTTTTAGCTATTTTGGCAAAATATTCGCACGTCCGCTTCTAGCTATTTTTTAGCCAACAAATACGCAAATGACAACAGCAACAACAAGCGATGTTTAACAACTTTTTGAACAACTTGCAGTAATTTTTCAAAAGTTTTTTTAACTCTCATTTGGGCTGCTTTATTTTATTTTATTTTTTTTTCTTTTTTGTTGTGCTTTGTTATGTGAGAGGTTGTATTTGTTGTTGTTGTTATAATTGTTGCTTTTGTTGTTGTTGCCAATGAAGCAATGGCAACAACTTAAAGCAACAACTTCATGAACAAGTCAACAAAAGCCAAAGCAATTTGGCAAACTATGCGCAACTTGGCGCAAAGAACAAAGCGCCAAATAGTGCAAAGGGCGCTAAGATAGAGAGGGCGAAAGTGGAGGAGGAAAGAGGGAGAGGCAGAGGGAGAGGCAGAGGGAGAAGGGGAGAGAAAGCGCTGACTAAATTGAATGCACGATGGCGTGCTAAAGAGCATGGCTGCTGCCCAGCGAGTTAGTAAGAAAGTTATGCCAATTCATTAATTAGCCAGCCAATGCTCACGCAAAACAACATGGCGATAGTGTAAACGAGAGAAAGAGAGCGAGAGAGAGAGAGAGAGAGAGAGAGAGCACAGCCAAGTGCGTAACTTGATATGGTTTTCGTACTTAATAAAACGCGCGCTTCATCAAATTTTGTTGCATTTTATTAGCTGTCTCTGCTCTGCTCACACAGACACTCGCTTCTTCTCCTCCTCTCTCGCCCTTTATCACTCTCTTTCAAACTCTCACTCTTTAACTTTCTCTCTGTGTTTTCCCCTCTCTGCGTATATCAATCTTAGCTTTGCTCTTTGCTTGGAGTCTAACAAAGTTTTCAATTAATTGTAATTCAATTAATAAATTAAAATTAAAATTATTTATTTACTGCTGTCCCATCCGCACGGAAAATAAAATATTAATAAAAATGAGGCGTGAAATAAATTCTCAATTTAAATTTAATTAGCACAAAATCATTTGAAAATACAAAATAAAGTATTAAAAATTAGAATCTGTTCAATTTTTATAATAATTTTATATATATGACTAGTTTTTAGTTCCAAAGCCTTGAGCTTTCATATATAATTATTTTTTGAATAATTTAAAATGTTCGTTTTCTATTTATTTTAATTCTATTATATTATTATTGAAACAACTATCATTCAATTATTTATTTATTTTAATTTGTTACTATTTTTTAATATTATCTTATTTATATTATATTTATAAATTTTATTGTTTTTTGTTTTATTTATGATTATTATCATCTTAAATTTTAATTTTGTGAATGCAAATCTTGACTGAAGTACTTTAATTTTCATCATTAATTTGCAATTGAAATTGTCATCTATTTTTTAATAATTAAATGCACACATTTTGTATGACCCAACTGCCATATATATATGACAAGTTAGTGTATCTAACTGTCGTCTATCTGTATTTTTTATATATAATATTCTATTCTATATGCAATACGCGTGTGGACTTCAACTTCCCCTTGATTTGATGGCTTTTGGGGGCGACAAGTTTCGCAAGCTCGTTTATTTGATTAGTGTGTGGGTGTGTGTGTGCGTGTGTGTGTACGTGTGTGTGTGTGTTGGATTGTACAAAGTTTTAGCAGCAAATATGGCAAACAATTTCACAAAGTGGCCAAGGCTAAGCGAAAGTTTCATTTGAGCGTCCATCGTCAATCTGCAATTGCCACAGTATTAGCTAATCGTTGACTTCAAGCGCAGCTGCTGCCCCTCACCCCACCCTTACCCGTCACCCCTCACCCCTCACACAACTGCTCCTTGCTGCCATACTGCCATAGTGCCATACTGCCATACACCTGCCCCGACTGTCATACATCTTACACTTAGACTACACACGGACTTAACTTAACCCATATGCCCAAGCAGGCAGCCTATAGAATTTTTCCGCTCACGTCTTGGCCAGCTAATTAGTACAAACAAACACATACATATATCACATATATATATATATATATATATAGCTGATTGCTAAGAGAGTATGCGAAAGAGAGAGGGCGTAAGTTAGAGCCAGCTACACTTAGAAAAAAAGCCACAAAACTCGTGGCACATCCACATAAGTTTTAAAACGCCATTTAGTTCACATTTAAAAAATTTGAATTTGTTTTTGAATTTAAATTAATTTAAAAACATTGCGAATTAATAAATAAAATTTAAAATTTAATAAATTTAAATTAGTTTTTGAATTTATATTAATTTATAAACTTTGCGCATAAACAAATGATATTAAAAATAAATAATTTAACAATAATAAATAAATAATTAATAAAAGTTCTCGAATTTTATGAACCCAAATATGTTTTTGTTAACTTAATTAAAGTTTTGAAATTGCATTCGAAATATAATTCATGTATCAATAAATCAACGAATAATCAATAAAATAATTTGAATTATAAGTAAAGTACGACAATGAATGTGAACTTTAGCGATAAAAAAAGAAGAAGAATAATAAAAGTAATAATGAAAATAGATATGGTTGTTATGCAGAATATACAATCTTTAATATTACATATAACATTATAAGTATTATAATTTACTATGGTACAAATTTCTAAATTATGGTAAGATTATTCCATAACAATATATATAAACATTATTTATTTTTCCAAAAAATAAAAATAACAAATATTTATGCATGCTGAAAAGCACATTGCAATCGCCGCATAAACACACAAGTTATTCAATAGACAATAAAAGCATGCTGCCAACAAAAAGTAAGATGAAGCACTGCTGCTGCTGCTGCGTCTTTTTTCTGAGTGTAGCGTTTCAGTTTCAATATATGGCTGCTTGTGCTCTTTTGAGTCAATTCACAAACGTATTTCAACTGTGAAAATACGTTTCGCCTTACCAACGCATTCAATTAGTCAATTTCTATGCGTGTGTGTGTGTGTGTGTGTGTGTATGCGTGTGTGTGTGTGTGTGTGTTTGTGTGTAGCTGTATTCATTTAGTAAATTTACTTTTGTTTGCGCCTCAGTGAATTGAATGCAAAAGGCACTCGCAGCAGACGCTGCTCTCTCTCTCTCTCTCTCTCTCTTTCTCTCTCTCTCTATACACACACTCTCCCATTTCGCAGTGCAATTAACTCATGATGGCTGGCTCGTCCTTCAGCCATTCTGTGCTTTTGTGCCTTGCGCTTTTGTCCTGCCTTTGTCCTGGCCAGGAATGTCATTAGCATTCATTCATTTGATATGATATGCGTTAGATCATTGAGTGTGGCATTTCGGAATTATAATACACAATCTATATGTAAATATCTTACTCCCCCCTCACCGCCCTCCTTCCCTCTCGCCTCTCCGAGTTGCCCACATATTAGATTAGGCCATAATGTTGCTTATTATGCAGATAATGCACAACGCACACATCGTATTAACCATGCCCCTGCCCAGTTGCCATGGCTCTGGTCAGTTAATCGGACAATGTCGTCGATTGTTCGATTGTTCGATGGCTTCAATTGCCAAATTACCTCAAACATCCATTAAATATTCATCGTTAGTAGAGCTACAAAATTATCGATGACAGATTCGATATAATCGAATCTAATCAAATCTCTGTTAAAAAAACAGAGCAAAAAAAGAAAGTTTTTGCAAAATATTTAAATTAAAATTAATTTTATATAAGGCAATTCCCTCAAAAAAAAAAAACGTAAAATGCTAGTTTTAAAATTCTAGTGTTATTTTATAATTATATTTTATTTGTTTAAAAAAATGTGCAATTCAAGCGAATTTTTTGCAGCGTTTTGTTAGTCAGCAAAATGTGAACTATCAGCGTTGCCAGATCTATTTGCAATGCTCAATGGATTGAGCCATAAGTTGTGTGCAAGCTGCGCTAAAGGCTTGCCTCATGGTGAGATAAGCTGAGAAAGAGAGGGAGAGAGAAGATAGGTGGCCATGTTGTAGTTGTCTTTGGAATTTGTGCAGCTATCTGGCAACGCCATCGCTTCCGCTGGCATGCATTGAGTCCTATCTAAAGCACAAATCATGCCATGCTAGACGATGCCAAAAAAAGGGAGTGCAGAAAGGAAAGATTGCGAGAGATTGGAAGAGAAGCGGAGAGCAGTTGGGAGAGAGAGAGAGAGAGATAGAGAAAGAGAGAGAGAGAGAGAGAAAGAGAGTGCAGCAGAAGAAAAAGTTTTCCGTGCCGTCTTTTTGGGATTTTTTTTTTGTTTTTGCACTTTAGCTTTTCATTAAAATTGTGCGCCTATCTGGCCAGGGAGATCTTTTTGGCTATGAGTCTAAGCTACAAAGTGTAAGCAAGTATGTGTGTGTGTGTGTATGTGTGTGAGCGTTTGACTTTTGTTACCTTTGTCTAAAGCGCAAAAATTGTCGAGTTTTGCAGAAATTTTATTGCTGAAAGGTGCTAAAATGAAAAGTGCTGATGCTGATGATGCCAAGCCTCGATGATGATGACGATGACAATGATGAAGATGACGATGATGATGATGACGAAGATGATGATGATTCCAGATAGAAGTAAAGAAAGAGGCTCAGGCTCTACACAGCAAGAAAATGTCAAAAATGCGGTTTATAGAAATCCGATTATATTATTACGATTCAAAAAAAAAAAGTTTTTAATTATTTTATTATAGTCTAGGACAATTTATCCTAATCAAATAATTAATTATATATAAATAATATTAGTTCTTGAAGTTTTTAATTTTATTGTTTCGTTTAATCCATTATCTCTTTGTTTTCTAGATTTTTTCTAGAATTTTTATTATTGTTATTAACAATTCTACTTTCTAACTTAAATTTATTCTCATTAATTTTTCTTGGAACATTTTTCTCTCAGTGTTTGTGTGTCTAGGAGTTCTGTATATATGTGGTCTTCCGGTGTTGCAAGCCTCTACTTCTACACGTCTGCGTCTTTCTTTAATTATTTAAATTAAAAATTGCCACAACTTTGTGACTTCGTGAGTCGCTTTTACCTCAAGTGTCTGACCGTCCCGCTCTCTCTTTCTCTCTCGCTCTTTCTCTCTCTCCTCTCTCTTTTTCACTGAGCTTTACTGCTGTCTTAACCACATTTTGCCCCCACCTCTTTAGACTGCATGCCACTTGGCACAGTTTTCAATCTCGTGCCATCTTTTTAAACACTGCAAAAACAACAACATCATGACAGTTGACAAAACTGCAGCACTTGTAAATACCCTGTAAAGAGTGAATACGCTTTGTTACCTATTCTAGGGTATAAAATTCGACTTTCTAAGGTTTATAGCTAAGCGCATGCCAAATTTGATAGCTCTATCTTTGCAAGAAGCAGAGATCCATAAAATAGATTGATTCCAGATGAAGTTTCTAGTGATTTTATGTAAATTATTATCAAAGCCTGGCTAGCCGGTTTTGCGCATTTTACAGGGTATAACAAGCAACTGACGCGTTTAATTAAGCAAAGTGGCTGGCCAAGTTTCTGCTGGGCTTTTGGATTTAGCTTTTGGCTTTAGCTTGGTTTTGGCTTTCGAGTTGTGACTACTCCATGCGCCCTTTACTTTCCCATTCTTCTGCAGCTCCAGCGGCAGTTTTTGTTTTTTTTTTTTTTTTTTGCTAATTTTGTCTAATTTTGCTAAAGCGTGGTCTGGTGGGCGTGGCGTGGGCGGCAGCTTAGCTCAGGTCGTTGGCTTTTATGAGCTGCCAACATTATACCTGACTATCTGTCGGTCTGTATGTCTCTGTCTATCCGTCTGTCCGTCTGTCAATCCAACTGTCGCCCCTTAGTCTCTTTTTCTTTCGTACACTCAACAAATATTTAATTTCTTTGGCGCCTCGTCCTTTGTCACGCGCTTGAAGCAAGTGCAGCCGTAACTGCAATTGCAAAACCGGAAAAAGCAAGTGCCAAGTGGCTTGTAGCAAACAATAGATAAACCCCATGTATTTGCCAGACACGACCCGAGCTTAAGCACTGGGACAGCAGAGTTTAAGACTCTTACGAATTCGCAAATATTTGGGTTTACCTGACTTGGGTTTACTAATGAAACAAATACGAGGTAAATATGATCATGTTTTCATGAAGCATCCGAAAAAAGTTAAAAATTAAAATAGAAGAAACATAGAAGGCAGATTACAGAGATATATAAGAATGCTATAAGTGAGATATGAGGGGGATAAAAAAAAAACTCCAATTTTATAAGGTTGATATAAGAAAGATATGAGAAATTTTCAAGGATGATATTATACATATATTTAATATTTGCAATAAATAAATAGGATAGATTGGAAAATGCTATGAGACAAATATTAGAACGATATGAAGAGGATTAAGAAAAAATTTGTATGTGATAAGGAAAGAAAACATAATGGAGATTATATAAGAAAGTAGCGAGAAGTAGATTATATAGGATATGAGGATGATAGGAGAATATATAAAGAGCATTTGTGAAAGAACACGATAAATATAAGAACGATATGACGATTAGTCGAGATAAGGTTTATATGGTAAATGTATAGAGATCTAGCTCGGTGAGAACATCTAAAATTACAAGAAAAGTATGAGTACAATATAGGGAATCTATTAAACTAATATTACAAAAATCTAAATAGGGGAATTGCGAACAAACGATTGCTAAACGAAATAAAAGTGGAGAATGAGATGAGGAAAATTCAAGAAGGGTATAATGAAAATATGAGGAAAATCAAAAATAAATGATATGAGGAAGATGTAAGGAGAGCGAAACATTGAGCAGAATATGGGGAAATTAATGAAACTTTCATAAAATACTGTTTATCTGCAGTGAAAGACAAACAGAAGCTAAAATGTCATTTAATGTCGGAACATGCCATCAATTTGTATTCAACTGAGATAGGGGGCAAAAAGAGTCGGAGAGGCAAACAAGAGGATAGAAAGAAGGAGAGCCAAAGGGGAGGCGGAAGGGTAAATGACTTTGTATGGAATGAAATTGTCAGCGAATGGCATATTAATATCCTGTCGTTAAATGCGCCTTTTGATTGCATTGACATCCAAAGTTCCCAAGTTCCCGAGCTCCTGACTTTGTGTGCACTTTACAATCCTTTGACTTCAGCTTTCGACCTCCGACAACGTTGCGTCCTTTTCGGGCATTCTGTTGATTTATTGCATCCCGTTTACAGTTGCATTATTGCAGCATTTTTCATTATTTTTATTATTTTCCCAGAGCATTTTCTTAATTTTTACTCCTCTCTGAATTCATCCCCCTACCCCACCAACTCCCTCCCCACTCTGTCAGCTTTTGTGCTGATTGAAAAGCGCAGTCAAGCAGTGTCATGGCTCCCTTTGAACATTGAACAGCGGTTGAGAAATATGTGAGACGCTCTACGCATACCCTGCACCATATCTATTGGGTATATCCGTTCATCAAAGCAGTATATATTTTTTGATCGAACAATCTGTTTTTATTGCTATCACAAAGTTTAATATAGTTAGCATTGTCGATAATTTTGATAATCGAAAATAATCGATTCATCAGTTAGCCTATAAATATTTGCCCATGACTAAAAAACATATATTAATTGTTTATTATTGTAATCTTTTTTGCAAAAGTAGAGATATAGATTATCGATAATTTTATCGATAGATAATAATCGATTAGTCGATTGACATATATTCAACGGCCACATGTCACCATGTTCTACTTTGATTAATCGATTACATGTTCGCTTCATTGCCTAGCTATCGATAATATTTATACAGACACAGATTATAGGGTATCCGCCAGTCCTGCTTTTGTTTGCTCTTGGCCCTGGCATGATTCGACGTCATTAAGCGTCGGCAATCAAACCGAATGCAGGCGCTAGTCATTCTACAGTCATAAACCAGTCAAGCTACAGTCGATCCTTCCCTCTCCCGCTCCCGCCGGTCGCCATTTTGCGCTGCTATTTTTTATACGTTTTTAAATCATATTTAACGCTCAATTATTGACGCTAGCGACAGACAATGACAAACTAATGGCGCGTCTTTTAGCTGACGGAGACAGAAAGTGGGTTGGTTGGTTGGCTGGGTGAGGAGCAGGGAGGGAGGGGCTTCCTCCGCCATTTTGCACTTAATACTCGTAACTTGTGGAATACCGCCCTCCCCTCACCCATTGAACATTCACCACCCAGCCTCCAGCATCCAGCGCACGCCTCCGCGCCCTGTGCTCAAATGACAATTTGTAAAGCTTTCAATGAAGAAGCAGCCTATAAAATAAGCAGAACGACAAAGCTCTATACACTCAGAAAAAAAAATGAATTTAGAAGAATTTTTACTTGAAACCCTGAAATTAAGCTGATATTTTTTAATAAATTTAATATAATTCAAGTAATTTTTTTACCTCCAAAATATTCTCATATTAAAGTCGAGTTTTTAAATATTTAGACAAGTTTAATTTACAACTTTCCAAATGTTTATCAATTTGTAAGCGTTTTTAAATATATTTGAATTGTTATTTTTTATAAGGTCAGAATGTAGGCAACATTCGAAATAGTACTATCTGCCCAAAGTCAAATTTTTCATTACAAATCTCCCATTGCTAGACTAGACAAAGGGAAAACTTACATGGGCAAACAAAGCCTGAATAAAATATAATATATTTTCAGCAAAATTCGTATAAAAGATTTGGGGCTTGACTTGAATCGATGCATCAGACACCGCCGATTCCACTTGGATTAATGCATTCGACGAACTTTCACTAATATTCCATGAAGCAGCTGAAATTGTTAACCTTTGACGGAAAATAAAACAAATTATTTTAAACGAATTTTGCTTGCTGTTAGCCATGTCTGTCCGTCCGTTCGTCCGTCTGTCCGTCTCTCTAAAAATATGTTATATATTATTACCTTTAAAGTTTGTATTGCCCGGTTGGGCTCTTGCTTAAAAGCTTTTGCCTGCCACAGGCGTTATTTGTGGTGGAGGACTATTCTGATGAAGCTTAAGTAGATCTTGTACCATTTTCAGAAGAGCATCATCGCCGCTACGAAGAACTCATGAATGGCTCGTCCAAAAAGGTGCTTGGTGTTGTTGGATAAGTTCTATGAAGCAGATGAGATGATTTGGTTGGTCTGCGCTTCCGAAATATTAAAAAAAAAATTTTAGACAAACCTTGCTCATAATAACGACGACCTCTCCTTTCTTCTGCTTCAGATTCTTGAATTATTTTGACCTCTTCGTCTTCATTTTCAGATTGGCCAGGGTGTTCCATTAAGTTGTCCTTGTCAGATCCATCGATTCGGTTATAGTGCCCAGAGCTACTCCTTGATGTAGTTGATGTAGTCCTTGATTGCTCGGTTGAGCTCTAAATTAAAACTGGCTGTTGTGTTTCATATAATATAGAAATGTTTCGGAATGACAGGAAAATCAAAGCTATGCTTTGTGCTGTTTTTTTTTCTACAAATTTCTAATTTTTTATATTTTCTTACCATTAAATTTGTTGCTCGGTTGAGCTCTGTTGTTTCTTAAATTTCACATTTTTTTTTTTTAAATATTTCAATTTCAAAATTACTTATTACTTATTACTTTAAAATTATTTTATATTTTTTTGCCTTGAAATTAGTTGTTGCTCGGTTGAACTTTAGACCGAAACTGGCTTCTGTTCTGTTTCACATTATAATGATATGTTTTGGAGTGACCGGAAAGTCAACGCCATCTGATTCCCACAATATTTGAAATTTCTGATGCAGTGAATAATAAAAGTAGTAGTAGCAAAACTGTCTGTTGTATATCTTCATACCTAATTTAAATTAGTTGCTTAAACATAAATTATACAAAAATGAGCTTCAAATTCGGTGTTTTGGTTCTTTGAGTGTAGCAAAGCTGGCTGAGAAAGACAGGGGGTTGGGGGAGGTAGCTCAGCACACTGACTGGCACTTTGAGGGTCGCAGCAGAGTTTTGATACCTTCTAGGCAAAAGAACTTCCCCCCTCCCTTCAGGTCGCATTCCCTTCCCCACCCCACACATCTGTTTCGCATTCGTTTGGCAATCAATCACTCAATCAATCAGCAAATAATGTGCATTGAAATATTTTTTTAAGTGTCCATAATGTTGGCTATGCAAACGTTGCCAATACAGGAGGGGCGAAGGCTGAGGGGCTGGGGGCGTGGCAGGCAGTCAACTTTGCGTTGCTCAAAATAATATTTGTCAGTCGGCAGTAGGCGTTAAGTAATTGTCTCTCTGGCGTTGAGAGAACCGGAGATGAATTGGAGAAGTGTGGAAATGTCTGGGATTTAGCAGTGACTTTTCTGCCTTATTGCCTTGTCATTATGCCAGGTTTAACTTGATGCAGGGGCGGCGTATTAGAGTGGGTAGGGAGCAGGGGGGCAGTGACTGGTCGATTGTTGTCAGTGGGGGCGTGGCGCAGGCAGGGGGCAATTATTTAATGCTGTCCAGATTATGGCGAGTCTTATAAAGAAAATATTGAAACTTGTTCAAAGTGAGATTAGGCGAAAGGAGAGAATTTGAAAAGGAAGTAGAAGAAAGAGAAAGAGAAGGAGAAAGAGAAGGAAAAAGAAAAGGAGAAGAATGAGCCAAGGTAGCCTAGATGCTGTGGATTAGAAGAGCTTTGTTGTTATAGAAGTTTAGGGAAAGATGTAAAGAAATATTGAGACAGGAGGGAAGAAGAGCAGCACTTAAGCACACTATTTGAAAGCTGCTCGAAATTAAATTAAAAAAAAATAAATTAATTAATTAATTAAGATTAAGCTGGAGCAACGTCTCAAAGCTGCCGTTATGCAAAGACTTGTGTAATACAGATTTAAACTGCGGACTTTAAAATATCTAAATTTCAGACGAATTATATAGTTATTTATTTAATTATTTATTGATGAATATATTTATATATTTACTGACTTATTTAATTAATTTTAATGGTTACTGCTCGGTCTGTGAAATACCATAAGCTGCTGGTAAAAAATATAGAGAATCAGAGCGTAAGTGTACAATGTTCAATTTTATTTATACATATTAATGCTTACAAAAGTTGTCGTTATTAAAATTACAATTACATTTGGCAAGTATGGTGAAGGTGTTTGTTACGTTAATAATTTTGGAAATCCGGTTAATACTATACTGGTAATTTATCAATTCGTTTGTAAATGTCTTTGTGCTCTTCTTTGGGTCGTTACTAGTAGTGTTTGTTAATCAATATTTCTCTGGCATTTGTCTCTCGAGACATCCTTATATATTCTTCAACTAATCGAGGCGTCTCCATCATTCGCTTAAAAGCTCGTCCATGCGACAGCACACTGCGTGTTTCAAGACCTCCAAGCTGCCGTAGTCCATTGCCTTGATCAAACATAATGAGGCCGAAAGCTGGTGCGATGCCTGATTGACGGAACGACGGTGATAAGTGTTGTGAATCCGCACATTGGTCGGAACAGTGTTGACATTTCCGTTTCCGTATGCCACTCCCCTGGGACCCACGCTGCGTCTTTGTGGATAGTTCAGTTGCATCTGGCTGCCATAGAGATCGTGATGCAAATGCAAGGGCTGGTACTGCTGGCGGTAAGACGCTGGATATGGTTGTTGTTGTGGTGGTTGTGGTTGTTGTGATTGTTGTAGTTGTTGTTGTTTATGGTGCGGTAAGGGCGAATGTTTCATTGGCTGTGGCGGTCCTGACGAATGTTTCACTGATTCTTGATGTTTCGTTGGAGGCGAATGTTGCAATCGTCGATGCTGTCCTGATGTATGTTTGACTGGTTCTTGATGTTTCGGTGGAGGCGAATGTTGCAATCGTCGATGCTGTCCTGATGTATGTTTGACTGGTTCTTGATGTTGTGGTGGAAGAGAATGTTGTAATGGTCGATGCTGTCCTGAGCAATGTTTCACTGATTCTTGATGTTTCGGTGGAGGCGAATGTTGCAATCGTCGATGCTGTCCTGATGTATATTTGACTGGTTCTTGATGTTGTGGTGAAGGAGAATCTTGTAATGGTCGATGCTGTCCTGATGTATGTTTGACTGGCTCTTGATGTTGTGGTGGAAGAGAATGTTGTAATGGTCGATGCTGTCCTGATGTATGTTTGACTGGTTCTTGTTGTTTCGGTGGAGGCGAATGTTGCAATCGTCGATGCTGTCCTGATGTATGTTTGACTGGTTCTTGATGTTGTGGTGAAGGAGAATCTTGTAATGGTCGATGCTGTCCTGATGTATGTTTGACTGGTTCTTGATGTTGTGGTGGAAGAGAATGTTGTAATGGTCGATGCTGTCCTGATGTATGTTTGACTGGTTCTTGTTGTTTCGGTGGAGGCGAATGTTGCAATCGTCGATGCTGTCCTGATGTATGTTTGACTGGTTCTTGATGTTGTGGTGAAGGAGAATCTTGTAATGGTCGATGCTGTCCTGATGTATGTTTGACTGGTTCTTGATGTTGTGGTGGAAGAGAATGTTGTAATGGTCGATGCTGTCCTGAGGAATGTTTCACTGATTCTTGATGTTGCGGTGGAGGAGAATGTTGCAATGGTCGATGCTGTCCTGACGAATGTTTCACTGGTTCTTGATGTTTCGGTGGAGGCGAATGTTGCAATCGTCGATGCTGTGGATGATGTTGCGACTTTGGGTCGTGGGCCTCTTCATATACAGCGTCGTTAGTAGGTGAGCTTTTCAGCGCTTTGTCCACCTCCTCCGGGGTGACTACCACATCGTCCAGTTGTTGAAGGTTTGGTAGAGCACGCAATACCATCGAACGATAGTTTGCTCCTGCTCGGTCTACGCATGGATTCTGCGAGATCCAGAGGTTCCTGAGCTCTGGCAAATGTTGTAGGTGCAGAAGTTCATCGAAATTCTTAATATTGTTTACATGCAAATGGAGCTCTCGTAGTGCTATGCACCATTGCAGTGGCGCCAAAGAACTGATGTTGTTGACGCTTAGCGCCAACACCTCAACAGCGGTCAGGTGTTTGATTATGCTAATATCGGTAATATTAGCCCCGAAGCAATTGAGCACTTCAATTCGACCAAGGTCGGAATCCTCGGCAAGAGCAACAATCATTGCCTTCGTTAAACAAACCATTTTGCCAAGATTTTTACCAAGTGCAACTTTTTATTGTGGTTTTGTTATCGTTACTGTCCGTCTGTTTGTAGCTTTTGTCTCTTGTTTGACTTCCTGTTTTGTGTATTGCCCTTTTTGGAACTATCAACGCACTTTTCCTACGCGTTTTACTCGCTTCGTTTTCGCTTTTCCCCGCAGGCACAATTTGTTGCTTGATCTTTAATTTCTTGCACGTTTTTCCTTAAACAACACCTCGAATTTCGGAACTTTTTATTCTCTTGGCTTTCATTTATTTTTCAATTTTATTTAATTTTTAGTCAAATAGCTCAACATCAAGTTATTCAACTACACCTGGATAACTTGTGATGTTGGTATGTTGTTTTTGTCTTTGACAGTATTCACCTAGCTGCTGCTGTTTTTACAAAATTTTTTCTCAATTATATACATATTAAATTAAATTATTTAAATTAATTAAAATGACCTAGAAATTTTAAATAAATAAGTAATGTCAATAGTTTTACAGCATGGAATACTTATCATAAAAAACTAAATTCAGCTATAAAATATAAAGAGTGGCTGTTGAAGCTGAAGTAGGCAGTATAATAGGTTGTTAGGACAAACATTTTTATATAGCTTTAGTTGTTAGTTATACACGTTATATTTTGCTGGATTTTTTGCAGGCTTTCAAATATGCTGAACAATTTTTTAAACATTTTTTTCTACAATTATTTTTCTAGGAATTTGCGCTGAAGAAATTTTTATGGAACATGCCGTTGTAGCTTCCATATTAATGCGCTCGGCTGTCGAGGGTCAAGTTGTAATTTAATATCTGTTTGTCCATATTTGATTTATACGAGTTTTCTATTTCTATTTTTATTTGCCGTTTTCGGTTTTTCGTTTTGTATTTTGTATTTCTCATTTGGCAATGACCAGGCACAAGTGCTTGAATAGATATTATACTATCTGGTAGGAAAGGCGCTCTGGCTGTGGTTCGGGGCCTTTCATTTTATGCTTAGCGTGTTGCAAACTTCGATGATTAACTTTTTCGATTAACTCAAAACTCGCAGCAGACACAGCGAACGACAGAGAGAGAAATGCAGAAAGAGACAGCGAGATTTGCGCCTGCAAGCATGCAATGGAAAACGTAAAAAAAGAGAAAGCTGAAGAGAAAGAGGGGGAAAGAGAGAGAGAGAGCAAAATAGCAAAACAAACAAACAACAACAGGCAACGGGAACATTTGCTGCAAAACTCAAAACTTTTTCCCGGCGATAAACAATTTCCAACGTTTTCTTCTCCTCCTCCTCCTCCTTATCCCATAAACCCCTACAGTTTTCACTGCGAATTTCTGCTATTTTTTATAGCATAAATTTATTTTAATGTTTATGCTTAACAATTTCCACTGCAGTAGGACCAAGGCCTCTCCTCTCCATGCAAACTTTCCTTTCCTACACAGAGAGAAAAATCAGAAATTTCATTTTTGCATTTTAAAACTTTTTATTTTATACAATAATTTAATACATTTAAAGAATCTGCAAACTTTAAAATGAAATAAAATAAATAAACAAAAAAATAAAAAATTGATTTGATAAAAAAAAAAAATATTTTTTTCCACAATGCTATTTTTTGTAATCTATTGTTTAATTATTAATGAATTACTAATTAAAATTAAATTATTATTTATTATTTGATATTTTAAAAATTATCCATATTTAATTTTCCTGCTAAACGACTCCAATGTGACAACGCTTTAAAGTGGGAAGGCAATTAAAAATTTATTTTAAGAAAAATATATTTAACAAAAATTTATTTTTAAAACTAGAACATTAGTTCTATATATATTTTTTTTAACATTTAATGATTTAATATATTTATTTCTGTTTCTTAAATACTATCCTTTCAATTCCTTTTCACGATATATATTTATATAGATTGCAAAATTTTATTGAGTTTGAATGCTGTTTTTCGCGCAGTGTACCATGTTTTTCGGAGCATGCCGGGACCACGCCTCACTCAATCAGCCTTTGGTCTAGTCAAAGTTTGCTTCTTTTTGAATTCTCGAGAGCGCAACTGAAATAAAAAAAAACCGAAAGAAAAAAACCAAACTTTGCATATTGATAAGGCCTGCCAGATAAAAATACGAGTAGATTAAAGACGTGGCGCAAAAGTAACACAAATCCCACATCAAGCCGGGGACTCCCCCAATCAAGCTGCCCCTCCCCCAGCCCCCAGGCACCCCTCCTGCCCCTCCGCCCATCGACTTCGTAGTCCAATTTCAATGCGAATTGTGGAAGCATCTCTGATTGATGTCTGTCAGTCAGGAATCCTTTTATCATTCGTACAAATACACCCAGCTACCACAGTGGGCGTGGCATATAGAACTCTCTCTCCGCCCCTCTCCCTCTCTCGCTCTATCTGTGTGTGTGTGTGTGTGTGTGTAATAATTATGGCGCATGTTAAGCCAGCGGCAATTGTTTGTGATGATAAATGATAGACGAGCGCAAGAAAAGCAACCGAAAACCATCCGATTTTGCTCAGCAGTGGCAGGGGCGTGCAGTGGGCGTGGCATGACAATGAAATTCATTAAGCACACAGACACAGGTCTGCAGCTTAGCCCAGGTCCAGCCAAATGCCACTGCTCTGCCCCCCTCCTCCTCCTCCTCATCCTCCTTCTGTCAGAGTCATCAATAATGCGTTGAGGCCTTTTAGGATTCGGCTGCAGATTGAAGCCTAATGAGAACCACACATTCACACACATTCACACACACAATATGCATAAATATTTAGCAAAAACTAGTGAAAAGACTGCAGTCGAGTGTGCTCTTCTGCACAAGACGCTCTAGACTTAGGGCAAACTTGCATAAGCAAAGTCTAAATAAAATATAAATATAATCAGCAGATCAGTAGGCGGAAGGCTTCAGTCAGACCTAATAGGCATATTAAAAATACACTGTACAAAATTATCAAACCAAAAAATGAAAAAGCAAAATTCGTTTCAAATATTTTGTTTTATTTTGTTTTTGTGCTAACGCCACGAATGATCCAGAAAATTCGTATGCTGGTGACAGAGCTACGATGACTCAGAAGTCGAAATGTGAAACCGATAAGCAACTGATACATTCTAAATATACCCAGGGAACTACAACTGTGAATTCCACGAAGGAACAACATAAAACTGCAAAAGAAACTGCAAAAACAAAAAACAATCCAATCGAACCGGACACGAACGAAGTATTTGGGCGTAGAGTCAGACACGACGAACAGAAATGTATATTATAATCCGTGATAGAATACCGAAGATCATATTGAAAGCTGTTTTTTGTTGTTTTTTTAAGCGCATCGTTTTTTTATGTTTTGCTGTTGCTGCCGATAAACTATTTTATTTATAATATATTAGCTCCGTTGAGCAAAAAAGTTGTAATTTAGCTGTTTCGTAAATAAAGTGATTCTTCCAATAATTGTTTTGAAATAAGTGTGATTTGCTGAGCACAAAAACGAATTAATAATATATATTTTAGTTGGTTTTCTAATTAGTGCAGATCTAAGCTAATATCCTCAGATTTATACATTGCAATTACAGCTGATGCACAGATCGTTAATACGCTTTTCTGCATCAAGTTCTCAGCTACAGGGTATTTAGGCCCAAAGTGATTTTTCAAGAGACCAAAATCATGATGGAATTGGAACTTGCAACAGGGGAAACGAAAGCAACTAAAGGAACGCTCTTCGTCTTTCTCTCTCTCTCTCTCTCTCTCTCTTACTCTCTTTGGCAGCATAAAAAACAATAAAAAGTTACGCAACAAAATTTCCCCAACGAGCCATTTTATACATATGCCTGTGTGTGTGTGTGTGTGTGTGTGTGTAAATAAGGCAAAAAGAGCCCAAAAAAAAAGGTGGAAAGGAACATGGGAAAAAAGCAAAGCAGGGCATTGAGTAAAGTGTTTGAGCAAAGAGCATTTTCAAATAAGCGAAGGAAAGCAACAAAAAACAGCAATAGGCAGTGAAAGGATTGCGCCGAAAGCGACTGATAGAGCAAACAAAGCGTTTACTTTTCAACAAATAAAAAATACAAAAAAAAAATAAAAAACTGTTTTAAAAGCTTAACCACGAAAAACTGTGCATATTCCCTAATGACGGCCGACTTCCGAAAAGAAATTCCTCCAAAGCCCATGAAATGTGCGCTCTTTCCCTCAAACAGACACCCAGAGAGAGGCATAAGTTTTGGCTTTGATAGGGAAATGCAAAATGGCAAATGGAAAATGGAAAACGGGCAAGGTTATGCCGTCCAACTGGGAACTGAGACAATGATAAAGCGAACTGATAAAGCATTTCCACACAACACGAACGCAACAAAAGAGAGCCAGCGAAAGAGTGAAAATCAAATGTGCAGGAATTTGCAAAAATCACTTGAGAATTACAAGCATTTTATTTGTTCTTCAGGCCAAGAGAGAGAGAAAGAGAGAGAGATAGAGAGAGGGTGAGAGAGGGGAGAGAGACAGAGAGAGAAAAAGATCTTCTGGCGCAAAAAAAATTATAAATTTTAATTAAAATAAAAGTTTGTTTTGCAAATTTTCTTCCATATTCTTTTGACAAATAGCATCCTTCTTGTTTACTTTTTTTAATAATATAATTTTTAAATATTTTATTTTATTTTATTTTAAGTTATTTTGTTCAATTTTTTTATTTTTATTTTATTTATTTAATTTAATTTAATTTCATTTAATTTAATTTTAATGTATTTCATTTTATTTTATTTTATTTTATTTTATTTTATTTTATTTTTATCTATTTTATTTTATTCTATATTTGAAGTTTTCTCAAATTTTGATCATTTATGAATATAATGCCCCCTATGGTATGCAACAAAAAAGGAAACTTACATTCTAAGTAGGTATAACCGCTTCCAAGCGAATACATTTTAATAGACCTTCGAGTGCTTTGTAAATATAAATAAATTCCAAGGATTTAAATACTATTTTAACAATTCAAAGTTTACTTTTATGATTTGCTTTTTCCTCAATTCTTTAAGTGCCAATTTCCAACTACTATTCACACTTGAAATGTTTTTTTGTGTTGTTTTTGCATGCAAAGAGCTTAAAGTGCGATTTAAGTTTGCTGAAAATTAAAGCAAAATTCATAAGTAAATTGCAAGTTGGGAAAACATTTTCGTAGCACATTTAAATGGTTGCCGAGTGCCTTGTCTTGACAGTCCAACTAAGAATTATAGCAGCAAGGCATGGCATTTGTACACACAGAGAAAAAATCAAAATACAGTAGAATCCGGTTATAACGACGCCGCTTATAGCGTCCGTCCGGTTATTGCGACGAAAACTCGATGGTTTGGTTGGTCCCCATACAAACTTATATGAAACGGCCTCCGCTTATAACGACTCCGCTTTTAGCGACAAACCGCTTATAACGACGAGATTTTTCAATTTCAATTCAATTTTTCATTTCAATTCAACCGGATATTGCGACGTGCCGAACAAAAAAAAAACTTTAAAGAGGAAAATTTGATTTCTTTAACAATGCTAAAAGAAGCAAACAAAATCATGGATTTTGTGTTTTTTCAATACGAAAAAGAAACAAAATCATGGATTTTGTCTTCCGGATATAACGACGTCGGTCCCTTGAAAGTCGCTATAACCGGATTCTACTGTATTAAATTTTTTGTTTTGTTTAAAAAATTAATTTGTTTTATTTTAAAACCTATTACGAACATGGCATCCATAATATAAAAAAAAATTTTTTTTTTGCTCCTTTCGGATAGTGCGTCTGCCGGATATAACGACGTAAAATCGTCGGTCCCTTGAATGTCGCTATAACCGGATTCTACTGTATTCATACTTGATTCAATCCAGAAACGGCTCCAAAGTCGTGTTATTCAGAAATTACTTGATCTGAGTAAGAACTTACTTAATTCGAGTAAGAATCATGTAATCCAGAATGTCTTGATTTTAAGTAAGTTTTGGATGGTTAGGAATATTCCAGATAGATTTAAGTTTTTGCTGGCTTGAATTAAACTATATTTTCTCATAAATCTATAATAAGAAATATCAAGCAAGAAACTTGCTAAAATTTTCAAATTTTTCGGATTGATTTAATCCATGAAAATCAAGAAAGGTTCTGGCTAGTTTTCTCTGAGTGTATGCAGTGCTGAAACTTTGCTATTTGCCTTTGTTGCCTTTGATTTCGGTTTTGTTTTGTGCTTTTTTTTGCTTTTTTTGTGGCATTTCCATTGTGTTTGGATGTCCTCTGAAGCCCAACCGCAGAACTACGAGAACTACATCTGCTTTGGCAATGGAGCTAACGCAATTTGAGGCGACTGCGACACCTGCAAAGTGAAATTGAATTACGAAAAATAATGCGAAAAGAGCTTGCACAAGTCAAATAGACAGGGACAGCGATAGTGGGCGAAAGAGAGGGAGAAAGAGCAGGCGAAGAGAAAGCAAAAGGAGAGGAGGAGAAGAGCTGTTTGCCTTTGCCTTTGCCAAAGTGTTAAGTGTAATTTTTACACCTTTACGCTAAATTTTGAGCTGGCAGCTCTTTTTATTTCTGGCGGGGTTGCCAGCGTGGCGCACAAAGCGTTGCCACTTGAGAACTTTTAGTGCGTCTCAATGCGCATTTTAAATAAAATAGAAATTCAATTTACTTTAAACAGGCGCCCAGCGACAGCAATACCAAAAGAAACAACTCAAAAGCAAGACAAACGCCGAGGGAGCTGCCAGACTGACAGTGGGAAGGCGACAGTCGGGGGAGCTGTGACAAGCTGACAAGCAGCAGTGAAACGTCACTGACAGCTTCTGTTTCTGCTTCTGTTTCTCAACTTCAGCCAAAGCGGACTGAGAAATGAAAGAAACGCTGAGAGCGAAAACTTTTTAAATGAACTCAAAATTGACTAAATGTGCTAGCAAAAGGTGTGGCAGATCGGAATGGGAGAGAGAGAGAGAGGGAGAGAGAGAGAAAGAGAGAGAGGATGAAGGGAGAACCCAACTCGCTGGGGAGTTTTTGTGACTGGAACCGAAAAACTGGGGAATATAATTAAGCGGCGTTTAGAGCCAACTTGGCCTTAATTGTTTGCCGTGAAGGCCAACAAAACTTTTCCGCAAAAGTTTAATTTAAATATGAATGAGAATTTTTTATCATCTTCTTCTTTCGCTGCTATTTGACTTGATTTTTTATTTGGATGCGGAAAAATGGTGTTCCCCCAAATGTGTGCATGTCGACTTTGATGAGCTGTTGATTGTTGCCTTGAAATTGATTCGCAAAGTCAATTTGCAAATGCAAATTAATGCAAAGTTTTTACCAGAAATGTTCTGGCTAATTTGGTGTGCATCAGAAAAAAAATTGATTCAACATTTAATTAACATTTTTATTCGCAACCAAAAAAACCCGAAAAAAATATTGCAAATATTTTTTTAAATGAGTTTTATAAGTGTACAAGTATAAAATGTAGACTTTTGATCTAAAGAATTCAATTTTTGTACACTATTAAACAAAAAAAAGTTTTTTGTTTTCATATTTAGATCGAATGCCAATATTTTTTATAAGCAAGTCGAACTTAAGTAAACTTTATTAAAAATTCATTTTACGGCAAAAAAATTAAGTTTTGCAAAATATTTTGCCTCTTAAATTCTTTTTAACGTAATATCAAAATTCGAAAATTTTGAATAAATTTAAAGGCGAAATTTATGTATTTTAAAGCGCATTTTTTTTATATCTATTTCAATTTTTTTATAATTTTCTAGAATTCTTTAGCATACAATGCTCAATTTAATAATTCTTCCTATTTAATTAAATTAAATTTTTTAATGCTGTATTATTTGAAATACAATAATAAATTAATTGAATTTGTGCAGAATTTTTTTAATAAATAAAAAATAATTTTATTAACCTTTTCAGTGCTATCCAAGCTATTTTGTTTTTCTCCGCAATTTTGTGCTATTTTAAAAGTATTTTGCTTTGATTTAACTTCAAATCAGGTGATAAGCAATCTTAGGCATACCGATTGCAGAATAAAGGGGAAGTGGGAGAAAGAAGAATGAGAAGAAAAGGCGTAACCAAAGGATTAAACCAAGAGGCAGGCAGATGGGATAAGAAAAAGGCCATCGGCTGAGTGAGTTTTGGGTCGCATAATTAGAAATCTGCTCCTGTCAAGCAGCTCAGATGCAGGAGAGTGCAAGAGAAAGAGAGAGAGGGAGAGAGAGGGAGAGAAAAAGAGAAAGAGAGAGAGACGGAGAGAAAAAAAGTGTGTAAGTGGGAGAAAAGTATAGACATAATGCCTGGAGCAGGCAGACTGGCGCCCAGCTGTCGGACGCCTGGGAAAAATTTAGCTTAGACATAACCGCAAAGCAGCAACAAAAAAAGAAAACAAAATAAGCCAGTAGGGACGCAGCCGATCAGTCGGATGCGCCCGACTCATAAATACGCTGTACCCTATGTTTTAAATTTAATTTGAAATTTAAAATTTGTATTTTAAATTTAATTTCAAAGCATTATGATTATAAAAATACGAAACGCGCAGCAATGCTTCTTCTTACTTTATATCTATACCATGCTTAAAAGTCTGGAATATTGTTTCCCTGATAACTTTTGTGTTTCTAAACTTACTTCAATGCGCTTTTAAAGATAGTTGCATATCAATCTTCTATGTTCAATATTACGCTTTTTATTTTGTTTATATGGGTAAAGGCGTAAAGTAGGCGTGGCTTTCAACATTTGCAGTAAACTCAATTAGCTTATTATATATATGTAACTATATTCCGAAAATGTTTGCTCTAGCTCATAAAGTTACCAAGATCAAAGGGCTCAAACAGACGGACAGACAGCAGATCATGAATATATACTATATATATATATATATATATATATATATATTTGCTCAAGCCTATTAGCCCTGGTTTTGGCCATTTCATGGGTAGAGAGTGCGTATAAAAAACAGCACTTGTAACACTGCTGCTGCTTATGGCTCTAATCAATTTATTAAATTTATTTTGCTGATTTTATTAAAGGCAGGCGTTATGAATTGACACAAAATCCGCCTGTCAGCAACATATATATATATATATATTATATATATATATATATATATACTATATATAGCTGTTTTTTTTTTGTGTAAATGGCTCAGCATATCAACAAGAATAAGCAGAAAGAACAACAAAATTCAATTGCTGAATCAATTGCCTGTCAAAAAACCTATCGTTGCTGTTGGAGGCAGTTTTCAAGCAAAGGGGCGTGCTGTGAAACGGGGTGGGGCGAGGGGAGGGGGGAGGATTGGCAACGTAATTAAGTTAGAGCCTTTCTTTGGCTCTCACTATAAAATGGAGGGGGGGAGGTTTCATCTGTGTCTTGAAAGGCTGCTGATTGCGTTGCCAGGATGTCTAATGCTCCGCTCCCTCCACTATTTCTAAATTCCCCCCCTTTCTTTACTCCTGGCCCTAATCTTTGCCCTATCTCTCCTTTCGATAGAGCTCGGTTGTTGGTGCTCAACTTAAGCTCAAACAACTGAGCGCCTGACACAATGGCTCCGGGCCTTCAAATGGTTACCAGCCAACATTATAATCCTACCTCCACCCTCCCTCTGCCAGCCCCCCTCAGCCAGCTGATTGCTGTCAATCTGCTCGCTTTGCCCCCGCTTTACGCTCAGTATTTGCAAAATCTTTAAAGTGTTCCAAAAAAAAGTGAAGTAAATTCCGATACAGATCAAATTTCCTACACATTAGCTCTGTCAACTTAATACTCATAGTTATTATTAAAATATTTTGTAGATATAAATTATAGTGACTTTCTTTTTAATTACCAAACCACAGCTCGCGCTACGAGCTCGCCCGTATAGCATGTAATATACAAATATATTTATAATGTTTATTTTCACTTTCATTTAAACTTCTAAGGCAACAAACCATTTAAGCTAAAATAAATAAAATAATAAGTAAAAAATTAAAAATAAATATATACAGACAAGTTTGAAAATTTTCGTTTCTAAAGTCACCTATGAGCATGTTGGCAATATTCAAAATTGTACTATCTGACCCAAGCCAAGTTATTCCATTAAAATCTTCCATGAAGTGACACAAAATAAATAAAATTTGAGTGCAAATATAAATGTAAAGCAATTACATTTTATGGCAATTCTTTTTTATTTGATATCGGAAAGTCTATTATTTACAACAATTTTGAGACTAATTAAGGAAAACGGATCTTAATAGGTATACAAATAAAATAAATAAAATAAAATAAAGTGAATTGTATTATAATTATTTTATGCAAAAAATAAATGATATATATAAAATATAATGTTGATATATTTGATACAACTGGAAACTAATCGAAATATTTTTGACATCTTATATTTGCAGCTGGTAGGCGGGGAATTCGATATGGAATTGAATTTTGTGATACAGGATGCGCAGAATATTAAGCATATGCTGGAGCTATTGGATCATTGTCCGCCCAATTTGCAGGTGAGTTCACAAATCAAAATCAAAATCAAAATAGAAATGGAAATACAAATAAAAATTGAAAAGGAAAGTGAAAAGTGAAAAGCGAAAAGCGAAAGAGATGCAACTACATGGAATTCAATCAAAATTTTGTTGCGCCATCAAAGGCAAATTAAGCAGCGACAAAATGTGGGCAAACAGAAAGGGGGCGTTAGCTTGGCAGGGGTGGGGGCGTGGCGCCTCCAAATTGTGCGTAATGAAAGCGCAACATGAAATGCCTTTCAACTGCGTGTTGTTTCGTGCTTTTTGCCAACATTTGTCGCCTTGTCAGCGCTCGAATATGGTTTTGATTTGCATATGAATTTATATTATATAGGTGTTGCCTCTCACTCTCTTCCTCTCTCTCTTACACTCTCACTCTTTGCCTTACTCTTTCCGCGCTTTTGCCAAACAATGTTTTACACCTGACGTTGTCTCTGTGCTCGGCGCCATCAAATTATTAGCATGAATGCTGCCAAAGATCCGGCTCCCAGGCACGTACATGACACATATATAAATATATAAAAATATATATATATATATACATGTATACATATATATAAAAAATGTCTCTCTGTATGTGTGTAAGCAGGAAGTGCGCCTCCATCCCTGTCTGCTCGCTCTGTCTCGCTCTTTGGGTGTCAGCCGCATTGGGCCACCGCCGCCATGCGAAAAAAAAAACACCGTATAAAATACAGTGTGAAAGCCGGAAGTTGAGTAACCATATCAGGCCTTACACATACATATACATATCCCATACACATACACATACACATACATGCAGAGTTGTGTCTAATTTATCTAGCGACAGCACAAAAAAATTGCCTACATTTTGTCGCTTTTGTTTGCACTGTTTTTTTTTTCTCAGCGCAGTTCATTCAACTTGCAGCTTTCAACTACAACAGTTTAATAATTTGAATTTGAAAAGCCATTAGCAGCTTTTTACACTGGAAAAAAACACGCAGTGTGCCCAAGACTCTACACTATTTTATGCTAAAATATATGAACGGGGCAGATCAGTCGGACAAATTATGTACAATTTTGTAAAACTGTAACATGAAGCGCAGCAGCAGTGCTTATTCTTCTTCCCTTTTTACGTGCGTAGCTTATATCTCCTATGTTTTTATAGTTATAGTTAAATATAATAGTAGAGAGTACAAGTATATGTTCCGAAAAAGAACATTCTAATTTTAAAACAAGCCCAAAAATCAAGGGAACGTTTAAAGAACTTAAATTTTATAGTCAAAGTTTCGCGATTGTATTTTGATGAGTCTTGAAAAATAAAACAGATTGACGACACAAAACTGACCTCGGTGCTGGATGCAGAAATCCCCCCCCCCCAAAAAAAAACATGCAAATGGCAGATAACAGACAGCAGAGAGGAAGCTGAGAAAGTTGCTTCCACTGAGAGTCAACTTTTGGCATTTTGACTTGAATTTTGTGGCTTGTCTTCAATTGCCGCACTTGAAACGCATCTTCCAGATGCTGAGCGTGTGTGTGTCTGGTGTGTCTGTGTGTGTGTGTGCGTGTGTGTGTGTCTGGAGCCTCTTCGGCATTGCCAATTACATATGCAAAGGCATTAAAGTGCCGCCGCAAGTGTGAGAATGTTAGAATGTGTGTACACTCAGAGAAAATGCCCGATAAATTTAATACAATTTTCTTGATTTCCTAAATTGTGTTATTTAACACAGTTAAAATCAATTGTTAAAAATTTAAAAATATAAAAGAATTTGAGAAAGAATTTCAACAATGAACAATTTTATAATATATTTATATTATTTAATAAATTTAAGGCCTTAATAATTAATTCACAATTTGATATAATATTCTTTTCTTTATTTATTAATTTATTTATTATTGCTATGCTTTTCGCTTTAAATATTTCGCTAGGGCTTATAGCCATATTTTTATATATTTTATTAATATAAAATCAAATAATATAAAATAACAATATTTAAAAAAAATCAAAATATATTTGAGCGTTTCGATTTTTAAGTTGAAGCACTTGCATATAAAAATGGTAAAAACAATTTTCTTAAAAAAAACAGCACACTAAAAGTCAGTTTTATTTTAATCATTATCTTTTATATTCATTCATTAATGATTTCTTACAATTTATTATAAGTTTTCTCAAAATTAATGATTATCGTTGAAGAAAATCATTTAAAACGTTCTACTTAATGGCGTAATATTTTTAATTAAACTTAATGATTACGGTCTCTGGTGTTTAAAATAAATATATAAACAACTAAAAATTTAAATCAATAAAAATATTAATATTTATTTATACTTGTAATAAATTATTTAATTATAATAAAGTATTAAGAATGTATTATAAACAACTGAAAAATTAAATCAATAAATATATTAATATTTATTTATGCTTATAGTAAATTATTTTATTATATAAAGTATAAATATATTTTCAGATAATTTCTCCAAGTGTATATTAAAAATGTGCTGTTGTTGTTTGTGTTAGGACATGAGTTGTGTCTTGTCATTGGCATTCAAAAGCCAAATAGTTGCAGCTCTGCCAACAAAAATGTCTTGCCAAAAATTAATGAAAATTGTCACTGACAAATGTGTGTAAATTTGCACGTGTGTGTTTGTGTGTGTGTGTGGGTGTGTGTGTGTGTGCTTGGCATATGTAAAACACGCATCAAATATGCAGCATTGAAGTGGCGAAAAGAAGCAGAAAGAAAAACCAGGAAACGCTGCGTGATTTTAGACACCAAACATTGGCTGTTGCTTAATTTGGCATGCCGAGCAGGTGCCACGCCCACACGCCCACACGCCCACCTGCCTCCGCCCTGTCTGCCTTACGTATGCAGTGGCATGCCCCTTTACGTGGCAAGTCGAAATAAAAACGAATTTACAGCCATTTTACTGTTAGGGGAAGCACCGAGTACACTGAGCGAAAATTCTTCAAATTATTTTACTTCATTATAAAGCTAAAAATAATTAATATATATAAATTTAATAATAATTATTTTTAGCAAAAAATATTTCAAAAAGTTTTGCGAACTTGATGTTAGTTCTGTCTTTCCTGCTGAGCTTTGAAGTGCTGAGTTTTTTTTTTTTGCTGATTTTTTCTCGCTGTGTACTGGCAAGAGCAAACAGGGCACAGTTAACGGGCCAAAGCCAAACGACAGGCCCCGGCAATTTTTGCATAGCATTCGCAGACACCGGGACTGGGGATACTTAAATGATTTATGTGTTTACCAGCAGCTTCGGCTGCGGCAACTCTGGCAACACGGGCAACTGTGGCAACTGTGGCAACTCTGGCAGCATCGGCACTCAATTGATTCGGCACGTAACCGGGCCAAGTGCAAATAACTGTTTCACTTGCCTGGTCACAGTAATACCTACAGCTTTCTTCTTTCTCCTCCCCTCCGCCCCCCGCCACTCCCTTCACTCTACCCCTTGCTGCTCGTTTACCACCTTGAGCCGTTACATTTTATACGCGACAATAAATTTGGCTCGATTCAAGCCAAGCGCAAATCAAAGTGTCTTTTTCGCAAAATTAAGCCACGTTATGGGCCAGCAGCTTCTGTTTTTAGCCACTTTTTCACCAGTTACATTCGCTAGAAAAAAACGGGTATGTAAAGTTTGGGCAACGAAAAAGAATCACAAAAGAAACAGCAAAAGATTTAAGGTTCTTTTGGCTGAATTTGCAGATCTCTGGCTTTAAAACAGCTACCGAGCTCAAAGTTGGCCCAAACATAGCCAACTATTGGACGCAGCTCAGAAAATTTCTTTGGCGCTGTTCAACACTTGTTTTGCAGTTGTGCAACTTGATTTGCAAATGGCATTTTAATGCAGTTAATGCTTGTACTTCTGTGGTCCACAAACTCATTAATCACTTTGTGCAAATGTATGCATGAGGTAGAAACAGGACACTTCAATGTATGTATGAATATACTTGATCATGACGACGTGCTGAGTCGATATAGTGAATAATATATGAATAAGCTGAGATTTTGGAAACTATAAGAATTATATATATTGATTAGATATAAATTAGATTTATAGATTAGCTCTAAAATCCACATTTTTCGACCAAATTCTGTAATTTGATTTCTTCTGCATCATTTTGCAATACAATTCGTTTACGCATTGATTCTAAAGATTTAAAATAAATTTTTTTTTTCTTTTGAAAATTGCTATTTTTTCAAAGGAGGAGGGTTTAAAATTTTTTTAAAAAATTTCAATTTTTCGTTCTTTGATTTATGAATAAAATTTGACTTTCGCACTCAAATGATTAAGAAAAATCCAAACCGCATAAGAATCGGTTGAGTTTTGGTAAAGTTATGCGCATTCAAAGTTCATCATAAAAGCCTTTTTTCGTTAAGGGAGTGATAATTCCCCCATGATGCCAATATTGGCCCTAAAATCTACATTTTGCGACCAAATGTTTGGTTTCTTCTGCATTACATAAATTCTTACAATCATAAAAAAATAATATATATATTTTTGTATAATTTAAAATTAATGAAATTTATTTATTTTATGCTATAACGATATATCGATTTTTTTTAAGCATGAAGGTTTTGAAACACTTTCGATTGTTTCGCAACGCTAACTCTCAGTGTTCACAGCGCATCCGGCAGTCGTTGGTACCCGACTGCAGCCTTGCTACATGTGCACCACATAATTTCCGGAGCCTTTGAATCGAGGCAACCGCAAATTTGCACTGGCATGCTACAAGTTTTCAGCTTTTACTTATACTGTTGCTGCTTCTTCTTGCTGCCTCTGCTGCTTTGCCGTATGCCCAATAAAATTTTACAGCCTTTGCCAGCGCAGCAATTTGCGTAACTCTTGCCGGGGCCAACAGAAACCACACGTTGCCCCGCCGCAGAAGCAATCTCCTTTGCCTTTGCCAATCTCTTTGGCACAAATTAAAAAACAAAAACAGCAACAACAACAAAAAAAGATGGAGAAATAAAGAGTCAACCTGGTCAACCTTTCGTCAAGTTTGATTTCACTTTGTTTGCATATGGCGCCACCTGGCGGCAGCTGTTTTGCATAAGATTGTCAAGACGCCATTCAGGCGTGGGGGAGGGGCTGCTTTGCATGCCTCGGCGACTGTCACGCCCACATACACACAAGTTAGACAAACACACACTTGTGATATACGCTGCCTTCGCCTCCCTCATTCCCCCTCACTTCTCCCGCTCTCCCAGGCGCTCGCTTCGCTTTTAATCAAATTATTTAAGTGTGAACAAATTTACAAGTTTAAATTCGTTTTTATTTTTGCTACTTTACAGCGCCTTAACAGCTTAGCGTTGCAGTTACAGGGCTTTAACAGCAACTGTTCAATTAAATGCCTAACTAAGTTCAGCTAAAATGTATGCTACACTTATTGTTGTACAAATTTTTGTGACAGCTTAAATGTATGCTATACATTCTTTCAAATCTATCTCTCGAGTTTTCGAAGAAAATTGAATTATAATTTCAAGAAACGTAAAACTCAGACTAAAATTTACATTTTAATCTATACATAATTTAATATAATAATAATTTTATATAATAAATTAAATAATAAAATGAAAATATAAAATTTACCATAATTACCTTAATTAGACCCTTTACTTTATTTTAAACTAAGATTAAATTTACAAAACAAGCGAACATTTCAAATTTTACGTACATTGGTTATGTATTTTACTTATTTATGCTAAATACCATTGGATGTTTAACTTTGTTTTTGAGGTTCCAAGAACTTGCAACTTCTTTTGGTACAATTAAGCTTAAATAAAAATACAGTTTCCAAGCACCCGGTGGCGTAAGCTTGTCTGCTGATTTACCACCTTACGAAATCAGCAGTTCTTTATGGGGATATTTAGCAAAGTGTTTGCCAAAGTCTACCTGCATTCGCAGCTATCAAAATGTTAACAGTTTTGGCTAAGCTGTAACAAATTTATAGCTACAAAAGTGCGACTGGGTGTTTGACGGAGTGAGAAGGGGAGTTATTGGTGCGGGGGAGGAGTTCGGGGCTGGAGTTGGCTTTAGCTGCTTATCTGCGTTCGAACAGCGACGTCAACGTCGACGTCTTCGTCTGCTGCTGCTGCTGCTGCTGCTGCTGCAAGCTTCAAAGTTACACGGGGGATTAACTTGTGATTATGTTGCCTGGGGCACGCGGCGAGCGGAGGGGTTGAGGGGCGCAGGGGGCGTGGTGCGACTAAAAAAGTTTTGTAGCGCCGACATTCAGCGGAGGCTTAGCTGCAGCTTAGCGGCGTGTTTAAGCCAAAGTATAAAAAATATATGTACATGCCGGCAGAGCGCTACATTCGGGCCTGCTCTACAATTTGGACTATCATAAATAAATAAAAATTTAAAATTAAATAGAATAGGATTTATTTTTTCCACAGAATATCAATTATATTTTATTATGAAATTTTTTAGGCTTCACTTTGTGTATTAAATTTTTTAATGCTCATATGTTTTATTTAGTTTAAGTTTATTTTAAAAATTCTGTTACTTTTGCGCATTTTGTTTTCTGATATTTTCTTTCTGTGTATGGAATAAACCAAAATAGGAACATGCTGCAGCTGATCAATGAGTTTCACAATTCACTTAGAAAGTTTTATAAATTGAACTGCAACAATTACAGAGATGCAGATCTTTAAGCGAAGAAAGAAGACAGGAAATCTTGCTGCTTTTGAGGCAGTTTCAATTATATCAAACAAGGACAAAATGCAAACAGTGTGCCCGAATGTACTTAAAGAAATAAAGCCAGACAGACAAGTGCTTTGTGTTTTGGTGTCGGGAATGCTGAGAGAACTGGGGAATTTGAGGTTCAAAGCGCGCTGTAATTATCCTAGAGTGTGGCAAATCAGCATCACAAACAGACAACAGCGAACGGAAAACGGAAAGCGGAAAAGAGAGAGAGAGAGAGAGAGAGAGAGAGAGAGAGAGAGACAGAAGAGACAGGAAAATAGAAACACAAATCCAAGCGATGGATATCTATAAAATTACGTATAGATTCGAATATATCTATGCATACAACAGGCACTACAGCCCAAAACACCCCAGGGACCCCAACAGGGAACAACAAGCGCACAAAGCTCCAGCCATTGCCAAAGGCAAAACATTAAAATTTATTCATGAATTGAATTTGTATTCGCTGCAGATATTTTACAAGTTCCCCCCAACTCTGAGATATCCACTCAAATGTGTCCGAGCATCGAATCTGCCTCTGTCTGCCTCTTCTAGCCCTTTTATATTGTGGGTGTACATTTACTTAACCCCAGCCGCGCCCATTCGTCAAGTTTCCCATTTGTCCCCAGCTATTTTTGGTATTTTCGGTATTTTCCTTGGCCATCTAGTATTTGTACTAGTTACATTGCATGCTTTCAGTCGAGTGTTCCTTTTGAGTTTAGTTTAACGCAACAATTGTAGTAAAACACATTTTTTAATTTAAATCATATGTACTATGTAGTTAATTAAATCATAGCGCGGAGCGCGAGCTGTGAGTGTGTGAAAAAAACTACAATCTATTATACTGCCTACTTCAGATTTAAAACTGAAGTATTATACTGCCAATTATACTGAACTATTATACTGCCTGTTTCAGATTTAAAACTGAAGTTGGCAGTATAATAGATTGTTTTTTTTTCACACACTCACAGCTCGCGCTCCGCGCTATGATTTAATTAACGGCATATGATTTAAATTAAATAATGTGTTTTACTAAAAATGTTGCATTAAACTAAACTCAAAAGGAACACTAGACTGAAAGCTTCCAAAGTAACTAGTACAAATACTAAATGGCCAAGGAAAATACCGAAAATACCAAAAATATTTCTTTCCAGTGACCTAAAAATTTAATTTAATAATTCTATAGTTTAGGCTGGTTAAAGTCTTTTTATTCGTCTTCTGCAGCTGCAGTTATTTTTCTGTCAAGGCTTTAGTTCTATGTCAGAGGCCCTAGCTCTTTTCCTTATTTGTGTGTTTGAAATTGTTTGTTTTGTTTTATTTTTTTGTTGGCCAGAAGGAAAACACTGGAACTGCCAAGTCGCTGTCACGTATGACACCTCTGTCATATACACAAGTTTAGTGTGCTCATCTGACACCAGTGTCAAGTTTAAACAATGGCATTTAGTAGATTTTTATGCAGTCAGCGGTATTTAATCTACGTCAGTATTTCCCTCTGTCTCCCTCTCTCTCTCTCTCTCTTTCTTTATTTATCTCTGTCTTTCTCTCGGACCGAAAACGTCGACTCAATCAATCTGTCCCTTCTGTCCTCTGTCTTCTGTCCACCGTCTCTTTAGCCCAGCTGGGGCGGAGAACATTCGGTTTTCAGTTCGCTGTTTTCCGCTCTCCTCTTTCCTCTCTCTTCACACAGCTCTTAGCTCTCAGTGTTTGTGTATGGCAAGTAAACCGTAACCGTAACCGTAACCGTAGCCGTAGCCGTAACCGTATCTGAACATTAAATATGAATGATTGTCATACAAGCAATCGAAGTGAGTGCCATACAAAGAGCGGATTCCACAGAGTGAGCTCAATATTAGCCAAGTTGTGTTTGCGCAGGCATACCCTGTAATACAGCCAGTCAATGGGGTATACATCTTCACAACAGTCACAATTAAGTCGATATTGCTCTTTCAATGTATGAACATCTATACTTTAAAGTGAACAACTTCGATACCAAAATCGATATTATTTAAATGTCGTCCCTCTATTTTATCGGTATTTATTGGTTGCTTAAGAAATAATAATCAATAATTTTTGAAAATTCTCTTAAACCTTCTTTAAAGCAATTCCAAATGTTACTAACAGACAGGCACAAAATGGCGTCGAATGTGGCAAATGTGAGGTCGTGGAATGAGTCCATTGGCTATAGTGAAAAGCGTATTCGACTGATGCCAAGGTTTGATTTTCGTACTCATCAGCGTCACGTAGTAGACCCCAACTTAAAACTCAAAATGGTGGAAAAAAATGGCGGAAAAAAGAAGAGAAGCAGGGAACCCCTAGGCACTGCTATTGTGTGTGTGTGGCAATGTGAAAAGGTCATTTAATTTCTTTTTGATTTGTTTTTCGTTGTTGTGTTGTATTTTTTTTTTTTTTTTTTTTATATTTTTTGTTGTATCCATATCCTGGTGGCTCTTGTCGCGCCATTAAAGTGTAAATGTATTTTTAAGTAGACGCTTAAACGGAGCTGCTTCTGCGTGCCCCTCAGACAAAAAAAGGACAGTCGAAGAGCTGCAAATCTATATGGGAGAAGCGAAATAGAATCAGGCCAAAAGACCGTAAAGCCAAAAAAGCCGCACAAGTTTTAAATTTTGCGCTCTGGCTCAGTTAATAGCATTTTAAGTACAATACAATACAATGGCAAATGGCAGAAAAGCGAAAATAGAATAGCACAGAAAACGAGCACAAAGCCAGAGAAAGCGAGAAAGAGAAAGCGAAAGAGAAAGCGAGAAAAATGTAGAATACAATCGTACAAGCCGTAAACTCAACGCTGTAAAATCAAAATTAACTTAAGCACGGAAGCCTTCAAGAAATGCGTATTCAATTCAAAAATACCAAACGATTCCAATAAAAATTCTCAAAGCAAGCTAATTAGACGCGAATGGCGCTATATAAATTTATTTATTTCCAAAATATATTTGATTGGTGTAGTTGGAATTCAAAATGGAGGGTAATTACTGTACGCATAATCGACTAATGTTTAAATGTTTAAAAGCTCAGCTCAGAGCTTTAGCTGCGGCTTTATTTTATGCACAAAGCTTTTAATTATTTAAAACAAAGCTTTAAATTAGAATTTAATAACTGTATTTAAGAAACAGAAATTGTAAAATAAATAACCTTAACAGACGATCATTAAGTTTTTTCGAAAAGCTTTGCAACAAATAATTCTTCATTGTAAAAATAGCTGTAAAGATTAAAAGCTTTTTGACTTAATTGTCACAAAAAAAAGTTGAAAGTCTCGTAATATTTAATAACTTGGCAACAAAGCACTTTAAAGCTTAGTTAAAGCTAAAAGCCTAGAGCAAGTTAAAGCTCACTTAAAGCTTAAAAACTTAATCATACTTAAATCTTGGATGCAGCGCAAATTGAATAATGCTGTATGAAACACAAAAAGGAGCTTAAAAGCTTTATGGAAACTCCAAGTTGAACTACAATAAATAATTGCGGCAATTTAATAGAGCTGCAAAAATGGAAACCACTAAACCTAAGCTGACAATTAGACAGAAAGTTGAAAATTCGCCTGAAGTGGTGGGGAGGGGCGGAAAATGAGAAATGAAAATGTTTTCCATTTGGCTTTGCCATTCGCTCGGTTTTATTTTGTTGCTGGTGTTTCAGTGTCATCAGACATGAAATATGCATAAAGGTCTGCTTACAATTCTGCGAGACATGTGTGTGTGTGTGTGTGCGTAGGGGCTGAGGGCAATACACACATGAGCTGGGGGGCGTGGCAAGCGGAGGTTTGTTCGTTGTGAAAACAGTTTGGAATACTTTTGAGCTGCTTTGCATTTTTGGCTTGTGGGCTTAGCTCCAAAGCTCGCAATGTGTCTCTGCCTTCCCTCCCCCCTACACACCCCTCCTCCACCACAGGCCTCCTGCCCCGCTTAAAAAAAGGATTGTACACAGTGAGAATACTCGGTTTAAATAAGCTCATAACAAGCATTTTATTAACAAATAACTATTAATTAATAATTTATCCTTAAATAGAAAAAAACATCTTAATTTACTTTAATGTTAATATACTATTAATAAAAACAACAAAAAAAATTCATACAGTTTTTGAAATAAACTAAAACAGATAATATTTTAAATATATGAAGAATTGATCTATAAAATTCCAATGAAAGTATTTGTATCTGCTATCGAACTACGAACCTTTGTCCAAAAATAATACAATAGAACCGAAAATTTAACTTATAAAATAAACTATTTAAATATTAAAATAATTTTAAATATTTTGCATAAGCTAGAAAAAAGAAAAATAAAAACTCGTTAAATCACAAAATTATAGTAACTATTAAAAATAAGAATATGTAAAATTTGTCACTTAATTTTGAAGATCGCATGGATTTGATACTAGAATTTGTACCTTTTATTTATATAGTGGGATATCCAGATTCAATGCAAAGAATTCTTGACTTTTTTCTCGCAGTGTATCGCCGTTCTGCGCTGCCTTTGTCTAATGCCTACACATGCGTTTTGTCATTCAATTTGAACGCGTGTGAGGCTCAAGGCTTAGAAACTTTTGCCAGATCTAGGGGCAGAGTGACAAGATGGTCGATTGCTGGAAGGAGAAGTAGGAGGGGGAGAGGAAGGGGCTGGGAAGGGGAAGGGGCGTGACATGCCCCTTGGCATCATCGACTCATCAATATGCAAAAAAGCCGCAAGACTAAGCGGTCAGCGGGATGGAGACAGCACCAAGAGTTGGCGTCTCTGACAAAAGAGTTTTGAGCCGAGTGACAGAGAAACACAATGAGAAAGAGAGAGAAAGGGAGAAAGTGAGAGAGTGAGAAAGAGAGAGCGAAAGAAAAAAGAATAGAGTTAGCCGTGCGTCAAAAGCAATGCAAACTTTTTGCGGACCCCTGCTCAAAAATAAAAAAAAATCCCTAAAAAAAAAAATTGCTTCGAAACGAAAGAAAATTATTATGGAAATGTCAACGTGAAACTTTTGCACAAATTCAAAGCTACCAGAAAAAAATAACAGTAAGGACGGGGAAAGACTACAGTCGGACGCAACCGACAGTAAAAGATGCTGAACATTGTGTTTTGATGTGTTATATTTACAGACCCCCTTTTTAGCCATCCAACGTTAACAAGATGAGCAAATTGTCTACTGCATATCTTTGCTCTTTCAGACCATTGATTCAGAATGCCATTGTCTATATTTATCTATATGTACGTAAAGAAGGTATCAAAATTCTTAAACAGCATAGGAGAACCTGCTACCAATAACTACAACCATTTTCACTAACTTCATAGACCCCTTAGTACTTGTTTAAAGTACAGGCTTCAAAAAACCAGCTAACATCATGCTGCCCACCCCTAGCCCCGCCCCCCGACCGCCCATGCAACTCTACGCCCATGGCTTAACGCATATGCTCCATGTTTTTGAATGCTTCTCGTCCATTTTCTGGCTCTGGCTCGAATTCCAAACACAATTGAATTTCATGTTTGACATGACCATACCCAGCTCCTCCCTCTCTCTTTCTCTCTCCATCTCTCTCTTCTCTCCTCTCTCTTTCTCCCTCTTTCTTCTTTCATGCCACGCGTAGTGGCCAGAAAAGTTTTTCATTGTTTTGTTTTGGGTTTGCGATTTGTGTGCCCGCAGGCGCAAAATATTTAATGCGATTTCCATTGGCTTCAATTCACCGAAATCTGAAAACTGTAAACTGAAATCTTTACACACAAACACACACAAACACACACACACACACACACACACACACACATACCCATACACACACGCCTTGCCGTAGGCATGCTCAAGTGCCTGGGCGTGGCATTTTGGCTTAGTACCGGATTTGCTTGCTGCCAAAATATTTGCATATAAATTAATTCGCAAAAACGCGCGCGCGTTTTAAACCGCGTCCGCTTAACAAATGCCACACGCACACACACACACACACGCACACAACCAAATAAACATAAACAACATACACACACACACACACTCGTGCTTAAACCGCCATATGCCTCTTCAGTGTGTCAATATAATTTTAATGCAGTTCAGCTCCCAGCAGCCTCTAAGCCTAAGCTCTTAACTTAACCAAACGATTACTAACATATACACAAGACCAACAAATCGATTAGTCTGCTCTATTAATCAAATATGTATATATATTTTATATATATACTCTTTATAATGCGAATTATAATTATCTGAAAATCAAATGCAAATATATCAGCGAAATATTAAAGTATATTTAATGAATTTAAATAAAATTTTATTTCATTATTATTTACTTTTAATTTAATTCCTTAATTGAATTTCAATATTTATTTTAATTTGTATTTTTAATTTTCTATGTCAACTAACAGTAGTTGACAGTAAATTAAATAAAATAAATAAATAAATTATTAGTTTATATAAACCTATTAAATAGGACTCAATATATAAGCACTTGTATATATAAAATGAAACTATTATACATCATTATGGTACAAATTACTGTATTACAGTAAGAGCATACCATAAAAATAAATAAAAGCAATTTTATATATTCAACTAAAAAATATATATATTATTTTATGAATTTATTAAAATATTTCATTTATGTTCACAAATGTTTTAATAATGTTTTGGAAAGTATTTCCAAATGAAAGATAAATTTTTAAAAGCTTTATTAAAATTTCTATTAGGTTTAATAAACAACCAAATAATATCAATAATTTAAATGTCTTAGGTTAAATGTTTAAATGATTAAGCAAGCATAAAATTATTTAATTATTTATTTTAATTATGCTTTGGAAAGTATTTTCAAATGAAAAATAAATATTTAAAAATAATATTCAAATTTCTATATTGTTTGAGAAACAATCAAATATAATCAATAATTTAAATGTCTTAGTTAAAATGTTTAAATGGTTTAGCAAGAATAAATTATTATCATTAATTATATATTTATTTATTTATTGAAATAATTTATATTCACACTGCTATAACGTTCAAGAAACATTTCAATAAAAATCAAATTAATTTTTCAATACATGTTTTTGAAAACATTTATAAACTATAAATATATAAATTTCAATTATTAGAAAAAACATAATTAGACTTCTAAGAGAAGAGATCCAAGAGAAATATTAAGTATTGATTTTTTTAATATTTTTAATTTACTTAAATACAAAATGTGTATACCCGAAAGCACTTTAAGGTACAGTCATAGGCATTAATACACTAAAATCTAAAGTGTATAGGTTCGAAACTTGAACGAGTATTCGGATTATTTGAGCTTATGTTGGACTAACAAAAGTGTGAATATGCCCATGAGTGTGAGTGTTGTTGGGTGTGAGTGGTATGAGTGCATGCTTGAATCAATTCACTCGCTGCTTAAAATCACATCAATCTAGATGGAATTTGCGCCATTTGCCTTTGCCTTTGCCGTTGTCGTTGCCTTTGCCTGCTTATTTACACTAAGTGTATCTGTGTGTGTGTGAGTGTGTGTGTGTGTGTGTGTGTGTGCAACCCTTCTCAATGGCTAACCCCAGCCAGAATTGTCCCCCTCCGCTGCTCTTGGAAGCACTCAGCTGTTGACTTTTGTGACACCTTTTTATAATTCAATTTAAGGCACGGGTTTTTTGGCATCAAAAGGTTTGATGTTGATTCTGATGCTGATGCTGATGCTGATTCGCTTGGCTGAATGGCAACTCTGTCGCTCTTTGTGCTTGCCCACGCGACTTAAAACGCGTTCGCGCTTTCGGCTTTTGCGCCATTTTCCCTCTTTTTTTGCTCTTTGTTGTTTTCATAATTTTTTTTTTTTTTTGTTGTTCACAACTCGCGCACGATTTCTGACGCCTACACGGCTGACTGGACGCCTAGAAACGTGCCAAGTCGAGCAGGTATCAGGTAATCGCAGCTGAGGCAACTCTGGCAACTGTGGCAACTCTGGGGGTTCGCCTGTATCTATGCCATCTATGCCCTGTGTCAGAAGTTTTAATTTGCGAAATTTGCCGCGAAAGAAAGGCTAAAAAAGCACTGCAGAGCCCTGAGATGAGGGCCAGTGATACCCTGTAGTAAAAGTGCGAAAGGGAGTATTAATCAACGATTGAGGAACGCATAAAGTACATAATATTTCATGATTAACTTTCCCCATTACTTGTTCTATTACTACACCAATTACTTCATCAGCTATTTCATAGATTACTTTATTGATTACTTCCTCAATTACTTCATCAATTACTTCAACGATTACTTCTAAATTAATAATATTTTATGCTAAATTTCAAAGCTCCTTTGTATGCTGAATTCATTAAAAAACTTGCATATTCGAATTCAAAACATATTTAGTTGCAACAACCCCATTGCTCAACTATAGGGTATTCAAAAAATGCACACCCCCAATGCCAAATAATTAAAGTTCCACTTTTTACGTGCTCATTTTCGTTGCCGGACAAACAGACGCAAAATATAAATGGTCGAGAATGTTAATATTGTTTTTGTTTTTTATTTTTTTTTCGTGTTTTTTGTGCTCATTTTCCCTCTATTGTTATGCGAGTTGTCTTTATAAATGAGGGCAACCCTTGCGCATGGTTGCCATCAACGTGGCTGCGGTTCAAATTAATTAAATAAATTAAAATTTTAACCAAAAAACGAAAGTAAAAATAAATTGAAATAAAATACTTTCGACAGTGCAATGTAATTAACTTTATAAAGAGCTGAAACTGGAGGGTAAAAAACAACACAGGGTTGTCCCCATGGGTCGGGGGAGGTCACAAGTGTTGGCCCTGGATAATTTTCGGTTAAATGCGAACTCTGTTAAAGATTAAGAAGTTCTTACTACACAGAGGGATAAATGGCATTTTTATTTTATTTATTTTATTTTATTTTATTTAAATGTTGAATAAAACCAGTCACAAGGATGATTAAATTACAAATTAAAATTAAGCATAATTAAAAATAAGTGCAGAAAATCTGAGGAAAAAGAAAATTAAAATATGAAATCAAATTAAAAAAAAAAAGTTAAGGAATTTTAATAAACTTAACAAGTTAAGTGAACTATAACATTTTCGTTATTAGCGAGTTTTAAGAAGGTAGTTCTTTAATTATTTCTCGCTGTGTAGTCTGTCCTCTGGCATATGAACTGATATGAGGCTAAGAGCGTTAAGTTATTGCTCTGCATATATGTATGTATGTATGTCTGCTGATGTCGACTTGTTTCAATTCTATGGCAGACGCAAATTGACAAATTTGTCGCCTGTCAGCCGCAGCAAATGCATTAAATGGCCTGACAGCGCCCGGGCAATGCCGCACAGCACTTTGTGTCAATGTTATGCACATCAGCAACGCCAATGACATTCAGCAACTTCAAGGATTGCAGCTAAGAGACACAGCGAGCGACACGAGCGAGGCAGGGGAGTGAGAGAGAAGAGGAGCAAGAAGAGCAGCAGAAGAGAGGGTTACGAGAGGGCAGGAGGGGGAAGAGAGGTTAAATTGCTAGTGCCAGTTGCAGAGTCAGAGATGAAGAGGCTGAAGCATTGGGCTGAGGCCACGCTACTTAACCCGCAAACTGCTGATGTTGCTGTCACTTTTGCCAACGCACAGTGGGCTAAATCGCTAAAAATGCAACTAAAATCAAAGCATAAAATTGCCCACTTGAAATTTGTCACAATTAATTGTGAATGCATTCATAATTCGAATAACTTTAAAGCGTGAATTTTGCCCTCTTCGGTATGCAACAAAAAATATGCATTCAAAGTTGCTGCTGTAACCAAAGCGACATTGAATTATTGGCTTGTAATATTGAGCAATAGGTATGTCTAGTAAGCTGCTAACAAAGTCATGCAGAGCAAAAAAAAAATATTTTCTTTTTAATTAAAGAGTCTAATAGAAAATGCGCACCCTGAGGTATGCAACAAAATTGTGTATTCGTTTATTGTTTAATGTTTTTAATATAAATTGAGTATAAATGTATAAATGGAGAAAACAAATCATTTTACGGAATTTTAATTGCATAAAAAATTTAAATTATGCCAGTATTTGTGCGATTGAGCCCACAGTGCAGTGTGTGCGTTTGGCGCTTCCTGCTGCTTGTTTGCATTGCAGCGGCAGCTGTTGTCAATAATAAATTTCCGTTAGAGCTGCAGCAGAAAGCAGGGAAAAATGCAGGAGAAGCGGCGGAACAGGCAAAGGAATGAAGTTGCAGACAAGACGACAGATAGACGGAGGGAAGGACAGGGGGACAGTGGGACAGAGGGAGGAACAGGCAAATGGTGCAAAAGAAATCGTGCTGGGAAGGAAGGAAGGAAGGAAGGCGAATAAGCGCATTGCGAAGCTGTGCCAAAGACGCCAGAGACAGAGCAGATTGAAGATGGAAGATAGAAGAGGGAAGATAGCAGCAGAGAAATGGGGAATCAAATGTGGCACAGCAGAGAAGGAGAGAGAGAAGGGGAAGGAGAGTGAGAGGGAGGCAAAGAAGTGCGACAGTGCGGAAGTATTGCACTACGGCACTAAAAAAGATGACATAAAGATATCGCCAAGCAGAGAAATAGGGTTTTGAGAAAGGGAGAGAGAGAGAGAGAGAGGAAGAGTGAGAAAGAGAGAGTAAGCGGGTGCTGAAATTGAATACGGGAGCTAACGCTGCCTGCCAATGGCGCTTGGCATGCAAAAATGATGCCAGATAAAGTATACGACGCGTTGGCCAGGCGAAAAGTCCAACAAACGCTGGCGCAAACTTGAAATACGCTGCAGCTAAGCAAAGTGTTGCAGCGAAAATCTAAATTAGAAACTATAAAATCTATATAAATAGAGCATGAGATAAGTGAGAACACAGAAGAGAAAAAACATGAGAGATAAGCGAAAAGATAAAATAAAAGGCAGAGCAACAACTGAGAACCTAGCAAGTTTTTATCTTACATTTAAATTAATTTCTCGAATTTCGTTTCACTTTTTTTATTTTTTTGTATTATGTATTTATTAAATTTCATTATTATTATTTTAATGTTTTAAATTGTATTTTTATTTTAGAATATTATTAGATAATTATTATACCTTTATTTATTTAATTTTAATTTAATTTTGTATTAAATTTTGGTTTATTTTTTTTAATTTATTTGTAATATTTTTTAATTTCATTTCTTCTTGTGGTATAAAGGATTTTTATTTTATTAATATATATTTAATTTAAAATCTTAGAACATATGTAATACCCTATATCCAACGCAAATAATATGCAGTAGCAGTAGATTGAAAAGGAGTATTAAAAAAAGGAGTAGAGGGAGTAAAAACGGAATGACTTTGACTGGCAAGACGGCGTCGCTCAGCAGGCGGCACGTTGATAAATTTATTGAAATTCTATTGAAATGAAACGATTTGACTGCGCCAAACCGTCCAGGATAGTGGTAAGGACAGACGGCGAGGGGGTCAGGAGGGAGAGAGAGCGGAATGCAAATGGCAAACGGAGAAAACAAATCGCTGATAAAGTGGAAAATAAGTGCAGCAGCGAGAACATCAACAAGAAATTCCGGACGACACAAGAAATGAAATGAGACAGAGCAAAAAAAATATGAAAAAAATGTTAAGGCCAGACAGAGATAAATGCATAAAATTTTAGAGCAGAAAAAATGTGGAATGGCGAAAAGCTACCCTGTAAAGCATTGTGTGAAAATGTAGTTAAAGAAGAAGAGGCAGAGAAAGAGGAAACAATATTACAAAAATATATATATGTAAAGCCAAAGAAAAAAGCCAGAAAACAGCAATACATGATATTTAAAATGTTGAGGCGATACTCTATAAATAATTTGATATAAAGTGGGAGTAAATGCTTACAACAATTTAGAATGTTAATTTTAATTGAATTCAATTTGTTTGAATTAAATTTTAGCTTTTATGCCAAGGAAAATGCTTTATTTAGCAGTTAATTTAGCTATAAAATCTATCAAAAATAATATTATTTAATACCCTGTAAAATATTTATGGAATGCATGGCAAATTGAAAATTATTGACAGAAATACGAAGCAAAAGCATAAGCTTTGCACAAAATGCCGTGTGGTAATTAAACTTGCAGCTCAAAGTAGCAAGAAAAATGAGAAAACTTGCAGAATAAAAATGGCAGAAATAAATGAAAAAGAAAGAGAGAACAGAGGCAAAGAGACCGAGATGAAGAGAGAGCGAGCGAGGGAGACAAAGCGAGAAGAATGCACTTAATTTGTAATTTTGAAGTTGAAATTTTTGTATGTGAAACTTTGACTTTTGCCAACGGACGATGCCCAATTTAAGCTTAAAAGCAACAACAGCTGATGGCCTGGGGAAGAAGAGGCAGAGAAAAGAGAAGGATAAGCAGAAGCAGAGCCAAGAGAGAGGCGGAATGAAGAGGCAGCGTGAAGGAGAGGGACGCAGGGCAATCAGCGCTTCAGTGCGTCTCAAAAGTAGCCGCAGCTGTTTCTCTCTCTCTTTCTCTCTCTCCCCTACCTTTCCCCCCCTGTACCACTTCCTCAGCATGTCCCACACTCTTTCTCTTCAGCCTATAAGCAGGCAAAGCGATGTTGAAACTAAAGATGAGCATGGCGAAAGAGATAGAGATAGAGATGGAGATAGAGGCTGTCTCGCTCTGCGCCAGCGTTGCCAGTCGCTGGAAAAAAAGGCCAAAATTTAATTTGTGCTCAGTGGCCGTTTGTTCTCGTTGTTGTTGTTGTTGTTGCTCGTGCCATGCAGAAATTGCTACCCAATTACGTAATAAAATCTGACTGAAGTTGCGCTCTTATTATTTAATTTTTCGTCTTTTCTTTTTTTACAATTTTCCCCATTTTTTCTGAAAATTTTAACGATGGGTGCGGGCGGGCAACGTCAAACGCAACGGCGTCAAATCAACTTTGTATTTTGCTGTGAGCAACAATAGCAGATAAAACACAGAATAAACGAGAACTGGGCTAAGCATATACGCTACAACAGATACCCTGTAATTTTAATTTTAATTTTAATTCAAAAGATTTGGAAAAATTTCAACTAATAAATATCCTGCGCAGTCAAAGAAATATTTATAATTTAATCGGCATTTAGATAAGAATAAACTATGGGTTAACAATTAAATTAAATAAAATGTTTAATTTTTAATTTTAAAGTTCAAATCAGGGATCGCAAATAATAATTATAAGTTTAAAAAAAATAAAATATAGTTTTTATGTTTATTTTAAATATTTTAAATAATTAGCAATAAAACACTTTTACAATAATTTAATCGATAAGCAAAAAAAAAAAAATAATTCAATTGCCAAGCTAAAGCTTAAACTAAGTTGTAAAAAAACAATGTTTTATACAATAATTTAAGGTGTATTTAATTTTTAAGAATTTTTATAGTAACCTAATATTCTATTTTCATGGAGTTATAAAATTAAGACACCCGCTAGCAAGGCTTACAGGGTATGCATGTAACTAAACAAAACTGAGAGCACAAACATTGACGGGGCATTATGTTGGGCGTTAGAAGGTGCCCCGGGGGCAACGCTTAGTATGTGTATGTGTGTGTGTGTGTGTGTGTGTGGTGAGTGTGTGTGTATGTGTGTGTGTATGTGTGTGCCCCTGGGTGTCTTAGAAGTTGTCTAACTTTTTGGTTAGGGGCTCACAATTGGTGCTTGGACTCATCAAATTACCTACTGTTGCCTCACATGCAACAAACAAATTATATATGCTATATACAATATATATATATATATTTATATATATATATGTATGTGTGTGTGTGTGTGTATTGTGTGTTTGCAGAGTCAAACGATGCGAGAGCTGTAAAGCATACAAACCTCTTAGCCGAGCGGCAAAGATGAGATTTTTTGGAATTTTCATTAGGGCAGTAGGGGTATTCCTGCACCCAGGCCCGAGGGCGTTGAGTGAGTGAATTTTTGTTGGCAATTTGCGAATCGACGAATTAAATTATGCGTGCAGTACATTAAAAAAAAAAAAAACAACAACAACGGCAACATTTGCGATAAGAATTCCATGGTGGCAACTGGCAGAACGTCAACCTTGACGCTTGGCGACTGAAATGAAGCGTAAAACGAGCTAAGCAACAGATAACGAGACAACCAAATGAAAGCAAAAATATATAATAATATAAAAAGAAATAAAAGAAGAAAGAAATGAAGAAGAACTCGAATCGGCTTAGCAGGACTTAAGTTGATCGTCCCACAAACAAAATGAGGCCGCAAATCAAGATGATTTGGGTTTATATAAATTTCTATTGAAAATAATTATTATTTATTATTATTTATTAATATTTATTACAATTTATTATTATTTAATATTATTTATTATAATTTATTGTTATTTATTATTATTTATTATACAATTTTATATAATTTAATTAATATGCAACACAGAAATTCTTAGTGTTCATTCAAATGTTTTTAATTTAATAAATATGCCATAATTTATTGTATAACTTTATAAAATAAAAAATTATAATAATAAATGTTTATAAATTGCTTCTAAACTTTCAGTTTTTAAAATATATTATATATGCACTAATATGAAACAAGTTTTTAAACAGTTTAATCAACAGTTATTGTAAGTCGTAGAGAGCGTTGGAGACTCTTCAAAGGAGACTCTAACTTTAAATGTTTTAAATGAAATTAACTAATTGAATTTTGTATTATATAATTTTACGCAACAATACTCTATCTCTCTCGATGTCTCTGTAGAACTCCCCTCTGATTCGACAACATAACTAGTTAAAGCAAAGGCAGTTTTATTTATGAGTCCTAAGCGGATTACAAAAGATAATTCCCATTCTGCTCTTAAAGCGCTGGTCACACTCAGCTCAACGATTGCAATAAATTGTGCACAATTTTCAATTGTTTCGTTGCAATTGTAGCGACTTCAAGTCAAATATTCTCCGAGCATCAAAGTTACAACAAGCAAATTCCGTTATGCGCCCCTAACCTCAATCGTGACCTCAAGCTCAACCTCAAGCTTAACCTGAACTAACTTGAAACTGTGCCTTAACTAAACAATTTTGGCAAAAAGCATTTTTGGCCCCACAATCGCAAGCAGAGTTTCGCCACAGGAACCACAGACGTGAAACTGATGCCATAAATATTACGCATACGCCACGTGCGCCGCCTGGAAATGGAAATGGAAGTGATATGTGAATAAGTAAATATGAGTGCGTATGAGTGTGCTTCTGTATTCAAAGGCCTCATTATAAACACTCAGAGCGTTTGCATTTTCATTGTCTGCATTTTGTCACTACAACAACTACAACAACAACAACAAGCACGAAATAAGATGCGGCAAGTGAAAGCCAGGAGCAAAGTGATGCAAAGAGGCAGCTAATATCCAGTATGCTTGCCACAGTCGCGAACGCTTCCGACTACCAGTTACCCTATGGAAAATATACCCCAACTTTCAGTTAAACAACTAAGAATAGCTAAAAATAACTTTTTTTGGCTTAAATTGGAATATATCGAAAATATAGGCAGCGGAATAAGTGGAATATATATATAAAAAGATGCTTATAAAAATTGATAAGCATAAGTATTATAGTTCCAGAGATCTAAAAATTCTTAAAGCTGCAGAAATGGGGAAAAAAATTACCGTATAGCCTCTACTATTGCTGCCTTTAACATACGACTTGAAAACATTAGCATCAAATAGCTCTAGGCCAAGTTTAATAATGCCAACTTTCTAGTTGTACCTAAAATTGACTTTTTAGCGATTTTGAAGCTAAAACACGATTTTATGGAAATCGTAGAAAGTGCAGTATGTGTAGTATATAATTATAAACCCACATATAAAATTTCATCAGTCTAACTTTAATAGTTCCAGAGATCTAAAAATAAATTTGCATTTATTTCCATAATTTTGGCATACCCTTAACGCTGCTCAGATGCCCAGGGTATTCGCAATGAGCCAAAATTATATTCATTTTGTGTTTATGCAATGGCCAATTCCATGTGCAATCACTTGATGTTCTCTGTCTGTGTCTGTGTGTGTGTGTGTGTGTGTGTCTGTGTGTGTGCCTGGGCAATAATCATAAAAACCGCCAAAGCGTTTCTCTTGCTTTCTTCTTCCTTTTGGGGAGGCCATAATATAAAACATTCCAAGTGAAAGAACTTGAAAAACTCGAAATACAGCGAGAGCTGCTTGGGTTTTTTGTGCTTGCGATTATTTTGCCATTATTTTCCATTATTTTACTTTATTTCAATGACTGTTTACATTAGGCAAACACACACACAGACACTGAACGAGTGAGCATGGGGCAGGGGGCTGGGGGGAGTGGCAGGGGAAGGCGTGAGACCGGCAAGATGATTGCAGCAAAAAGTGCTGCATACTTTTCAGCGCTTCTTGAGTTGATTTCCCCTTGACTTGGGCTTTGATATGTGTGTGTGTTTGCATGAGTGTCTACCCTCTTTCTCTCTCTCTCTCTCTCTCTCGCTCTCTCTATTGACTCTGCTTATTGAGCTTAAGCAACCGCCACAATTTGCAGTCAATTCTGCGATTTTGTAATACACATTGACTTTTCCTTACTGCTGCCATCTTTTATATTTCCCTTTTGTGCCGTATTTCTTTGCTTACTATATGTATATTAATGCCGCCATTTTCTCTCTCTCTCTCTCTTTGCAGGCCGAGATCTGGAGCGTCTTTATCGCAATTCTGCGAAAGAGCGTGCGCAATCTCCAAGCCTGCACCGATGTGGGTCTCATCGAGCATGTGCTCGTGCGTCTGCAGCGATCAGAAACAGTTGTGGCAGGTAAGAGTCAGCACAAAAGTATGCAACGAAAAGTGCATTATGTTAAACAGATGCACTATGGGGAAAAATATCAGATTTTAAGGCATAATTCCATTTTTCAAAGTTTATTAAATTGACTTTTAATTGGCTGTACATATTGAAATAACATTAAGTTTTAATGTTATGTATCAGGAAGGTTAACAGAGCGTGCAGCTGTTAAGTTAACAGCTGTTAAAGTCGGCTATCGACAACTGTCAACACATGCTGAGCAAAAGTTGAATACATAGAGCAATTTAAATATTGTAAATTTGAATAAAATAATAAAATCCAAGTCGAATTGGAATCAGAATTCATTAATTTTGAAATATATAAAATTTTAAATATATTTAAAATATAAACTGGGAAACAGTCGAGCTCAGATTCTGCTTTGTCCTCTGGTAAAAAAACATATTAAAAAATAATCTAAAAAATAAAAAAAAAACGTTTTTCAGACATAACTTTATATAGCATGCTTCAAGAGCTTTAAGGCGGGTTAGTCTTTGTGATTTTAATAGGCTTCGTAGCCATAGAAATAAATCAGTGCTTATCAGTAAGTAGTTGAAACACACACACACACACACACACACAGACACACACACACACACACACAAAGGGATACACATGTATATACTTCTGTAGCTGTCTGGCTTTTGGCAGCGTCGTTTTTGTCGAGTGGCCAGCGAATTGCTTTTCGATTAATTTCACGCTTGTCAGCGGCCCTGACACGCCCAGTGACCCGCAGAGGTTTGCCTCGTAACTCGAGCGCGGACCGCCACTTGTACTTTAACCTTGCACCCTCGTACCCCTGACCCGCCATCCTACACTGCGAAAAAAAAGCATCAGCAAATTAATATCTCACTCAAAGCTAAGTTTAAAACCACTACAAAAACTGAAAAATTCAGTTACTGCAAGCGTAAAAATTAAAGCAAAAATAAATCAATATAAAATAAAATTAAATTTTAAAATATAAATAAAAATAAAAATAAAAAATTCATAATTTTCTTAATATTTTATTTTATTTAAATTCTTGAAAATTATTTTGCTAAAATAAAAACCAAAATTGCAAATTGAGAAGAACGACAAATGTTGCTAAACATTTTTTTTTTTATTTCTGAAATATTTTTAGTTTCAATCCATACATGCGAATTGTAGGCCTTTTTCTCGCAGTGTAGGCCTTTAAGCCGCTGTATTTGTCTGTGCCACGTCTTGGCCCTATGTATGCTAAACATTCTTTTGTGGCCAGCATGTTTGTGTCTCTTTAGCTTGCCCCCACTTGCTGAGTCTTCCCCTCTCCATCACTTTAATTCTCCAACTTCCTCACTCTCTCTCTCTTACTTCCTTACTCTCTGCCGCTTCCCAACCCTCTCTCTCTTTCTCTCTCTCTCTCTTGGTTCTCCCCCTGCTTAGCTGCTTCAAATTGTAAGACAGAACAAACAGCGCAGCAAATTTTCTGTTCATTAGCCGACTCCGACCATTGCTATGTCTTGGTCTCCCCCTCCCCACCCCTTACGCCATTGTTCCCCCTCTTTTTCTCCCTCTCTCTCTCTCTCTCTCTCTTAATTTCTCCCTCTCCACTCGCCTTTCTCTGACTCTGCTCTTGACACTGCCAGCAGCTTGTGCGTGCCTTTGGCTTTGATTTTGATTTTATTAAGTCAATGACACATCTGCGGTCTGGCAACCCTGGCGTTCTGTTGCCCTTTTGGCCCCACACACACACTCTCTCTCTCCCTGTCTCTGTCTCCCCTCTATCTTCATCTCCCTCTGCTGGCATTTAACGAACTGTAACTGCTGTCAATTTGCAGTCGCTGACTTTTGAGCCTCGGCGTAACTCAAGCCATATTTTCATATGTGCGAGGCTGCGATTGTCTCTCTCTTTTTCTATCTGTCTGTCTGTCTGTCTGTGTGTCTGTCTGTGTGTGTGTGCGTGTCACCTGACAAATGTCGAAACGTGACACTTGCCAAGAAATTAGATAAGCTCAAAACTTGTGCGCCTCTGCCAGCTTAGAAAACTTTACCTCTGTCTCATTTTGCTGCCCCCTGCTTTATAGAATTCCCCCCCCCCCATCTACCTCTCTCTCTCTGTGTCTATAAATCTCTCTATCTCACTCTCTTTTCCTGCGCTCATGCAACCTTTTTATACCCTGTACCCATTAAAAATGGGTAAAAACAGTATTAATAGCCTCTTCAATTTAGTTATTAAACACTTGAGTTTTTATAGAATTTAACAAAAAAGTAAGAAGAATCATTGCTGCTGCGCTTTGTATTATAATTTATTCCGAAATTTGTTTCAAACATAGCGTACAGGGTATTCTACAGTCGCATCCGTTGAACCCATACTCTCCACCCTTTCTGGTTTGCATTCCTAAACATGCGAAAATAAGACAAACTTAACGACTTCGCAACAACTCAACTGAAACTATTTCAAAACTTGCAATTTAATTAACTTGGCTGTGACCTCAACTGTCATACAAAACTGTTATAAAAATAATTATTATTATTTTTTATTGTTATTCCGAGTTGATGTAAGTTTTATAATCATGTCAGCACTGACATTAACTCTTGGCTTTTAAGTTTTCTGTTCTTTTATGACATTTCCGAATGTTGTCGCTTGTCATATGCCATCATAAATCTAAGGTTAATAGCTAATTTATAGCTAAATTGTTTGGCATTACTTAAATTATAATAATTTCAGTTTTTACGATAGTAATTATGACATAAGACAGCCTTTTAAGAGCACAAATAACAAATAACTTATGCTGTCGTTAGGTTTATTAAATGCGTACCAGTTGCTCTTTAGTCTTTTAGTTTACAATCAAATTTAAAAAAAAATTTATATAATTTTGAGCTATAACATAAAATAATTTAATTTAATTTATAATTTTAATTAATAAACTAAAACAATTTGTCAGTGGGATAGAAAGATTGTTTAAAAAACGTGATAAAAAAAAAAACAAATTAGAAAGTTCATTGCATTCAAGAAAGACCATTTCTTCAAAAATATATAACACAAATTTTGTATAGTTAAAATAATTTGAAGGTTTTTGTTCAACCAAAATTTTGTTCTAACTGAAAAATCAACGGAATTTGAACTATATCTTTTTTTTAATATATCCTGAGCTTATATCTTATCGAACTTCATCAGAAAAGTTTCTGCAATATTATTATTTTTGCATACGCACTTTAAGCTAACCTTAAGCCCTGCTCTTGAATACATTCATATGACATCTGGATATATATATATATATATAAATAACTGACAAATTGTGGGCGTGTTTGATGAGCAATGTCAGTCAAGCATTGACAGTCAAAGCAACTAGAGACATGGAACGCGACAAAAGTGTCCACAGAAGAGAGACAGGAAAGACAGATGCAGAGACGGGAGAAATGACAGATGGAGAGTCAGGAGGAGAGACAGTAGGAGAGACAGAAGAAGAGACAGGAAGAGAGACAGGAGAAGAGACAGGAGGAGAGACAGGAGGAGAGACAAGAGGAAGTACAGGGGGAGAGAGAGTGAAAGAGTTAAAAAGAGAGTTTGTCGCTTAGCTCAGCTGACAAAGAGTCGGACTGACAAAGCGAAGGACAGACAGACAGACAGAGAGAGGCAACCAGAAAGGCAGTTGAACAAAGAGACAGACAGACAGATAGATGGAGAAACAGTTGGAGAGACGGACAGACAGACAGATGGAGAGACAGATAGAGAGATGGATAGACGTCTGGACGAATGACATGAGAAACATATGAGCTCTCTCCCTCTCTCTCTCTTTCTCTCCCTCTCCTTTCTTACACTCTCTCAGCTGCTTTCTTCTACTCTTTGCCTGACTTGGCTCTACGAGTTGTGTGTAATTAAATGCTGATACTCGAGGCGGCAGCATCAACTTGGGGCCAATGGGAGACGACATTTTGCCACTGGGACATACACTTTGCAGAGACAGAGACAGAGAAAGAGAGGCAGATAAAGAGTGAGAGCGAGAGGCAACATAAAGTTTGTGCCTCAATTTCTTAATTTTCGCAAGGCGAAACGTGTTGATGGAGACTAAACTGGAAACTGGAAGCGTAGCGTAAACTCAAATTTGTAGGCAGCTCAAGCCTTCTCTTACGCACATCTCTCTCTCTCCCTCTCTCTACCAATCTGTGACTCCTACACTAAAAAAAAAAAACAAATAAATAAAACTGAAGAATTAGTTAGCTCAAGTTAAATAAATATAAATAAATTTATATTTATAAATAAATTTTATTTATTTTAATTTTAATTTGTAGTTTAATTTGTCTTGGCCGACTGGTCTTAGTCGATAATTAAATAAATAACTAAATAATATATAAATAAGTAAAAATTCTAGCATGGTTTGAATTTCTTTAACTCTGATTTCCATTTAATTTTATACTCAACTTAATTTAAGTTAAAAATATTAATAAATAAATTGTATAATTTCTAGTATGGCACTTAGCTTAGTTTTTTTCTCTGAGTGTAATTTTGCTCACATGCTTCAACTCCCTTCACTTTTCTCTCTCTGTTTGTCGCAATTTTGGCCACATTTTCTGTTGCTCAACTCCGCTGGGTAAAGCGCCGGTGCTGCCTCTCCCCTTCCCTTCCCTTCCCTTCCCTTCCCTTCCCTTACCATCCACCTCCCGCCCACCGACCACGCCCACGCCCACGCCCTTCTACTCGCTTCTCAGCCGCTTGAGCAGCAGGCCAGGCATTAAAGCGGCCCGTACGTCCCATTTCAATTAGTGTGCATTACAAATGAAGTTTGGGAATAGCGCAGCAGTAAAGGCCAACAGGGCTGCCAGACTGCCTGACAGTCCGGCTGTCTGGCAACGCTGCAATGCAATTTTCATGCCCACGTCCGCAATTTAATCGAGTTCTTACACGTTCATACTCTATATACATATTTGTATAGTATATGCATCTGTATTTCGAACTCTTCGAACACAATTCACAGCTCGTTGCACTCACGAGCAGGCGACCTTGATGAGCTGCTTGCATCGCCTGCACTGCTTGCATCGCCTGCACTGCTTGCATCGCCTGCACTGCTTGCACTGCTTGCATCTCAGTTGATATCTCAGTTTTTGTAAGCATTAAGCGCCGTCCTTGCCGCTTGGCTGCATTCACAGCTACCAATCATTTTGTCGCATACCCTGTAAAAGTTCTTGAAGCGAACAAGTAGGCTTCAAAGCTCCAAACATTTTGTTGAACATAATTTAAAATACAAAATATTCAAGAAAATGTTATATATAAATAAAATACGAAAATACAAATAGAAAATATAGAAACAAAATTTCTATAACGTTTTTATTGAAATATTAAATATTTCTCTGCAACTTTCATTGCCAAAAAAAGTAAACTTTAAAAATAAATTTAAAAAAAAATATGTCTAAAGTAAAATGCAATTTTTAAGAAATACAAATTAAAAAAATTAATTTTCTATAATAAGAAAATAAATTTGATATTGAATACAAAATATTTCACTGCAAAAAAATTAAATTAAACTTTCTCTGCTGTGTATTTTTAAATTTAATGAAATTTAAATTTGGAAAATAAAAATATTTCTCAAAAAAAAAAAATTTAAAATAAATTTCATATTTAATACCAAATTTTTTACAGAAATAAATTTGCTTTGCTGCATAAATAATTCTGCAATATTATTAAAATAATTTTTTTAAATAATTTTTTAATGAATTATAAAAGAATAATAAACTACTGAAATAAAACTAGCTTTAAACTAACATTAAGTTTCTATGCAAAATATGTATTTAAATATTTAATAAAATAAAAATATATTTTCTTCAACAAAACGAAATTCAATGAAATTTTTAACCAAAACTTTCATTTAAATAGAAACCAATTTAATTCATAACGTTTCCAAAAATACAAGCTTAAATGCTACAATTTGGCGAATGAGCTGCTTGTGGATAGTAGGGAATTTTATGGGCTTCCCCTATTAAAGCTTTTATGGTGTTAAAGTTTTCCCATTTTGTTGGCGCTGTTATCTGAAATATTTTTTCCTCTTTTTTGCTTCATTTACAGATTTGCTCATCGAGATGTTGGGCGTATTGGCCAGCTATAGCATAACGGTTAAGGAGCTGAAGCTGCTCTTCGGCACAATGAAGGCCAACAATGGCAAATGGCCGCGTCATTCGGCCAAATTGTTGAATGTTCTACGTCAGATGCCCCATCGCAATGGGCCCGATGTGTTCTTCAGTTTTCCGGGACGCAAGGGATCGGTAAGTATGCGATGCGCTTTCATAATCATCATCATCATCATCGCCATCATCATAAACCAACAGCAATAGCAACAACATTAACTGCAGCAATAACCAATTTTTTGGCCAACTTGCAAGTTGTCTTTTAACTGGCCACGCCCCCTTATATAGCCTCCTCCCGCCTTCGAACACATCATTGACAACTGTTTAACGCATATCCAAGCAGCAATTGAAACTGCTGCTCTTTTCCTACGCTGATTACCCAGCGGGAACTAGAGTTAAGTGTAGCGGAAAGTGCTGAGAAGTAAGCCGAAAAGTAGTTTTAGAGATATAGAGTAAATTACTTAAGAAAATCATTAACAAGCAAGTCATTAGTGCTTCAAATAATATTAAAATAGTATTAGAAAACATTAAACATTTATCGAATAATTTTTTTAGTGTCTAGTCATTGGGGTGAAAATCCCAAAATAATTGGTAAATTTTATAAAAAGCAAGATATGAGTTGAGGTCTTTAATTAGTTAAATAGAGTTCTCTGCGTACCTTTGAGTGTCCATTTAATTATGATGTTATATCATAGATATTTTCTTCTGATATTATGATATTGAACTGCCTGGGAAAAAGTGCAACTGGGTGGCATAGTACTTATTACCCCGCTGTTGGGCAATATCCGTTTAGTTAGGGGGCAGGCAGGCTTTTATTTTATTGCGACGCACTTAAATCGAATTCGTAATGTGCGCTGTCCAAGTGGCATGTGGCATGTGGCATGTGGCAGGCAGTGACTCTCTGCTGCCTCTCACGCCGCAGACGCTTAATGTGCACTGCCAGACGGACAAACAGACTGGAGAGCGTGTCTGTGTGTGTGTGTGTGTGTGTGTGTGTGTGTGTGTGTGTTTGGTATCTGTGTCTATGCCATAAACACATAAAAAAGTGCCATAAAGCGAATTGGAAGTCAAATGCGGCACGGGACGATAGGAAATAGAATGGGATGGAATGGGATGCGCTCGCAATTGTCACAAAATGTTCAATACGCAGCCAGCAAGATGGCGGCAGAACCGGAAGTTGCATTAACAGCAGCCAACTTCATGTAGTTAACGCCCCCTCCGCCACGCAGAATCCCGAAATATCCGTTGGCAGAGCAAAAATAGTAACAGAATGCCACGACAAAAATAATATTGAGCAATGAAATTCAGCAATTTTTTATTACAATTTTGAAAAACTAACAAAAACATGATTGAGAAGTTTAAAATAAGAATTTTAATATTTGAATAAGACTTAGGGAAAAAGAAAATCACAATGTTGCATTTTGAAATCCAAAAATCGCTATTTCTCTTTTCTTATTGATGAGAGTTTTTTTTTTACTTTTGGTTCTACATAAAGTCTTGAGGAAGTTGATATAACGTCAACTGATCAGTTCTACGATCATGACAAATAAAATTTTACGCTTTATTGTACATATATATTTTATATTTCCCACTATTTTATATATTTTTGAATAACCAACAAATTTTTATTTATTTTATTTATTTTTAATGTTTATATATCGAGCCCTTTTTCTGCCAAAACATCGTAACCAACATTTTTTTCGATTTTCAGTTATTGATGCAATTAATGCAGTTAATCAACTCATCTGCACAAAAAATTTCATAATCTAATTTAACGTATTTACTGAGATATCAGCCTGTCAAATATATCGTAAGCGCCACATGTGCTGCGAATTTTAAACGCGTTCTCGCGAAAAAACGTTCTCCTGTAAAATTTTGCTTTCGCCGCTTAGGATTTTTATGTGGAAGGGCTCGATATATTGATAAATTTCTAGTTTTTGTATTTTTGTATTTTGTCTATATAGTTTATGCATATTTTTATGTATTTTTATACTATTAATTTAGTTTTTTATGCTTTCAAAGAGATTATAGTATTTTCATGTCCGCGATTTGCGATTAAAAAACTTTAGCTTCAGATTGTTTTTTAACGTTGTATTTGTTCAGTCCTTACCTCATGCTTTCAAACGCCATATCTCTGGAATTAACAGAGCTGAGCTTATGGAACTCTGCATGTGCTTAAATCTTCCAAAACTTTCGCTGCTCTCCAAAAATGTTATTAAATTTGTAGTTTATTAAAAACAGTCGGAAGTTAGGTAAACAGCAGTTTGGCTTGATATTGTCGGAGTTTATATAATTTGTAGTCCGAGTGCACTTGGTACATAACTATCTCCGATTCTCTCCTTCTCTCTTCTTCTCTCTTTCTCCCTCTCTCTCTCTCTCTCTCTCTCTCGTTCTCTCTGTGTCTCTGTCCCTGGCTGGCTTCTCATTGCACTCAGATTGTAACTACTTTGTTGTTTTTGAAAGCACATCGCCAGACAATTTTGCCTTAGAACGTGCGACCCTCGGGAGACGAGAGACGAATGTTAAATCATGTGGCATGCCACATGCCGCATGCCGCATGCCACATGACACATGCCGCCATTGCATTGTTGCACAATAAACAGAGACAAAAAGCGACAGAGCGAGACAAAACGAGACAGGTCTCAAGACAATGTCCGTTTGTTCGCATTCTTCCCACGATATGAATACAAATGAAGCCAGAGGGGCAGCAAATGAGTATTATGAATGCAAGTGAATCAGTGAGTGAATCAGTGATACAACTGACAATGAATATAATGAATGCATGCAATGAATAACAAACAGCATTCAATGCGATTCACAACTCGCAATTTATATGCATTCTTGCGCATGATTTCTCGATATACTCGATATACTCGATATATATATTCAACCAGGAATTGTGGCATTCACTTGTTTACGCCAGGAAGGAAGCAGCCAAAGAGGGCGCCAGGCAGCGATGGGGGGAAGTGCCAAATCAAGCATTGAATACTTTAGTGAATGCTCATGCAAAACACTCACACCCACACTCACACCCACTCACAACCAAAGCCACAATCAATGTTTGATTTGACACGTAAGTACTCAAATTTTCGGCTTCATAATGCCCAATAGTTGTGCATCCCAAAACAGGAATTTAGCATCAAGAATTTCCATAAACATCTCTTTTGAAAGGTGTGTTTCAAGTATTAAAGTATTCAATTATATGTCGGTTACGTCCGACTGTGCGTATGTTTTCCTTTGCTAAATTGAAAGCCAATATTTCAATATTATAGTAGATTTTTGCCTTCTACTGCAGCTTAATAAAATCGAAATTAATAATAAAATAAAATTATATAAATAAAAAAAATTATTAATTAAAATGTGTAACAAATTTATAACAAGTTGGCAGATTTATTTATTAGCTTAAGACTTCTATACGCATATTATGCTTAGCTTTCAATTTAATTGATCAATTATTAGTATATATTTATTATTATATATTTTTTTATTATTTATTATATTTATTTTAATTATTTACTTGGTTTTCAAAGTGTAGCCTTTAAAATACAAATGAATCAATTAACAAATTCCAAAGGGAAAATTGTCAGTTACAATTTCCGACGTAATCTCAGCCCTACGCAACTCCTTGGCAGATAATCAAAAGTTTTCAGTATTTATTTACAAGCGTAATGAAAGTGCCATTAAAATATATGTATATATACATATAAATATTAATATATATGTATATTAATTTGATCAATAAAATCAAATGTCTCAATTAGACGACTGAATTCCAAGAAGATTTCAAGTCAAATGCTGTGTTAAATCGTTGCTCTGATGAAACTCGAAACTTGGCCGAAAATGCGAAAATTCAGATAATATAATAAACGGATACAAGCCTCCATTGCCTTCAGAAGTGGGCGGCTGGCAGTGGCCGTGGGCGTGGCATGCTGGTGGTTGTATAAACATTATAAGAGCATAAATTGCTGGCGTTATGAGCCATTGAAAGGGAAATAAATTTATGAAGCTAAAGTAAACACACACAGAGTGTTGCACTTGTTATGCTCTCCCTCTCTCTCTCTATTTCTCTCCCTTTCTCTCTCTCTCTCTCTCTCTCTCTCTCTCTCTCGGTCTCTCATTGTGGCCTTCCGGTCTGTCTGTTTGGCCGTAAAGCCACAAAATTCATGATAAATCAAATGTGCTCATTTCCTTTTAATTTTCACTTCATTTTCTGTTTTACAGTTTTTGTTGCTATTTTGGTTTTGTGGCAAGTTTCCTTGCCTCTCTCTCCCTCTCTCTCTCTCTATCTGTACATCTCCATCTCTCTTTAGCCCTTTTGCTTTCGAAATGTGTTGCAGAACTTTGATTTATATTCCGCTCGGCTACAGCTTGAGTTGAAATTTGTTGCCCCTTTTGATGGACTCCAGACCCTAGTCTTTATTGCTGTTGTTGTTACTGTTGTTGTTGTTGTTGTTGTTATTCGTCTTCTTCTTGCTGCCTTGGACTTGAACAAACTTGTCTTTGACCATGTGTTGCATACCTTTTGGAGGGCACTGTGGTCAGCTGAACTACAGCTCAGCAAGCTCATCTCTAATTGTCATTTAAAAGCAAGAAAAACTGCACTACACTCAGAAAAAACCTGTAGAATAAATCTCTGAAATTAAGCATGTTTCGTTCTAGAATTCCATAATATTATTACCATCATAATTTTTGTAAATATTGGGATATTTTAATTACGGGTTGGAGAATTTAGGCAATAAGTTGGAATTACCAAAGAGCAAAAAAATAAAGTAAAAATTCTATATTTTGCACAGAAATTAAAACTAATTTATTTCATGCAAATTTCTTGGTTTTTATACCCTGTATCTATTGAAAAATGGGCAAATCAGGGTTATTAAGTTTGTGCGATTGTAAGTAACAGGCAGAAGGAGGCGTGGCAGAAATCAAATCAAATTTAAATCCAATCCTAAGCGATTACATTAAAATTGAAAACAAATATGGAAAAATGGAGACAGACAGACGGACATGGCTACATCGACTCGTCTTGTCATCCTGATCAAGAATATATTTACTTTATGGGGCGTGGCACGCCTCCTTCTGGTTGTCACACACATTTCCTTTTTGCACTAAGTTAATACACCCTTTTTACTTTTATAAAGTAAAGGGTCCAAAAATATGATGCATTCAAGGCGCTTAGTTTGCAGAACTAATTAATCGTTAGTTTTTGGGGTGTATATATTAATATATATTATTGTATCTGAACTATTCAATTTTGTTGACTATTTTCAGGCAATGGTGCTGCCTCCGCTGGCCAAATGGCCCTATGAGAACGGTTTTACCTTCACCACCTGGTTTCGCCTGGATCCAATTAACTCGGTGAACATTGAGCGCGAGAAACCCTATCTCTACTGGTGGGTGTACGGCTAATCAAATCAAAATATTGCCAATTAATGCTCACACTTTCTCTCTCTCCCCTCTCCCCTCTCTCCACACCCCTTTTCCACTTTTCCCCCTCGGACAGCTTCAAGACGTCGAAGGGCGTGGGCTACACGGCGCATTTCGTGGGCAATTGTCTGGTGCTCACATCAATGAAGGTCAAGGGCAAGGGCTTTCAGCATTGTGTCAAATATGAATTCCAGCCACGCAAGGTAAGTCGTTAACCCCCCAGATCCATTTCATACCTGAAATATCCCCCCCCTCCCCGCCACCATCATGTTTATAGCATGTGTTTAATTAACGCCTAATAGCCCTGCCTTCTTCCAGTAATTGCAGTTTATTTTAGTCCCTTGCTTATTAAACCAATTAGTCGCTCCAAATATCAGCTTGGATTCTCGGGAATGCTACATAAAAACTGATGGAAACCTTGAGAGCATTAATTCGGATGCCTTAAAATTAACTGTTTTAGATGCAAGAGGGCATAAAAAACTAATCAAAAGTACAAAACTGAAATGAAATTAAAAACAACGAGAACGCAAAAAGCAAACTAGCTAAAAACAAACCAGTAAAAACGAAGCGGATCAGTCATATGGATGGCTACGGTTGGACTTAATGGACAATTTGTTTGTTGGATAACTTTGTTGTTGCTTATCCGATTGTAATGCAATTCACAAAATCGCTAGAGAATACCATAAGCTACGGAAATGCCAATTTACAAGTCTGTGGCTTGAATATAGTGGCTGCTGTGTTTTTTTACGGTTAGCGGGGGAATTTGGGGAGGTATCAAAATTCTAAAACAAACTTGATTAGTATGGGATATGATAGAAAGCCAACATACCGAAAATAGTGTCTCTAGCTCTTATTTAGATTTTCATACGGACAGTCGGAAATGGCTTTATTCTTTTGTATTTCTTTAAGCTTAGTAGCCAAGGAGATATTTTTTTCCACCACTAATGCTCTCTCTGACGCTCTCTTTGACACTCTCTCTTTTTAGTGGTATATGATTGCCATAGTGTATATATACAATCGTTGGACAAAAAGCGAAATCAAGTGCCTCGTTAATGGACAGCTGGCGTCGTCAACCGAAATGGCCTGGTTTGTCTCCACAAACGATGTGAGTAGGACCCCAATTTTTTAATCTCCACCTTTCTCTTTAACACCCATTCTCTCTCTCTCTCTCTCTTTATTCTTTGCTCTGCAGCCCTTTGACAAGTGCTATATAGGCGCCACACCCGAGCTGGATGAGGAGCGCGTCTTCTGTGGCCAAATGTCGGCCATTTACCTGTTCAGCGAGGCTCTGACCACGCAACAGATCTGCGCCATGCACCGCCTAGGACCCGGCTATAAGGTAAGTCTGGGGTATTTAGACTTACCATCTGGATTGGCTCCGAGCCATGCACACCAAATGCAGGCACTGCCGGTTCACACTGAGAACACACTGCCAGCACCGCCTTGAAGCGCACTGCACCTAGTCCTTGTGTCCTGTCCCACCCACCAAAACATGGGAAAAACCCCAGCCATAAGCACCCTGTACACAGAGAGAAACGTTCAAGAATTTCATGCATTTATTTATTTATTTATTAATTATTAAAAAAAAAATTGAATTAGGATAAAATTCACATATAAAATTTAAATTTATAATAAGATCAAATTAAAAGTTTAAAAAATAAAAGGATGACCTGGAGATACAAAATCTATTTTATTGGAAACTAAAATACCAAATTAAATAATTTACGAAAAATAAAAATGTTTATGCTTTTTCTTGATGAAAAATCAAAAGCTAAAAAATTAAATGGAACAAAAAAATATATATTTCAAACTTGATTTCTTATGAAGGAAGTTAACGGCAACAATTTTAGATTCATGTTTATGGTAACTAAAAACCAAATTAAAAACGTATAAAAAATAAAACTTTTTTTATTTTTCTTTATTTATTTAAACTGATTTTGATTAAAGCAAGCTTCGTTCTAGAATAGTTGAATAAAATTGCCAACTCTTGAAATAAATAAATTATAACTAAAGCTTATCTCTCTGTGTACTTGGGCAAACACAAACTTGTGAAAATTGTAAAAAACGAGAAATAATTACATGTATTTTTTTCTATTTTTTGCGCTCTCTTTCTCGTTCTTTCTCTCTCTCTCGCTCTCTTCTTCTGCGTGTGTTGTTCATGTTCTCGTTCTCGCTCTATTGCTAAATATTTGCGCTGTTTTTTGTCACTTTGCACCACTGCAACCACCAACCGCCAACGCCAATGGACGACCGCAACTACAACTAAAATGTGTCTGTCCGTTGTGCACACACACATACACACACACACACACACACACACCAATACACCAACCCACACACATGTATATATATATATATACAGTCGCAATTCCGCTTCGATAACGAGTGCTATCTGAATCTGCCGGACAATCACAAGCGGGTGAGTCACTTTCAACTAACCGCCAATATGGGCATTGCTGATGTGGCTGCCGGCAGCAATCAGCAACAGCAGCAGCAGCAGCTGCAGCAGCAGCAGTTGCAGCAGCAGCAACAGTTGCAGCTGCAGCTGCAATTCCAAACCCTCGCCGCCGAGCAGGAGGCGAGGGCCATCGATTGGTCCGACGAGCGGCTCGATCTGAGCGCCGCCTTCGTCAAGATCCGGGCGGTGCTCACTGCCCGCAATGCTGTCGCTCTGGCAACGCTGCCAGGCGCCACAGCAGCAACATCTGCAACAGCAACAGCAGCAGCAGCAACATCTGCAACAGCTGCAACATCAGCAACACCAACAACAGCTGCAACATCAGCCGCACCAACAGCTGCAACACCAACGGCTGCCACAGAGAAGAGCAGCAACAGCAGCAACACCAACGAGCAGCAGCAGCAACAGTTGCCGCCGCTGCAGCAGCAATCGTCTGGCAGCAACAGCAACATTGCAGACGATCCGCTCGCTCATTTGCCCACTGGAAATGCTTCTTTTGGTATTTATCTGATTTTCACAGTTTTCGTTTGCTTTTCATTTATTTATTTATCGATTTCGTTTCGCTTCTGTTCTACAATTTATTTATCGTTTGTCGTCTATCGGTTATCGGTGCAGACCAATTGCGTCGCATGTCCAGTGTGACCAGCCTGAGCTCCCTGGGCGCCGCTGTCGACACTGAGGAAATCAACCAGCTGAAAGCTGTAAGCATTTCTTTTCAGCATTTCTTTACTATTGATATTAACTACGTTTTACTTCATTTTATTATTATTAATTTTTACTATTATTATTATATTTTAAAAAATATTGTTCTACGTTTTATTTACATCATACTTTTTGTTTTATTTATTACTAATTATATATTTGCATCACCAACAGTTTTTTTATTTATGTTTATTTTTAGAATAATAATTATTTTAATCTTATTATATTTTAACAAATATTATTTGATGTTTTATTTACATCATACTTTTTGTTTTACTTATTTATTTATTATTTATTATATATTATATAACCATCAGTTTATTTTTTATTTATTGTTTCTATTGATTTTATTGACTTTAATTTAAAATTGTTAAAACATAATTTATTTAATACCATTATAATAATTATTATGAATATTATTCTGTTGCTTTATCATACCATATTTGTTTATGAGTTATTTTGTTTATACTGATTATCAGTAAATTTTTGAAAATTTTGTTTTTTGTTTTGTTGTATATAATTGCTTCGAAATAATATTTTTATTTAATAGCACTTATTGAGTTTTAACATATTATTTTTATTATTATTTATTTTTACAATTGGAACTACGTGTCAGTTTTAATATAGAACGGTTAAATTTTATTATTTTTTTAATATTTAGAACCTGTTTAAAATTTTTTCTATATGTTTTTAAAATTTGCAAAGCTTGTAGCGCGGTTACAGCATTAATTTGAATAAAACGGCTTTACTCAAAAGCGCCATCTGGTGACTTTGGTGAGCAGTTAAGCAAGAAAGAAATTGCGCCTTTTTCTTGCGCTTATATACTGAGAGAAATTTCTAGAAAAAGAGAAATTGCGCCTTTTTGCTGCAGACATTATTTGGAGAGATTTTTAGCGGGAGAGAAATTGCGCTTTTTTTGTAATAACTGTTAGTGATAGCAAGTTATCTGCAATAGGTATTCTCTCATTGGAAAAAATGTCAGCCCATCAAATTCTTTTCGACCGTCAAGCAGAGCAGTTGACCATTTATAAAGTGAAAGTAATCCTTTTTGTTCTATCAAAAGTTAAAGTGCAAAAAACTTAATAAAGTAAATTGTTTTAAAAAAGAACTGTGCCCAATTGTTGCTACCGTGGATTTCTTGGCGAGCCAAGTATTTGAATTTTGTTGGTGCCAACTCCCTTGGGGTGAGTTTAAACAAATGAAAAAAATAGGAAAAAAAGTGGCTGCCAGAGAAGAATTTTTCTTAAGTGAATTTTTTTTATAATTTTATTATAGATTTGGCACCTATAAATAATTAATTAAAAGGCCTAATCATCCCAAAAATGTTGTCGTGTTGCTGACCTGAAAAGCGGGGAAATTTTATCCAGATGCGGAAGTTACAATTTTTTTTGTCTTTGCTGCCAACAATCATAATGCATTTATATATATATCTAAAATGCAAATAGCTTTATATTAAGCGCAACAACAACGCATCTCAACAAATGCATTAGAAAAGAAGACGGTGATAACTCCGAATTCTCTCTCGTCTTCTCTCAGTCAGCATAAGGCATAGAACCCAGATTCAGTATATAATCGGAAGCAATACGAAGACAACGCAGTCTGCTTGCAATAAATTTTGATCGGTTTTGTTTGGAAAAGAAGTGGATATAATTATGTGCTGTGCTAAAGCTGAAGCGACCACCCAGCTAGAATTTTAAAAAATTTTAATTAACTAGGATTACTATGTTTAGTTAAAGTTTGTGCAAATTATTTTATTCTATGTATTAATATTTTTTGTGTGCCAAATAGTGTGTGAGAGAATGAGAGAAAAGAGAGACACAATCCAAACGATTCTCCACTGAGTGCAGTGATTGCATAGATTTTTATTATTTCCCTAAATTTTATTTAAAGCTCTCAAGTTTTCAGTGACATCTATGGAAAGCGCTTTTCACCGATGGAATTAACTACTGTAAGTTAAAAACTACATAACAAATTATGTGTTAAAGAAAATTTTGTTTAAGCAAAACTATAGTTTTTGCATAAACCCTAAAAATTTAATTAATAAAAAGGGTTATAAGTTTTGCTTAAATGAATCTAAAAAGGAAATATATAAAATCATTTAAATGCATTAAATTTAGCTGCTCAAACTCAGCTTAATTCGTCTCAGCTGTTATCAGCTCATTTTTTTCTCTTTCTTTTCCCTTTTTCGTTCTGCCAAAATTGGTTGCACTAGTGATGCCCATCAGAGATGAGCAAGTAAATACTTTAACTTTTTTTCCGCTAAAAATTTAATTTCATAAAATAATCTTTATTTATTTAATTCTTTATTGTTTATTTAATTATTCTCATTTTATATATATGTTTTAACATTTATTTCCTCATGCCATTTTATAGAATTATACATGTTTATTTTAAGTTTTAATAAATTATTTATAATGTTTTAAATTTTATTCTTGTGATTTTCCCACTGAACAAATGAACCTGTAGGAGCTTATCAGTTTTTTTAAGGGCCATTCATATTAATTTCTCTTCTTCTTTTTTGGCAATGAATGGTATTGGTAGGGTGGGCGAAAAGATCCTCTATGACATCTGAGATCTTAAAATCTGATGTATATGTGTACTTTGTCTTACTTGTTGTGTTTATTTAGTCAGACTCTTTTTTACCCGGTTGTTTTTGCTTGTCCCTGCACGCATTTAAATAAAGTAATAATTTTATGATAGGCAACCTTGGTTAGGGAGCAAGAAGACCACACCACTTGCCGACGAGCCAGAGCCGGAATCCTAGCGTGCGCTCCCAGCCAAATTAACATCTCGCCTGTATCATATGTAACCCGTTACAGATATGATTAGTTTATTCTTATTATTAATTTTTGGCGCCCAAACGTGTCGGCCACACTTTCAGTGTGACTCATACACTGACTAAATATAGACAAGTCTCAAGTTTTTAGTTTTTTTTCCATTTCCTAGTTATTTAGCGGATTTTGTTAGTATGATGGAAATACAGTTAAACAAAAATTTTTAGAAATTGTAAACTGGCCTCATCTGACATTGTCAGCAAAATAATTAAACCACGTAGTATACTAGAGCAGTTGTTAGACGCATAGGAATTAGCAGCAGATAGAGTTTTGTATAATTCGTCTCTGACCACGGCTAACGCTGCCAGAGTAGTGCTGCATTCTATATATGCATTTAGTAAGAAGTTTAAAGAAATCGCTTGGAATTGTAGGGGCATTTTTTTTTACAAGAAAGCAACTAACCACGATTGCATTGAACATTTCGCTTTATGCTAAAGAGCAGAAGAATTTGTTAAAGAGTATGGAAATGCAAGAGTAATAAATTATTATTTATACCTTGACCACCCTTTAACAAATTAGTGAACACTAGTGCTCGCACCGAGAACATCTGTTCATTTTAAAGCCAAGCATTCGGTTGAAAAGTTGGCTAACTTCGCTCGTATCTTTACTTTTTCTTTCGTACACATTAGATTGAAGTGATTAGCACTGCAAGGGGAATAGTTCATGTGGGAAATCAAATTTTATGTTTTTGTTACCGAAACTTGTTTTTTTGTGTTCAGATTATACACATTTTTTTTACTTATTTTATTTTAATAATACATTTTTTGGATTTTAAGAAAAAATTTTTTTGCTGAAGTAGTTAAATTGGAACATTAGTTACTCAGAATGGCTAGTGTTGACGAAGATAGGACATCAACAGTTCCACCAGCCATAGATTGTTCGCTATGCAAAAGGGAGATTCCACCCGCTTCTGTGTATAAAACACCTTGTGGACATGTCTTTCATAAAGTATGCATAAATTCTTACGCTCGTACAAATGATAGGTGTCCAAATTGTTCTACTATATGCTTTGAAAAAGCAGCTGTATCCAAAAATACAAGACAGCAAGCACAGAAGCCAATTTTTCCAGCTCAGCCTAGTATGCATATTTCTCAGCCCAATGCGGCAAGCATTCAAGCGAAGTTACGCAGGCTGTACACAGGATTCAGAATGACATAATTGCTCAATTGTCAAATCAGATGGCTAACATTATTGAATCGAGTATATCAGCTAAAATACAGCCCTTGTTAGCGAGTCAAACTCCATTTGGGCAAACATCGGCTCAATTTGAAGAAGGCTTGCATAATGAGCCGTCTCAAGCTGCCACATTTAGTCGGCCCACTCGTACAACGGCTTCACCTGGTAGCGCATTTAGCCAAGAATTACAGCAAAGACCTGATAAAGTCGGTCAGATACTTAACAGCTGGAAGATACATTTTAGTGGTAGTTCAGATGGACTTAGTGTTGACAATTTCATTTATAGAATCGAGGCGTTAACACATCAAACTCTAGATGGAAATTTTTCAGTGTTGTGTAAAAATGCAAGTTTGCTATTCGATGGAAAAGCGAGAGATTTCTTTTGGCGTTTCCATAAATCAGCTGAAGAAATACGCTGGGATTCATTGTGCAGTGCTTTACGCAAGCAGTTCCGAGATACTCGTACGGATGTCGATATCAGAGAAGCAATTAGGGATCGCAAGCAACGTGATAAGGAACATTTTGATTCTTTTTATGATAGCGTAGTTCAGTTGATGGACAGTCTAGAACAACCCCTATCAGAAGAGACAATAGTCGAAATATTAAGGCGAAATCTAAGACCGGAAATAAGACACGAAATACTGAACATAAAAATAGATTCAGTTGGTCGGTTGCGGGAGATTTGTAGAAGACGTGAAGGTTTTCTTGATAGCGTACGTAAAGAGCAAGGTTATCAACGTACAGTGCCATTTCGTAGACAAGTTGCCGAGGTTCTAGACAAAGCCGAGGAAGCCACTCCTTTTTCAGAAAATGAGAGCGAAGAAGCAGAAGTAGCAGCCATAACTGAAATAGTATGTTGGAATTGTCGTGTGGAAGGGCATCGTTACCAAGACTGCCCAGAGAAACGAAGGATATTTTGTTTCGGGTGCGGCGCAAAGAATGCGTATAAGCCCTCTTGCCAAAGATGTTTAAAAAACATTGCAAGCCGCACACAGTCTCGTCAACCGATGTTATCACAGCGGCCCAAACCGACGAAAAAGGACTAAACCCAATTATGACCGAGAAAACTGTTAACAGCAATAATTCTTGCTCAGAACAGTTAGACTTAAATCCAGATACGTCAACAATGATTAGATCTAGAAGCAGTAATCGTATTAGAGCTTTCTGGCAAACGGTTAAAACAATAAATGCAATTCGTTACAAGAATAACGATAAACGGCCTTACGCAGAAGTTCTTATGCTTGAGAAAAATGTGCTAGGCTTAATGGATACAGGAGCAGCGATGAGTTGCATCGGTGGCCATTTAGCTGAGCAAATATTAAAAAGCAAAATGCCATTTAAAAAAGTCGTAGGAAATGCCAGTACTGCTGATGGAAATAAACAAGTAATTATAGGAAGTTTTACAACACCCATTAAGTATGAAAATATTACCAAACCAATACAGCTTTTTATTATACCTACTTTAAAGCAGGATCTATATCTTGGAGTCGATTTTTGGTCAGCTTTTGATTTATTGCCTACGTCTGCTCAAGTATCTGAAATATCTGTCGATTCTCATACATTGTCGTTTGAGCAGCAAGCCCAGTTACAGCAAGTAATGCAATCGTTTCCATCATTTGCTATCTCTGGACTAGGAAAAACTTCAGTTATCTCCCATAACATCGATGTAGGTGATGCGAAGCCGATAAAGCAAAGATATTTTTCAGTCTCTCCTGCTGTTGAGAAAATGTTATATGCAGAAGTAGACAGAATGTTAGAGTTGGGTGTAATTGAGGAGTCGGACAGTGCATGGTCTTCTCCAGTTGTATTGGTACAAAAACCTGGAAAAATCCGATTATGCCTGGATAGCCGAAAAGTCAATTCTTTAACGCGCAAAGATGCTTATCCACTACCACAAATTGATGGCATATTAAGTCGTCTTCCCAAAGCAGTCTTTATATCAAGTTTAGACTTAAAAGACGCTTTTTGGCAGGTACCATTAGACCCAGAATCGCGCGATAAAACAGCTTTTACCATCCCAGGGCGTCCTCTATATCACTATCGAGTTATGCCCTTTGGACTCACTAACGCTCCACAAACCATGTCTCGTTTAATGGACAAGGTCATACCTGCATCTCTTAAAAATGAAGTTTTTGTGTACCTTGATGATTTGCTGATTGTATCTGATAGTTTTGTATCCCATTTAAAGGTACTAAAACTTGTGGCAGAACATATAAAAAAGGCAGGGTTAACTATTAATGTTGAAAAAAGTAAATTTTGCCAGCGATCAGTTAAATATTTAGGTCACATAGTCGGAGAAGGCATTGTAAAAACAGACCCAGATAAAATATCGGCGATGTATTGACTATTCCCCTGCCACGTACGCTCAAAGCGCTCAGGAGTTTTCTGGGCACCAAGGGTGGTACCGAAAATTTATTAGCAATTATGCCTCTGTTGCCGCCCCACTTACGGATCTGTTAAAACCAAAGCAGAAGTTTAAAATGTCTCCTGAAGGCCAAGTAGCATTCGAAAATATTAAGAAAATGCTCTGCTCG
>JAWNNJ010001783.1:0-323756 GCA_035045125.1 Hypselothyrea guttata
ATTTTTTACCACCAACTAAAGCAACTCCACGCCCCCCTCTCGTCTCTCTGAACCACCTGATGCCGCCGTCTGTCCTTCTCCCTGCCCGATTCCGCCTTCTGCCTTCTGCCTGCATGCGGGCTAATTTATGGCCTGCTCATATGCTTTGTTTGCTCTTGCTCCGCATGCCCAACAAGTCCGGCTCTGTCCTGTGTCTCTGTGGGCGTTCTCTGTTGTTGCGCTCCCTGTTGTCAACATAAGCCACACTGAACACACATATAATTTTTCATTTACTGCTAAGTGTTTCTTCTGCCTGCCTCTGTTATTATTTCATAATTTTCCTAATGACATATTTTATTGCTCCTGTTGTTGTAGCTCGTGATGCTCGAATAGTTTTGTTTGTTTTTCTAATTTTCCAAAGTCGAAAAGGCATAACAATTGCCTGATGGGTGGTTGCAAGCTTACCTTGTGTAAACATTGTTATAAATAAACGTATTATATTGGAAGTTACCAAGTTTTTATTCCAATTTTTAATCCAATAAATTATATTTATTATTTTTTTAACATTTAATAAGTTTGGGAAAATCTTAGAAAAGCAGAAAAATTTTAGCTTAATAACGAACTAAATTATTGCTTTTGAATTGGATTTCTTCATCTTTCTGCTTTTTATTAAATTCGAAATCACAGCTTGCAAATAACTGTCAATTCTCCTTCTCCCTCTCTTTGTAAGTAATAAAAGCTTTCAATTGCAGCTCCCTCTCGTAGAATAAGGTAATAAGTTGTTGTTGAATGAGAGCGAAGAGAAGTGAAATATTCTGCTGAGCGCGAGAGTATAAGAGAGATTATAAGTACTGATAAGATCGCAAAGCGAAAACAAGATCAAATAGGAAGGAATTATTCTGCTCAACTCTAGAGCAAGCCTGCATGCGTTCTTGTACTCGGGAATTTGTGTGTTTGTGTTTTTGCGTTTATTTTTTAATATATTTTATTTTTGTGCAAAATGGGAAGTTGAATTATAAATTATATTGATATAATAATTTATATTGCTTTAGTAAAAATTTATTAAATATTTTCACTTGAACAGGGAGACAAACTGAGCTCGATTTGGTCCTGTCTGTCTTTCTTTCCCTTCATTTGTCTGTGCAACTATAAGAGATAGAGAAGCAGAATTATATTTAAAATATAGGAAACAGAGTATTCTACAGTCATTTTTTATATATTTATTTATATTTTAACATTTATATTATGATATTCATATGTATATATAATTTTCGTATTTTTTACATCTTTTAAACAAATTTTTTTTAAACAAACAATTCTTTGAAAATAATTTATTCATTCAAAAAAAAAAAAAAAAAAAAAAAAAAAAAAAAAAAAAAAAAAAACACACACACACACACACACACACACACACACACACACACACACACACACACACACACACACACACACACACACACACACACACACACACACACACACACACACACACACACACACACACACACACACACACACACACACACACACACACACACACACTGCACACATGGGATACACAGAGTCTGGTTATCACCGGTTGCATCGCATTTGGTTGCCCCTCCCTGCCACACGCCCCGCTGCTCTTTATGTGTTTATTTTAATTTTCAATGTTTCGCTTTTATTGCTTTCAATTTTTGTGTGTGTTTTACGAGCGCATTAAAATTAAGACAAACCAGCAAAAAGCAGAGCTGAGCGAATATAAACTCAATTAGATAAAAGGCTAGACACACACACAAACACACGCACACACACACACACACGCAGTTGTTAGTTGGTTAGACACGCAAATAAAGGGCAGGGAAGGGAGACGCCCCCTCAGAGTTTGGGAAGCGTGTTAATTTCTTTTTAATTTCTGAGCAGCGAAAGAGAAAGCTCAAGTGAATTCTGGGCCATAAATTAACGTTTAGTTACGCTACATAAAAATATGTCTAAAACAAGCTTGGAAACTGCGTTGTCCATGAAATGACAAAGATGGCAAGTTGTAGGAAAAGAGACAAATTGGTAAGAGACAGGACAAGTCATAGTATAACCCTCCTTTAAATAGACAGTATGTACTTTGAATTTAGTTGTAATATAATTTATGTATATGGCATTACACTGAGCCAACCTCCTCCAAACTTGGCCCGCCGCCACGGCCGCCACCACTCCACCACCATCTAACCGGGCAGCCTGGTCATTGGCATGATTAGTTTTATTTAATATATGGCTTCGATATTGATTGCTTTGTTAAAAGCATATTCCAATCCCTCCTTCCAGGCAGCGCCAGAAATCGGCTTCAACGGAGCAGAGTTCAATTAAAAGAATATACCAAAAATGTTTCCTCCAAATTCTGTGGGTTCGGTTTACCACAGAATCCAACAATTTATTTGATAATGAATAATGATGTCTGATTTGAGCACTCTCCGCCACGGCTCAACATCAAATGGGAATCTATGGTCACGCCTATAAGCAGACCCCAACTCCCCTCTCTCTCTCAATCCTCTCTGCCTTCATTCCGGACCTATAAATATCATAGAAAGGCCATTCACAGAGGAGGATCCCCAACGATTTTGGGTTTTGCTGCGTAGGGAGCCCCTCAGCTCGCTACTTGGGTAGATTTTGATTTTAATTTAATTAGATTTCCGAGGCTGATCTTGATTGTTCTTGCATTGGAATTGTACTTGCACGATCGCCTAATGGGACAAGCATGAAATTCAGATCGTTTTCGTTACAATTTCACAGCATCGCAAAGTGGCCGCTAATGATAACACTCAATCACGATTCAATAATCGGACAGTCTTGTGTGTGGTCAGAGCTGATCAATAAGCCTTGAGAATAACCGTGACAAAGGTCAATTCATTATCCTCTGAAACACAAATTTATCATCGATGAATATTAAACTGAGAGAGCTACGAATTTACAATTTGAAATAAATTCTGAATCACAATTATATAGTAAATATGTAAGGGGAAATTCAAGTACTTTGAACATGCTGAGTTCTAGAGTAATTTACGAATTATATTACAAGCAGCAAGCTGGCTTTTAATATCGTGTTGCCTGTTGGCATATAGTCTTAACTCTTCGGCATAATTTATGAGCTTGTCTGTACTCGTGTCGACATTCATCAACATTTTTGGCTGCTTTCAACAACTTCATTAAAATTAGCTCATAAAATTTGCAGCAAGCTATACGCTCTTTGCCAAAATCTTGTTTAGTTTTCATTTATGGCTCAATGCATGCCCCCGATTCCCCCTCCGCCCTCAAATCCTAGCTTCATCGCTCTTAGAAATTTCAGACGACTATGTGCAAATGTGCAACCTACACGCATCCGCATTCTCGCATCCCGCATCCACATCCGCATCCTGACAGACGCATTTCAACATAATTTGCTGTGACAGCTCATGGCGTTTCCTGCAGCCATAGCCGGAGCTGTGGCGCTGCTTCCTTAATTCCACTTTACCAAATGACATTTAGTATGCAAAGTTTCGGGCTGTAGGAGCGCACGGCGCGTATCTTTTGATATGACTTTTGTTGATTTTACGCCCAACATCCTACATCCAGGCACAACAGACACATAAGATCTACGACTAGAGCCAGGCATCTGCAGCTTGCACTTGGCCTTTTCGAGTGCTCAAAACAATGGCCAAGAGCAGCGGCAAAGCAACAACAACACCCAAGTGTCGGCTGGGCATTTGAAAATTTTGAAATTCATGTCGAAATGTTCGGCGCAGATACCCTCGATTACAGAATAGCTTTGCATACTTTACGGCGCACAAGCATCGCAAACTTTAATGACGCCATTTTGGAGTCGCGCTAAGTTGGCTTTTGAAACATGAATAGACCCGGAGCTCCACAGACGCCCAAAGGGGCGTGTCTGCAGCCTCTCTAATACTCGCCTTGTTAAAGGAGATTAGTTCAATGACGTAGCCGGCCTTTTGGGCCATGCCTGGGGGAGCCGCCAATAAAATTGGTTTATACTTACAACAAGTTTTCTGGCCGCTTTTCAATGTCGCTGTAATTGACATTGTTTGCCGTTGTCCTGGACAACGTTTTTGGCACTTGTTTGCTGCTGCTTAAGCTCAGCACGCACACAAATTAAGCTCGTAAAATTTAATATTTGTGCGCCAAACTTTCGAGGAGGTGAGCATTAGTAATTTATTAGTGCGGAGCTTACGAAAGCAGCTTAGCAGTATTGGTGAAAATGCCAGAATACTTAAAAAATGCTCGTAAAAATTTAGGCGCATTTCAAAGTTCCTTATTCTTCCGAAATAAAGCACTTTATTTGTATGGTATTGCATTAATTTGCTTCCCTAAATGTAGAATTTATGCAGCTCATTTGGTAAACGCAGTCCAAACACGTTAACCATGCGTGTCAATTCGCCTTTAAGTTGTGTTTTCCCATAACAATCCGATCGTTGGGTGACCCTCATCAGCGCCAATCAAAATGGGAAATTTTTGACAATAGAAAGAGTTTCCCAAGGCGAATTGCGTGTGGTGGTCTACCAGCATAAAATTGCTGACGAGACTCCCCCGGGATGGGGAGAGAGAGAGAGAGAGTAATGCCTCAGGTAACGAGGCATTCGAGGCAGGGCAACAATCGATCAAAGCAAATCGCTGCGCTTTTGATAAAAACGCATCAATAAAGCAATAAAATGTTCGACAAATCAAACGATAAGGTTTAGCTCGCCTAAGAAGCTTGCCAAAGATTCGGAATTTCCCGTTGTTTGATTGGGCAAGGGTTAAGAAAAAGTCACGTACAACACGCACTGCTTGGTGGGAAAGACTATTAATATTAATGGATAGACTTAACACATTGGGCGTAACGCACTCTGTCTCTCTTGTCACGGCAAGCTGTCGAATCTCTCGAGCGCTACGGTTACGTATCTACACCCCAAAATCTTCTCTTTCTCTCGGCTTCGCCTTTTCCACAAATTGACATGTGACACCAGCCGCCAGCCAAGAGCCAAGAGCCCGACTCGAAAACCGAGCCGATGTCAATCAAAGGGTGCAAGATCCTCTGGCATGACGAAATGTATAACCAGCTATGGTTCCGCAAAGCGAATTCCGATCGATAATCATTTATATATTCGGAGAAGTGTAGCAGAAATTGGGTATTTAACTTAAAGTACGACCAGTCGGGAAGGCAACGGTCGGACGTTGTAGTAGAAGACCATGACCAGCCGCTGAAAACAGAAACGTTCACAGTATTTTAAAGCTTATAAGTGAATGCGTATAAAATACTGCATAAAAATAAAAAATATTTTATAAATATTATAAGGAAATTTTACAAAATAAATAAATTTAAATTTTACAAAAAATACATAGTAAAAATTTTAACAAATAAATTAAATACGATTTTACGATATTAAAGGGATGATGTTCAGTACACTACTTCCGAAGCTTGGACATACATAAATATTTGTTAAAGTATTGTTTACATCTTTGCGAATTTTACTTCAAAGTAAAATTTAATATGATTCATGCTAAAACCGAATGTCTCTTTCCCAAATCCTTAAATGCTAGTCTTGCTACGCAATAGACCCATAATTTAGATTGACCCCAATTACTGTGTTTACTTCCTAGGGCAACAGAACCTTTCGATTTCTAAGCTTGTGCGGTGTCCTGTCCCACCCACATTTCGGCTGTGACTGCAACACATTTCCGTTTTGACCAAATGCCAAATGGCAGGACTCTGATTTGACTCGAACTCGTCCTGGGACAAGTGTTTTCTTTCTAGCTCGGGTCGAGATTCCAGCGGATAATTCCGCAGCACGCAACGAAAGCAGGTAAAGTAAGGCGCATCAATTGAAAGTCAGGGAAAAATGTCTTGCGTTACAAAAAAACAAATGATTGGCAATTGGTTTTTACCGTTATCGCCGCACGCCATTCTGTTGGAACATCCGTTCTGTCGAGGCCCACGGACAGTGGGCGTAGAGGCGTGGCCGTTCTACCACTTGAGCTGCGGCAGTTGAGCCATAAGTTGTGCGTATTCATTGTCTTGCGAATTCGAATATTTTCCAGCCGCGTGCATTTGCAGGAAAATCGTAAAATTTGATTTTTATAACTTCCTTGCGTTCGCTTTCGCATCGTATTAATTTGTTTATGTTTTTTGCCGCTCTCCTTTCTTGCTGCGTCTTAATTGTGTGCGCTTCCTGCTGACGTCTCCTGTGCTCTATGCTACATTGAAAGCTGCACTCTCCGCATGCCAGAGAACTGCAGAGCGTTAGGCCCAGAGTCAGGCATAAATATTTGGCGCTTTCACAAGTTGTTTGCCAATTTAAGCAGGTAAATTTAACCAAGTTTCGCCATGCGAAAGTGTAAATTTATAGAGCTCCACAAACAGCAATTTGTTGTGAATGCATAGTATAGCAGAGGATAATACACAGTAAAAATGACAGATGTTCAAGCTGTGGAAATAATTTAAGAAGAAAGCTTTTACCATTACTAAATATTATTATAAAATTATTATTATAAATTAAAGATATATGCATTATTAATTAAATAATATTATTATTAAAAGAAAGATCTATTATTCTCCTTTTCTAAACTACAATTCCCTATGAATTCGAATATTTTTTGGGGACTAATTTTACCAGCAGAAAAAAAGCTCCTCTGAGAATTCTGAGCTCGTTTTATCCCTAAAGATTGAATGATCCTTAGAATCCATTTCTAAAGAGCTTTTCATTTATTTTCATTTCATTTCTCTCATTTTCAAATGTTAACTATCCCCCACTGTTATTGATTCAAACGTAATTTGCACTATGTCAACAATAGTTTTAATACTAAGTACATTTTATTGCAATTTTCTCACAGTGCACAAGCAATAATGTCAACAACCAGAGCTCGGGGTTGGCTTCATTGTTGCAGTCAGTGACAATTTCTAATTTATTGCAATTATGTGACGCACGTCGCACTCACTGCTGACCACTGTCCACTTTCCACTGTCTACTTTCAACTGTCCACTGTCCACTGCCCCACTGTGCAGTGAGCAGGCGACACGTGACCAATCTGTTTGGCCCCGGGGCTCTGATTGGAAAACACTAAACAGATAGGCCAGTCAGCCAGACGGACGGGCAGCTGCCTGTGAGCATTCTATAGAGATTTATTTTACGCTGATAACACGCTTAAGTAAATGCAGAAAACTCACACACTTACAACATGCATACAAATACACTCGGAAAAATAAAGAACAATTCATTTTGCAAAATAAAGTCCTTAAATAGATGTTTTATATTGCATATTCTGGAGTTCAAGGGCAAATCAGCATAAAATCGATAACAAATTCAGATTAATTAAGGCAAAAGCGGATAAAAAGAGAAAAAATTAAGTTAAAGTTTATTAAAATACAAATAAGAATTAAGAATGAATTGAGAAATAAATAATTAATAAAGAAAAGCGCTAAAGGAAAAATTTTGTTGTAGGCTCATGAATCTTCCAGCTCACTGAAATCAGAAACTCTTGATGCAAATACGAAAACTCTTGATTTTTCGCTCAGTGTACCAACACCCACACACAAACACATACACACAAACATGGCCAACTTTCACCTCGCACAATTTAAATGGCGATTAAATCTGCTGGCATTGATGGATGTGTCCAAGGCGGCTGCCGCCTAGCAGGCTGGTTGATACCCTACCCGTTGCCTTGACCCTCTGCTGCTCCCCGCCCTCTTCCCACTTCCCTCCCTTTACCCGCTCGCTGCTCTGTGGTCAGACTGCCGGATGCGGCACCGTGTTAACACTTTTGTACAATTGCCAATTTTTCGCTGCTGCCGCTGCCGCTGCAACTGCAACTGATGAGCTGTCCCCTCCCTCCCTCTCTCTACACTCTTTTCAAGTGTGTTTCATGTTGTGTGTTGTGTGTGGTGCGTGGGTGGTTGTTGGTGGCTTTGTGGTGTTGTTGTTGGCAGAGGAGAGGGAGTGGAAATGGGTCTGGCATGCGGCTACACTTCAATATTCATTTGAACGCATAATTGATATTGACGAACAATGTTGCCTTGTCGCTGCAATGTGCACTGAGAGAAAAGCTTCTGTTTATTTAATATCACCAACGCTAGTCGACACACGAATTCTAATTAAAATGAAGCATTTATATAATTGAAATTAAAATTTATATGATAATCTGAGAATAAAAAAAATAATATTGGATATTAAATTAAATTATTAATTAAAAATTTTAAGAATAATCTGAGAGTATAAAAAGCCATAAAAATGAAATTAGGTTTTTAAATAAAAACAAAAACGAATAATTGATTTTCTGAGTGCATAAACCTTAATTCAATTCATTAAAATCCAGCATTTGCTATGCCGCTTGTGAAATATATTTATATATATATTTAAAAATAATTTTACTTTTATTGTTATTACTTCGATATTTTAAATGTTATATAAATATTAATTTTATTTGTACTAAATTAAATTTTTTATAATATTTTATATTGTCTTTTAATATTTATTAAAATTAATTTGTACATTATTATATTGTTTTCTCAGTGCAGCAAGCTTTTTAACCCCGACCCCTAGTCAGTCTCATTCTGCATTTCTGCAAACTGCATTTGGGCAGCTCTGCCTTATTTGCCAGTTAATTTTTATAAATTTCCATGTCACGGCTGTGTTTTTGCTGTAATTTGCTACGTGGCATTTTCGCTCATGCAACATGTTTGTGCTTTTCATTTGCCTCCAGAGTAAGTGGAATTTTGTGGGCGGTTGTGGGAGGGGCAGAGGAATATTGTATCTGGTGTTTTTCCTGTGCTTTTTGTATCTGTCAGTGTCATGTCACGTTCAACAAAATGCATTCAATATGTTCGGCGTGTTGTTGTTGAAGCTGCAGGAGTGTAAATTTAATTTAGTTAATTGAAACAATTTGTTGCATGCGACAACAACAGCGCCGTGAGTTCATTGAAAGAGACCCGACTGCTCCCCCACCTCTTGTGCCTGTTTTAACTGATTTTCCGTTTGAGCATTTTCTTTTTACATTCCATTTTATGTGGAGTATAGCATGTTCATATGAGACATGTCGGAACATGTCAATTGGAAAGCAACGTCGACACACAGCTGGAGATCTCTGTTCAATTTGATTGAAATTCCACTTAATACACTCACTTTGTGCATTGATATATGTATTTATTAATTTATGCCCATCGTTTTTATATTCATATCGAATTTAATTTGATTTTTAAAAAATGCTTTCGTTAATTTGCCTGCAAATTGAGACAAAGCCAGGCCCAATAAATTTAATTACGGCGCCCTTTTGCCTCAATGTGCCTGGCTTTAAAATTTATCTCCTACTGCCACACGCTCAACTCAAACAAATGCAAGCTTTCTTTGCATTGTAAACAATAAATTGCATTCCTCACACGTTGCATGGAGTCTTTGCAAGCCAAATAAACTTGCCACATGCAGCATAGAAGTCGCACGTGCAATTACAGAGGCAAGAGTTGGAGATACAGAGAGCAGATATTTGCAAAAATTAAGGCACCCTGCGGCACAGATTTTAATTAAATTTGAATATTTTTGAGCTGAGCGCAAAAATTGATTTTATTTGAGCTGTAAATATTGACAAACATTGCAATAACTTGAAGCTACATTTTTGTAAAGCTTAAAGCTATTTATACATATATAAAGATATAATGAATTCAATTTAAAATAATATCTGATTTTAAAAAACATCAATATGATATTATATTAGACAAAAAATTACCCAATAAATAACATATATAATTTGTATATTTTATACCACATTATATTTATTCGACGATGAATAATGTAAGTCTGGTCACACTGTTAATGTTTAATTCACATCGAATGCAGACAAAAAACGCATTTGAGCGTTAAAATGCAAATTACAATAAAATGCCTTTGCTCCGAGTCCTCTAACGCGCCTAGAAATGTACACCCCTGGCTTATACCCTTGGGCAAACACTTGGCAAATTTGCGTAAAATATCTCGTATTTACCTTGCACTTGACGCTAAGCAAACTACAAGATACAATATACAATTATGTGCCCTACCCTCTCCCCTTTTAGGGAGGGGGCTTTGTGCGTAACGTGCCTGAATAAACACGAGGAAATTGTGAAAATAGACTCGGTGTTCGGTGCTCTGAAGTGCCGATTGAACCTTGGACCTCTGACAGCGTTGCACATTTTGTGGCCACATTCGATGGGTGGCAAAGGGCATGGCCACGGGCAGAGGCAGGGGAAGGGGCAGGGGAAGGGGCAGGGGCAGGGGCACTGCTGTCACTTTGAATGACAGGCAAAGTCAAGTGCCAGGAGGCATTGTTGCTGCGGTATCCTTATGGAAAACGCATAAAACGAGACAATGTTAGGTCACACTGGCTGGCATTAAGCACACGGTTTATGTAGTTGCAGGTGCTAAACTTTTATCACACATGCAGCTGCCGTTGATGTTGTTCTTGTTCTTGTTGTTACTGGGCTCGACGTTTAATTTAAATGCAAACTGTGTGGGGCTGAGGTGCAAATTGTCTTTGCCGCCCACTTGCCGGCAATTTCGAGACGCATTACGCATGCATGGATGCCCAAATAATGTTGATTTAACATTATCACGAAGCTCTGGATGTTGATGGAGCCACAGCAGTTTGGGTTGCTTGGGCCTAGGGTCAACAATGTTGCCCCCAAATGTAATGTGGAGTGGATATAATAGTAGGGAGTGTACTATATTCCGAACAACAACCTTTTGTGTTCAATATTGCGCCTGTTATTCCGTGTTTTATCGATAAGGGCGTAAGTGTTATCGAAAGAGAGCGTGCCATTTAATGTTTTAAATCGAATTGATCTGAGGAATCGATTTCCGAAAATGGGTGTTCTAGCTCCTATAGTTTCCAAGATCTCAGCATTCAACCTGAAGGACAGACGGACATGAACAAGAATATATATCCCTTATGTAATCTGTCAAGCCTCCTTCTACCTGATAAAATATATTAAAGTGAAACAAACAGAATTAATGATTACACCCAGTTATCGATAGTAATAGAATTTATAGTACTCTGGTCTCTACTCAATCTGTTTTCTCCCACTTTAATTTGCGCCCCTTCCCAACTAATCAATGTCCATTCTTTGGCACTCCAGCGCAATGACAACAAATAATTCCACTTCACAATGATTAAACGACAAACATTAAATAAACTGCAATAACAAGTTGCCAACCATCACATCAGTTCCTTCCCCCCTCTGAAAATGCCTACTGCTCTCCTGCTGGTTACAGTTCCTTAGCTGATAAGGCCGAAAACAATATGAACATAATTATTAATTGCGAATAATTTTTCTTAAGACTCATTAAGTGCGGCCGTCCAGCAGGCGCCGCTGTCGACGACACCACGCCCCTCGCCCCCTGGCCGACCACCGCCCACGCTTCCGCAATGACAAAAGAATTGACAGCACATAAATTAGAAAGTAGCCCATCTCAATAGAGCCCGGGGATGTCAAAGTGGTCCACAGTGGCCATGTTTAAATGTGTTAAGCCGACGGAAGTGACATTTCTCTTGCAATCTCACTCTCCCCCTCTCGCTCCTCCTCCGTTGCTTTGGGCACGTGTCCACGGCGTGTTTTCCGATTTGTAGCCATCATTGTCAGATTTGCTCTGATCTATTGTTGAGCTCCGCAACAAAAGTGAGAATCGAGAACTGAAACTCAAGAGGTGTTCTAAAGGAACTGCCCAGGCGTGAACTGCAATTTATGCTGATTGAAAATAATACTCAAGTGCTTTTATTAAAGCTACTGAAGCTGTGTAAATTGTTGTAGACTTCAAAATAAATAGGTATTGGAGTTGCTAACGGAATAGCAAAAGTTGGGCTAACGAGAGTTGGGCCAACAACAAGAGTTGCCGAGAGCATGGCAGATCTACATAAGCTGCTGGCACTGCAAATTGCGAACTCCAGGTACTTCAGTCTGCGAAATTATAATAAATAAATAATATTTACTATAATAACACTTGTCACTTATTCATCCACCACACTGCATCGCACGGCCGCAACCACTGCACTGTGATTAGCAGCACTGCAGCAGCAGTATTTATAGTGATCGCAGGCAGCGCTGCCGCTGTCTCCAGATCAGTTCCCGCTAAAGAGAAAGGGTCACAAAAACCTACTTACCAGCTCGCTTCTGTGATAAGCGAACAAGTCGCCAGCTGGAGGCTGCGGCGCTCGCTCTATGCATACGCTCTTATGCAGCGCTTGGCCGCTCTTCTATTTGCTCGCTCTTGCTGGCTCTCTAAGCAAGCGCAAGCAAGTGGATGAGTGTGTGTGAAAGTATGGCGTACTGATCGGAATAACAGTTAATATGCGCAAATGTTGTCTCTGTTTGGTGCAGTGTCAATAATTGCAATGGTTAAGTTGTGTGAGGGAAAAAGCATAACAAAATGTATGAAAATAATTCGGTTTTATAGCTTATACCATTTCATGAACTGAGGGCGGAGTGTTTGTTATATAAATTTGTAATTCTACACATATTGCTTCCGCTCGTAAAAGTCTCTTTTTTAACTACCAATTCAGGCATAATTAAATAAATTTGATCATAAATTAAAGCGCCCAAGTGCGATTTTATGAGCTACGCCTTTGTCATAGTTTATGTACTAATTAAATCCACACTCGCCTGTCGTAATCCTGCTTCATACACCTGTAATACGTTGCTGTTTGCAATACCGCCAAACTATTAAAAACCCGTAAACATTTTTACAACAGAAAAACGGAACCGTTTTCCGAACCAAGAGTTTTCCGAATGCAAATTGAGCTGTTACCGCCCGGAACTTTACGCCTATTTGGGTGCCTAAGTAGCTCTTCGGCCGCCCTAAAAAGACTTAATTACGACGCTGAGGCAGCTCGACACATGACTGACGGACCGACCATAAAAAGTCGTAGGCAAAGGCGTTGAAATTAGCATACTAACTGGCCGGGGTGCGAAGGGGAATTAATATTTATCAACCTGCTGCGATCGGTTGCATAAATTTAAAACGGGAAAAATACTAAAATATAAAAATGCGAAGGCGTTGAGCTGCGAAATGGGTGACGTGAGCAGTTTTTCGGTCTACAAAATGCACAAAAGTGCGCACATTAATGTCAGGCTGTTTGACTAATTGCCTGCATTATGAGGGGAGTGCGGAGCCAGCGAGAGGTTTCCTTAAAGGAAGCACCCCGGACCCGATAAGATCAGCGCCGACCAGGTGAGACAGCGGAAAGGGGGAAAGGTAACAAGTGCACACGGTCGCTGGTTCGTTTGATAAATTGTGTGCTAATGGAATGTCATGTCAGCGTTTGTTTTGGGCCGACTTTTAACTGCCAGAACAGCAACCACAACTAGCCGATAAAGCCAGCAAATTGGCGTGGGCGTCTGACCACAATATCGGCTAATGCCAACTTCCCACTCTCCATCGCAGGTGCAGCGACGCGTAAATGTCCAGAGTGATATATTGGAAGACCCGTATAGCTAGAGAAAGAGAGAAAAGGATTCATTTCCCACTGACACTTTGATGTATTTGTAGCGACTTCCGCCAGCAATCCTTGCCTTTTAGCCAGATCGCTATCTATGCAGGCAGGCAGGAAATATTAGTTCCTTTTTTGTGTTTTTCATAGTAGAATGCGCTTGTTTATTAATTGTGCTGCATTAGCGCCTATTGTTGGGCTACTACAGTGGGAATCGGCTAAAAGGATGTGCTAATGTCGTCTAATTTCGATCGCCTGGTGTTAGATAAAACCACATGCTATTTGTTCGACTTTTTGTGGGAATAATGGGGCTATAGAAAAGCACAACAAATTTGTGTGAACACCCAAACGAAGCACTAAAAAAATTTAAATCAAATATACCTGAAAGTTCTTTAGTAAAAATTATATAAATTTATTCATTTTAATATCTTTGATGCTCTTCAACGGATAAGCTTAGAATTTTAATATTTTAGAACATATTTCTAAGTTCACAATTTGGTTAAATGCGATTATTGTGTTTTGAAAAATAATTATTCTATGGAACTAATCACCTTGAACTCCACTTACTTTTATTATGATTGATAAATTGTGAGCTCATTATGAACTCTTATTTCTAACCCCGTGGCCCGATCTTTCTTGCTAACAAAAAACCTAATCGCACTATTTATTGCCATAATACAACATTATGCTTTAGCTGAGCTCACACGCAGCCCTCGATAGACGATAATTAGCATCCCTCATGTTAACATCTGTTACATTTAAATACTCTGCTCTTACGCATACCAGTTTACGGGTATACCTAGACCTGGCTCATAATTCTACGGAAAAAACACCCACCCAGAAGTGACGAAATTTTCGTGTTAAACTAAAAAACAAGTCAGGGGTAGAGCTGCGGATGTTTAAAGAGACTAAAACTACCCTCAGTCGAGTTGAGGGTCTACTACTATTTTGATAAAATTAACTAAAAATGCCCAGTCAGCGGGAGAGGGGTTTTTTTTTCGACTATTCCACTGCACGTGCAATTTTTGCATGATGTTTTTGTAGTCTCCTGGTCCGCAATAAGCGCATTAGGTTTTGTTTTCCTTTGCCCCTGCTTGGGGTTGTTGGCCCCTTGGCTTATTGTTTGCATATGTGTAACAATTAAACATTTGCCGCTGCAGACATTTTTTATATGCCATCCCCCTCACCCCTCCACAATCCCCGGCAGACACTATCATTAACACCACAAGCGCACAAGACTAGGCAAGTGCAAAATCTGCGAGTGTTATCGGCTTAATTATTATTACGAGTCCCAGGACGACGGGTGTCCTCAATGCTTCTCCACTGACTCCACTTGACTCTCAGTTGCCTGGCTTTTTTTTGGTTTATTTGCTCTGGCCATAAACTGGGATTTGAATATGTTTGAGTTTAAATATTGCTACGTCATTGGTCTTTTATGTGTCTGTATCTCCGTCGCATATATTATTTCTCTTTTCCATTTTTAAGCCGCTTAGCTGCACATGTTAATAAAATGATTAGCGGGGTCTTCATATATTTTTGCCGGCAACAAATGTGTTCATAATTTAAGCGTGCTTAAAGAAATATGCTTGAAATTATTGGCAAATATATTTAGCATATTAAGAGAATTGTATTCATGAATTACATTTAAGCTATACAACATAAAACTAGCAAAAGTTGGTTGTTAATTTTATGATTTCGAAATTAAAGATATAAAAGTGTTAATTAATAAAAAACTATAGTTTAAGGTTTGGGTTTGAAATTAAAATATCTGGGGAGAAAAATAAATGAAAATAAGAAGGTATAGAAATGGATGCAACCGGTTGGGAAAAACCCAAAATAATCCAATCAGACTAAAGCTCATGGATCATTAATAAGTGAATATATCATTTTGCCTTCATCCAAATAATACACTGAAATTATTGGCATATTTAATTAAATTTATTTATTTATAAAATTATGCTTAACAAAAATATACAAACATAATAATAATTAACGAGTACTAAATTATTAAATTATTGCAATGCATTTATTGCAAAATAAGTTAAGATTTCATAATGTATATATATTTTTATTGGCTGGATCCATCTCTCTTTTAATCATTATTTTGTTGCCTTATCCTTGTAATTACTACTCTATTAGCTTTAATAGCACGTTGTTTAGATTTCAGCAGCGTCAGGTGGCGTTCACTTAACTGTAAACTCCCAGAGACCAATTGAAAAGAACTGCGTCAACTGTTCTCCTAATTGCACCCCAAGGAGTTGAAAGCGCAGTCATAAAACACGCTAATTACACACACTGTGAATAGTTTTCGTACTGACCTCTCCCCATTATCCTTTCGACTGTTTCCATATCTGTTTCTGATATGAAAAACTAATCTAAAACTGACCTCAGACCCCCAGTTGACTTTTGTCGAGCAGAGAGCAAACCAAACTGACCGCAGCTGTAAATTAAACGTAAATTGTCAAACTGACAGTTGCCAGGACCAAAAAGTTTTACCGCACAGGTGTGGCCAGGATAGAGAAGGAAGAGAGGGAAGAGAGGAGGTCGGGGGTTAGGACTGGCAGCTGTTTTCATTATTATTGACAGGCGGCAACTAACGGCACTATTAGGCGAGGCGTTGACATCATGTTACAAGTGTCTCCTGGCTTGCAGGCCGGAGGCCAATCAAAGAGGTCATTAGAAGCAGAGCTGGGTTCAGCTGACCTTTTGGCTTATTGCTCGCATAGTTAGTTGGTTAGTTTTAGTCTGGCTCTCTCTGCTGGCCAATATGAGTTGCGTTTTGCTCCCATTAAAGTGCCGGCTAATTAAATCGAGGGTTCCAAACAGTTACAGCTCGAACGAATGCTCGACGTAGCATATCCTAATCAGGGACAAGGCAAAGGACAAGCGCAGCGAATGTGTCAGGGGCGGGGTGCGTTTTTTGAGGACTACAAACAAATGCTGTCCGAGCTCAAATGCAGGCGAATGTTGTCGAGCAGTGGGCGTGGCTGGGGCAGCTACAAATATGCAAATAGACACAATTTTTAATTAGCAGCGAAGCGCAAATTTCGCAACAGCAAGCGGCAAATGTCAGCAACAAAAGAATCGCAGCGAGACGAGCGTGGAGAATGGAGTTTGGAGCGGAGTTCGCCATGTGGCCAGTGGAGCCTGCAAATATATCACACACATATTAACAACAAATTCATTAAAATGCGCAAAAGGTGCACCCAACAACAGCACCAAACAATCACAACAACAAAAATGCTGCAGACAACTGAAACATGAAACAAATATGCAAAGCACAAAAAATACGAAAGGAAATGATTATTAAAAATCTAAAATAAATAAAAGATGAGAACTTTGCCTTTAGCGAATGACAGCAGCTGTTTGCATATTGTAGCCCCTGCTTCACCTCCCCTCCCTTCGCGATCATCATTCCCAACGGATTCAAGATTTATGGCCCCAAACATTGCGCATACGCCGTGTGTTGCAAAGGTACACAGTTGCTAGCGTAGTTCTAGCTGGAATTCTTTGCCTTTTTTATTTGTATATTTCAAATACTACGAAAAAATGTGTACACATTTCTGTGCATAATCATTTGAACAAGGTCTGTTGCCGGGTAATACGCTGCCGGCATGTTACCAGCCAACCAAAAGCTGTAACTGTTCCCGCTCTCCTCTCCCTTAGACCTTGTTGCGTGTTCATGCCCAGACAAAGCGCACTTTGTATAGGACAGACTCTGAGGCAGGGGCCGCTGCCTTTTTGAACTTGTTTTGGCTGTTTATTCGCGCATAATTCACTCATTAATCATTGCGTTTTGGCCAGCTCGTCAGACATTTTGACACTCGCTGTAGCTCTGTGTCTGCCTCTGCCATAACAAGCGCCATCCTGAAGAACTGTTGCCTGCTGCAATCTCTTGAATAACAGGTGAATGAGCACCCAAATAGATGCGTTAAGGTTAACAGTGCTCAGCTCTAACAGTTTAATGTTAACTGATCAGCATTCGATCTACATCAGCAGCAATTATAAATAGAAATAAAATAAAACAAATTAAAATAAAATAAAAAACCTTTTAACATATTAAAAATTACAAAAATCCGAAAATTCTATTTTTGTTAAAACAGAATATTTATAAATTATTACACAAAGTGCAGCAGCAATGCTTAATCTTACATTTTATATCTGTATCATACTTTAATGACCATGCTGTCCTAGGGTCCGCAATATTGTTTCTATAATGTTGTCTAGGTTTATCAACCGATTCCACAGATCTTCTCAGGATTACGTTAATTTATGTTCATTCAAGTAAGGCATAAAGGAGCGTAGCAAAAGCCTTTCTTACCTTTTGCTGATAACTGCTTAAACATTGCTGAGTTTTCCTTAGATTTCTGCATTCCGAATGGCATTATACGTTCATTATACGCATTAGATAAAATTTATTATTATCAATAAATAAAAAAAAGTAAATTCAACAAATGAGCAATGAAAAATTGACTCATTTAAGTGTAATGAAGCGACTGCAAGGTTCGCAATTGCATTTCCCAACCGACTCTCAACTTGTCTACCAAATGTTGCCAAATTTCCCGAAACACTTTTCCCCAGATATTGGCAATTTTTCTTTTCGCGTTGTCAACTGCTTTACTGGCATTTGCTACCCGCTTGCTATTCATTAGCGCCAACTGCGCGAAACTCGCTTAAGCGAAGCAACAAAAAAAAAAAATCAAAATGAAAATAACAAAAATATGCAAATTTGTTTTGGCAAAGTCACGATCTGCTCAAACAATTTGCTGATTACGGTACAAGTTGGCAAGGATGAGGAATTGTTGTCATTTTCGCACAAGCGCATTGATAAAATGATTGATTACACGCAGCCGGCGACTGTCTCTTCTGGGTGTCCCCCTGTCTCATAGTTGACATGCAAAAATAGAAAAAAGAAATGCAAACATTTTGCAATCAAATTAACTCTTTGAGCAGCTTAAGCTGAAAAAAGGAATTTATCAAAAATTGTAAATTGCCAAAACCATTAAAATTATTAAAATCATGCTTAAGAGGGGAGATTGCCTCTGGCAAAAAAAAAGTACAAGTAAAATGGGGCGTGTCCTGTGAAATTTATCAACTCAAAATAATATGCGAAATCATTTCCGTACTTTTTCACATTGACAGCAGTTCCTCTGGAGGGATACGCTTCATTTGTTCAGTTGATATTCTCTGGTACAGTATTTCTAACATTTGAGAATACAAAGTTGCCGCGAATGACCCATAAAAAATGTTGACAAAATTTATGCTAAATTGATTTTAATATTCGAATTGAATGAGGTCCATTGTCTGGGCCGTACACAAAGTATGACAAATGAATTTTAATTACCAGCACTAAAAAGTGAGACGATGATATCCAATCCCCCGAAAACCGAACAATTGAAACAAACTTCATAAAAGCGCAGTGACACAAGATGACCACTGAACTTAGGGTTCGGGTTCGGGTTCGGGTTCGGAATCGGGTTTGGGGAGGGCGTCGAGTTTCAAGGGGTTTATCTTTTGACAGTCGGTCATAATTTTTTGGATCGTTTTTGGCTGATTTGATTTTTCATTGCCGTTTGCATTGGCTTTTTATGGCTACTTCTCTGCGCTCCAATAAAAATTGTAGTCTTCTCCATATTCTAGTACAATGTTGCCTAATAAATTTGCTTTGATTGATTTTAATGGTTAAGCGCTTCATTGAGCTTTGGAGTGTGCGTGTGCTGCCTGCCCGGGGAGAGCTTTGAACCCCCTTTTTAATTTTAATGTACCCCCGGCTCTGGGCAAGTCTTCACCCAGGCGATTGTTAGCGAAATTAATTTCCAGCGTTAGTAGTCGAAAAAGGTCTTAAACATTTTTTATATGGATTATATTCTATGCATTGGTATAAAAGCATTTCTTACGATTGTTTGCTTTGCAGTTAAATGCCCGAAATTACCGCGGTATGGAAAAGTGCGGGGAGAAGTGCAGCGGCTTTTCAAGTGAATTGAAAAGAAGCCGTCTCGTTTGGCGTTTTTAATAGTCGCCAATGGCATGCGGTAAGCCACGCACAGTGGTACAGATGCAACAAGAAATGCCTCAAATTTATTAAGAATATTTCTCTCGCTGATTCTTTGACAATTGCCTCACTGTGCTTTGGCTGATTTCCCACAGCTTTCTGAAACAAGTTTTCTTACAGTTTGTCATGTTCAATTCCATTCGACGAGCTCTTTACTTATCATCATCTCCGGCACCCTTCGAGCTTTTTTCACTGGCTGCAATGAATACAATTCATAAATACTCATACCCAGTGAGCAGGGCATTCATAAAATTCAATTTTGTTGCATTGCCAACGTCATAAAAGAATGAATGGAAATACAAAATCTGTGCATTGCTTTGCTGGTCACGTTGCCTGGGCAGGTTTCTTTAGATCTCGGCTGGGTGTGGAGTGACTTATGATTTAATTGCAACACAGTGAACTTATTGCTATGGACTGCCATTCAAATTAATACATATTGTAAATAAAATAAATGTATGCTGGATAACATTGAGAGTAAACTGTTGTGAACTCTATTAATATTTATGCATAAACTCTACTGTCTTTAATTTGTATTTTTCAAAGTATCTGAAAGACAATGAGAGACAGGCAAGTTAATTTTAAACACGGTATAGAAGTTATTAACTGTAAGTACTATCTGATAAATATATATCTATCAAAAATATTTGATATATACATGTTAACGTTGTTACTCTCTACTGTTTTAACCCATCTCGCTACTCTGTATTCGATACTCTCTACTCGTTGTTTTGTACTCCCCACTCTCAAATCTCTATACTCCACTCTACACTGTAGCTTTTACTTTAACCAGTTTCTCTTTATACTCTACTGTCTTCTCGCTGCTCGCTACTCTATACTCGTTACTCTCCACTCGTTGTTGTTTACTTCCCACTCTCAACTCTTTATAGTCTTCTCTTCTCTGTGTTGCTTATCGCCAGATCAGTCCAGTCCCCATTCAGTTCGCTTTACAGCTTTTTCTGCTAAATGATATCAGATAAGACGCATGAGTTCGGGATTAGAGCTGTGGCACTCGTCATAAAAGTGCACACAATTAAACGCAAGTTAATGGCGTCCACTGGAGGATTCCATTCCGTTTGAGCCCACAAAAGTCACTTTAGCTGAGCCAACGGGCGGCCATTACGTGTAAATGCTGCTGATGAGGTGACGTTGATGTGCCAGCCAACAATTAAAACACACAGATACGCACACATACACACATACAGAGACACTCAGAGCTTCCTGTGTGCTTCTATTCAATCTAATCAGCGCAAACATCAACGCCAAGCGCCTTAAATTATGCCACACAAATCGAATTTATGACACTGGCTAGACAAGGACAGCCCAGCCGAAGCCCGAAGCCCTCGGCAATGAACTTAACCGAGAAATAAAACCAAAGTCCAAAACCGAAAACAATAAAAGTTACATTTGCCCAGGCGCAAGCCGTGCAAATAAAATTAAGCGGAATCAGTTGGCGATGGCCGAAGACGGAGATGGAGATGGAGCTGAAGTTCTTCATCTCCCTCGTCATACACCTCGGCATTAAGGTTAACGTCAACGTGTCCTGGCTGCGGCTGCTGGACAACATCATTGCCTTGGGACTGAGGGGAGGCTGAGAAGCCAAGGGTGCTCTGCCTGTTTTAATGTCTATTTATACACCCAAACACACACATGGCAGATCCATTGGGGACTTGGGGAGCGCATTTCGGTTGCTAAATGACGTCGTCTTTTAATTTTTATCTCAAACATTGCAAACGGTTTTTATTGTTGCTTTTAACTGCGCTGGCGTCTGTTTCTGTTTCTGCTCCTCCTGCTCAAACTTTTGATCTCAGCTCGCACGGCAGTTGCAACTTTTGCAATTTGCCCAAATGCCAAGCGTTTTTGCACGGCATCTGGCAGTTAGTTCCTTTAGCACTCGGCCCCTCAGCCCGCGTTTATAACATCTTTAATTTGAATTCCAACTTATTTATTGTGTTTATTTAGGTAAGTTGCCAGCTGTGGGACAGTTTGGACTGAGACTACGATTAGAAATTGTTGCGGTTGCTTTGCATAGTTAATTGGAGAAAGGTTTTTATAATAATTGGAATGTTTGTAGTGTTTATTGGCACTTAATTGTATTTTTTATTTATTTATGGTATTTATGGTATTTATTTAAAATCAGTAGAATTTCCTGCACGCCGTATTATAAATTCAATTTTATATAACTATTTGTAGATGCTTCTTTCTACTTTTTTGTTATATTGTTTCTTTAATAACTTTTGTAACTCATAATTGATTTCAATGAGCTTTTCAGCATAGATAAATATAATAATAGAGAGCATATATTCTCAATTTAAACCTTCCACGTTAAATATTTCCTTGAAATTCGATAATTTGCTAATGTACTAATGAATTAAATTATGTCATAATTATCTGCTCTGTTCTGTTGCAGTTTATTCCTAAACAGATTGAGTGTCTTCTACTGCAAACCGAACCTACAATTGTTTATACATGCCACAGTACCACCCTTGGTGACGCCACATGACCCTAAGCGGCAGGGTCAGCGCTTAAGCCCAGGCCAAGTAAGGGACAAGTAAGGGACAAGTGACCGCAGGGTTTGGCCAGGAATGCAGAATGCGAGAGCAGCTAATAAATCAATAGCCAACTGTCAGGATTGTGTGCGAGTAATAATAATGCGGGCCAAGCTGAAACTGGTCAATAATAAACCGAATAGCAGACAGTGAATGAAGCGCACAAAGGAGCAACAAATGTCACGAAAGATCCGGAGCTGGTCAAGCGTGAGTAGAAGGAGCCGGAGCAGGATATTTGAATTGTTGATGATACAGATACGCGGGGTCGAAGATTTATTTGCTGGGCTGTCGTCTTGACGGTGGAATGCAATGAAATAAAACGTATTAAGTCATAAAACGGGCAGTGCGAAAGCGGATTACCAAGTGTGAATCGAGGAAGCAACTACTGCTGACCACTGGAGCATTCAAACTGCGGTCCACAGGACATCAAATCTAATTATGCCATATACATAAAGAATGCGAGCACTATATACGATATTGTTCATATAGAAAACTGCACAGCGGGTGGTGCGGGCAGCTGCAAAATTTATGCGGCTTTTGTTTTAATAAAAATTTTATCATTGCAAATAAATAGCGAAACGTAAAGACCGAAACTGAGACTGAGAAAAGAAACGAAGCATGTGCGCATAAATCTTAAGACCAAAACGTAGTATTCGCAGAATGAACAACGAATTCGGAGCCAAAGCAATTATATGCAATTTATGCAGTGGCTGTGGCATTAGGGCGAACCACACAAACCACTAGAGCAACCACCCACAGCACAACCACACTCAGAAAAATAAAAATACAATAAATGTTCTTAAAAGAATCTTAAAATTCAAGTACCAACAGTGACAAAATTTAGTTTAATTATTGAAAAATAAGGATGGAGTTAAAATAATTGGTTAAAGAATGATTAAATTAAACTCGTATTGTATTTATTTATATCTTAAAAGTTTATTAAAATACCAAGAAATAAGAATTTGAATAAAGGGGCCAAAAAACGAATTTTAATTTTATTTGTTAATCTTATTGAGCTTTTGACCTTAAACATTTTTGATTCAAGTACGAAAGCGCTTGATTTTTCTCTCAGTGCATCGTCCAGAAAAACAAATTGAGAGTCCGCTGGCGTCGACTGTTTGAGCAACTTGCTGAAAATTATACGAATTGAATGTCTTAACCCGAAAAGGCCAATGCCAAGCAACAGAATGCTGTCCTTCCTGCTTTATCAACTTCGTACCCAGCTGAATTTATCAGCTGGCATAAACTTTGCTTTCTTTTGCCGTATTGCACTTTGGGGCAGGGTCAGGGGCAGGCAAACCGCACACCAGATAAGTTTTCTTTTATTGCAGTTGTGGCCCGAGCAAAGTTTTATTGCGACCAGCTCGGAAATGCTTTTCAAATGCTAACAAAATAAATGCCAAGTTCTCAAAGCAGACCAAAACCAAGAAAGCTGCTTCTGGGTATTCAGTCTAAACTTAGTATCGACTACAACAAGTTCTTAACAAAATTAAAATAATAAACTATCTGTTTGAAATGCAGCTGCTTCTAGTTTTGGGTATTCTCCCTGGGTATTCTTATACTATTTTTCTTGCATTCGAAATTCTTTTGTACTAATGTGAAGGAAAGCATCTACAGAAAGCAGTATACAAATTAAGCTTGTCTTTTGAGCATTATACTCATATTTAAGTGAACTTGAAATGCTCTGTTTATGTATATTTTGATAATAAATAATATGATTTTAAATCTTGATAACAAATTTTGAGATATCGAAGAAAAGAGGCTAGCAAAATATTTAATCTCTATTTCTTTAATACAATTCAATTCCAAAACATTTATTCAAATTCGAATACCTGAAGGTTAAATGTGTACAAATTTCAATGCCAAAAGTATTTAAACAAAATCAAATAAATTTCAGTTTATTTCACTGTTGTACGTATGTAAGTAATGTATGACTATAAAGTAGAATATTTTGTAATTACTTCAATATTTTGTAAGAAACACGGATTTTTTTTATTTCAACCGTCATATAAAGCAATTATATGTGCATTTTCCATTTGCTTTATCCGCAGTATCTGTTGTATAGCAACCTAAGCAAAAGCTGTGTTCAGCTTTTAATATTTATAAATTAATAGCTAGAAACCATACCAATTCCGCTTTATACACGCTAAAAGCCACACACAGAACCAAAACTCTCACCTCGCTTTGCATGGAGACCACTTCAAATCAGCAGCAACTTTTGCCATTTTGCAAAGTGCAGTGGCAGAAGATACATCAAGTTGTCGTAGACGATACTTCAGATGGCACTCGCACCCCGCCAGCACACACTCCATTCCATACAGAACTTCACTCCAACGACTCGCAGATACAGATACAGATACGGATACAGTTGCAGATACAGATACAACAAAACGTGGCAGGAAATGCGGGCTTGCTCATTATTTGCGCTGAGTGCGGCTCTGTCGGCAGCGACAACGAGTACTTTGCATAAATTTCAAATCTTACAAAAAAAAAGATGCAAGAAAAAAAGCAGCTAAAGAAGAGCAGCCAAATAGATGACAGAGCACACAAAAGGACATCGATACAGCCACAGCTCCAGCTGCAAATGTAATGGAAATTGAAGGGCGATTCAGGCGCTGCCCCTGCCCCGCCCTCAGCACCTTTGCTCGGTGTCAAGTGCGGGGCTGAAATATATAAAAATGCAATGATACGGAAAAATTAAAAACATTACGGCCGGGGAATGAGCACCCCCCTCGCTCTCAGAAAAAGGAAATCTGAAATAGGCGTCGTCAGTTCTAATGACACGACCGCAGTTCAAGTTGAAGCCGCTACAAATTTATGGTTGCAATTATGCAGCAAACACAGCACAATAATTGCGCACAAAAATTTGCATAAAGTACGCTGTAAGTAGTGTCTAAAGATGCTGAAAATCCCCCCTCTCTCTATGCTCCAAACCCCTCTCTCATACTCCCCTGCAAGACTTCTACAAATGCTGTGGCACACCCACTTTGGCTGTCCTTGGTTGCGATTGACGTGTAATCCTGTCCTTGGCATTTCGCCGGTTTTGGCATTGAGTTCGCATTGCTCTAGCTAAGCATTACTGGATGGTTGGATGGCTGGATGGCTGGGAGAGCCAAGGACAAAGCTGGCTGCCATCGAGGGGTGTCAAAGTCAAGGCGAACACTGAATGCCAATGCGTGTAAGTTTCAAGGACTTTCGCCATGTGCGGAATATTGATTTACAACTCGATTTCTTTTTATTCAGCACATTTAATTAGCGAGCTCAAACTGTATTAAATGTCAATTTGAAATTTAAGACTCACTGCTTTATTTACACGCTGTTAAGCTGCTGTTGCGCCGGCTATGTTAAGTTTGACCAGCAAGAGTTTACTAGTTGGGTCAGCGATAGTTGGATCAACATTGAGTAAGGCAGTTAGAGTTAGAGCCGCAAGAGTTCGGCCAGCAAGAGTTAGACCAGCGAGAGTTCGGCCAGCAAAAGTTTGACAAAATTACATCAAACTTATCCGTCCTTTAGTTTGTCTTTCATCGCGATTCTTATGTAACATTTGGCTCGTTTCATTCAACCCTTTTCTTAAGCTGGATTCCAGAGCTAAATCATTTATTAAATTTATCATTGCTTCCATTTCATTAAAGCGCGACCGCAAGCCAGTTGTCAACATTGTTTAACCTCCGGGGCCAGAGTTCACAAGACAAGACAAAACATTTACTCAGCATCTGCAGCCGGGCAAAGGATGCAGAGCCTTTGCTTGGCAGGCAGGAAGGAGTCCTAAGAAACGCCAATCGCGCACAATTTGTTACAATATAAATGACTTATGTCCGTAGCAGCAGCAGTAGCAGCAGCAGCAGCAGATGTTGCAACAACTTGCCCCCTCTGCCACAATTTTGTCTACAATTCAGCCATAAGCATAATAAATTTTTACGCTTGAGCGTGTAAAGTTAACCGGAGGGAAACCCCGTTCCCCCCTTCGCCAGTTGTCGATCTATGCCAAAAACCAAAGCCAACTATAAATTTATAATGCGCGAAAGTAATTTTATGACTTTGCGGTTTTAGCCATGCTACAGATACAAATGTATCTATAGATTAAGTGGCAGCTAGGGCATGGGGAAGGGGAAGGGGCGGAGGCGGGGCAGCTGCGGCAAGTGTGAAGACATGGCTTACAGCTGTAGTAAATCAGAACGCTCCAAGGGCCATGTTATCGCAGCAGCCGCCGAAGCAAAATAATAATAATAAGCCCGACGTCGCCATATTTATTTGATTAACTGCTTTCCACACTCACACACAGTTGCAAGATACCCACACACCCACACACACTTACTCACACAGGCACACGCATAAGCGTGCAATTATAGATACACATGATTACAAACAATAAATTGTTGTTTTGACACTTGTTATGGCTGCTGCCACTTGCCACTTGCCAGTTTCCAGTTGCCACAATGTTGCAACAGACTTTAGCCAGCAACACTCATAGCCTAGCTGGACAATTGCCCCCGTCGTCCCATGCTCCAATCATCGCTTACTGTGGCATACAAAATTGTTTTATTGTCACCGAAATAGAATTTCACTTTTTTATTGCAAATTTATTCAAATCGTTTGTAATCTGTGCCTCCCCCACACCTTTATAGGCCATTAAATTGCGTGTTCTTATTATTATGGCCGTTGCTGTAGTGGCGCTAAGTGGTCCATGGTGTGTACTTCCACCATTAGATTATGATGAGGGCGGAGCGAAAATTTGTTTTTTAATAGGCCTGCCTGCTAAGAGGGTCAAGAGTGGCCAGGTTGCGACGCAAGAAACAGAAAAAATTAGACCCTGTACTTTGAAAAAGTACTAAAGGGTCTATTAGGTTTGTGCAACTGGGAAATGTGCGTATTACCCATGAGGAGAATTGGCAAATCCCGGAAAGTATATATACTCGTGATCAATATATGTAGCATATGGCATTACCCATCGATGCTGTGAATTTTAGTATGATTGAATCAGAAACAGCAAAGATATGCAACAGACAGTTTCCTGAAAAATGTATAGGAGGGAATGGGTCTACAGTCTACTGGCGGTTACGTCCCGCTTATCAGATATCTTCCTCGTCCTCACTGTCTTATAATAGAAATAGTTTATGAAATTCTATGCAGAGTTTAAGCAAGTTAAACTTAAACCTGAGGACAAACTTAATTCGTTTACTTTTCCCTATTTAACTTGAGCAAACTCTGAGCATTCCAAAGCGGCTCTAAATCTGTCGAGGCTGTTTGAGAAATGCCAGTTGGAAACTGCAAAACAGAAGCAACAACAGACGGAGATTTTTATATTTATTGCCAAGGACTTTTGGGCACACTGGGTACCGGCATAGAGGCCAGTGCATTAACCCCTTACTACCCCTTACCCGGGCGCATGTCAGCGCAGCAAAATGACTCATCAAACAAATGGGTGGAAGGAGAAATAGCAAAGAAGGAAGCATGTATAAAATGTACCACTTGGCATTTTATTATTATGATTATTTGTAGTATTTGCTGCTGTTTCTACTCGAGTTGAAAGGAAGAAACAGAAAAACTGAAAAACTGCGCACTGAAAAGTGCATAAAAATGCAGCTGATGGCTGGGAACTCAGCGCTGAGAGGGTTGACTGTATTGGGAGTTAGAGTCTCGACGTCTTCAGCTTCATCTAATGCTCAAATTGTATGCATGGGCTTTCCAGCTGGACTTTTGTTTTCTGTTTGGTACCGTTCTGTTTACCAACTGCCGCGAGCATAAAATGCACTTTGTGATTAGTTCGAGGGTGCCCTTCGGTTTCCTTTTCCTTTGCTTTTTCCATTCCTTTTGCATTTTTTTGTTGCTGTTGTTTTGTTTTGCCTTTTTCCTCTACGGCTGCTGTCCAATCCAATACATATTCCCTACGCTGCTTTGTTCCTCCTCAATCAGCATCTTGGCCAGCGCAGAACGAGCACTTCATCATGTTTTTAAAGTTCAATAGTCATCATGAAGCACATCAGCAACGTGCCGATCGAGTGCTTGCTCCGGCTCCTTGCAGCCCCTAACCCCTAACGCCCAACCCTTAAATCAAGTGAGCGCTTAATGTTTAATAAATGTGTAATGCATAAGCAAAGTTTTCAGCCCGAAGCAGTTGTTGTTGTGCTTGTTGCTGCTGCTGCTGCTGCTGCTGCTGGTGGTGCTCCACCCTGGTCGTGACTCATAGCTTTTTAGCTCTGCGCACAGTGGGACCGAGAGCAGTGCTTGCCTCTTCAAAAATAAGGCTGATGTCAGAGTGCGAGCGAAAAGCGAAGTGATAATATTGGGCGAGAACGAGCAATCGCTCGAAAGACGTTAGCGGAAGAGCGAAGCGTGTAGCGAGTACAAGCGATAAAGCGAGAGCAAGGCGAAAGAGCAGCAGAATGTATTCTGGCGAATTCCTGCATTACTCGACCCATACAAGTAATGTATTGCCCTAACCTTGGGCTGTTTTATCGCTTTAACTCGCTCAGAGCATTCTCCTCGCAAAGCTAGCACTCTGCCATTTTCTCGCTTCGCTCATCGCTTCTCGCTTTGCTTCTCTCGAGCATTCTGATATTAGCAAAAATAACATTAAGCTGGTCTCAACAGATGTGCTACATAGAAAAACGTTTAACATTAAAAATATTGATTTTTTATGTTAGTCAATACATTAATGTCAATAAAATTTATTTAAATTTGTGTAATTATTTTAAATATTTTGTAGCATCAATTACAACACTATAAAGCAAATTAAATTTAATTAATCAAAAACAGTTATAAATTTAATATATTCTTTACAATTTATTGTATTAAAATGCATTACAATGAATTGCTTTTAAATTTCCAATTTTATAGGGCTTGCCTTTATTCCACTTCTGCCCACTGTGCAGGGTGTTGTAACCCTGCAATCCGGTCGCTCACTTTAGTTGTTTATTGTGTTTAAACTCCCTACAGCGCACTTGAGCATATTTGCATGACCCGCTTGTCGGCGATAAGTGTATTGGCATTCCAGAAACAGAACCAGGAGTATCGGAAATTTCAGGAGTATCAGGAGCATCGGCGGTATGAGAGCCCTGTGTGTTTTGGTTCAAGGATAAAGCAACAAAAAATGTATCGAACCGGGCACACCTGCAAACTTTTGAATGAAAAACCACTTGAGGGCTTTACAACTCATACACACACACAAAGTGTATAATATATTTTTAGGGTGGCCCGGTGCTTCTATCATTCTTTAAGTGTGTTTAACGAAAATTGTGAAGTGCGTAGCAGTTGCGTTAGAGGGAATTGTCAACTTTCCCATGACACACATGCAATTTTAAATTGTTTCCCCCAAGGTCTTTTGTCAGTGCATTTTGTGTCACTTTTAATTGAAATCGCTACCCTAACCTCACTTACGCAGCGCCCTAACCTCACAATCACCTGCTGTAAATGCATCAATGAAATCTGTCCGTCTTTTGTTATTGTAAATCATTAAAAGTGCATTGGAATTTGTATATGAAGAGCCCAGAGTTGAACTGCGCGCCATTGTGTAACTTTTTATAGGGAACACCCTCTAAAAATATCGCTGTGGGAACTTTCTAATGCGCCTTTTACCCAATTGGGTTATGTAAACTTTGTCAATTACCAGAGCATCGGGAGAACCTACGGCTAAGCACTGTGAGAAAACTGATACAAAACTACGCAGCGTCAAAGGTGACTCATTTGGATAGCATGCAGAGTCTCTTTGCTGACTTAGCCTCATTTCGAACACCTGGCAACCGGTGACTGGTAACTGGTAACTGGAAAATAGCACCTGGCACCTGTTTGCTCTTTGCATGCTATGGCTGCAGTGTTAGGTGTGAAAATGGGTGAGCAGACGACAGACGACAGACGACAGACGGTGATCGATTGCCGGCTCTGTTTATTTAGCGCATAAAGAATGGATTAGAAAAGAGTCTCCGAGATCTTATTGTTCCATAATGCGCTGTGACAGATCAATGGCTGTTCTAGGGGCCTGATCCAGCTGATGCAAATTGAAAATATTGATGAGATGTGTAATATTATCCATCAGGTATTCCTCAACCTTTAATCCTCAACAAAATGCTACAAAATTTCACACTAGGCGTGAGCGCACGTCGGTTATTAATTACAGCATTTTATCAGTGAGAGTTGGCTGAAATTTTGGAACATTTTTGGTGCGATTAATTAGAGAAATATGCAAATTATGCAAAACTAAGGGATAGACCGCGGTCACATGGCAGAGGACACGTGTAATTGTCAACTGACAATATGTCAACTGACAACAAACCGCCCTCGAGCGGGTTCTGGGCGTGGGTACAGTTGACACACGTGTTGCACACTTGAGGCAGGAAAGGAAGGCCCGATAAGCGCAACAGCAACACGAGAAACCACTTGGGAAAGTGCCGTAAAATAGTTTCAGGCGATAAGTTCATTTTGATGTTAATTTGGTGGTGGGTGCTCGATGCTCTTCCTGCAGGATTCACACGACAAGAAAGCGGCCGCAAACCAAAACAACGACAAACAAATGCGGATAAGTAAGTTTCGCTGGTTGTGCGTGTTGCAACAATTATAAAAATTCGGTGCAGCCGAAAGGCAAAGGCAAAGGCAAAGGCTAAACTGATGGCTTTTCGCATGTAAATTGACGCACCCCTGCCAACCCCTGCCCTTCACACACCGATGCTCAGCGAGGCCCTGCCACTGTGAGTCAGCAGGGACGACCCGCATATGTCACTGGCGTGTCCAAAACTAAGGACCCTAGACGCAATCCAGCGAACGTCCGCATGCAGCGTTAATTACTCACTTCGCAGCGAACGTTCTCACGCCCCGTATCTCTATCTCTAGGCCTATCCGTATCTGTATCTGCATCTGTGTATTGTGGCTGTATCTGTATCTGCAGCTTGATCTGTGATTGCTCTCATGTTTTGCCGCTTCATTGAGTCTGCGCTGCTTGACACAATCCAAATTTGTCACACTCTCTTTCTCGCTGTCGCTATCGCTGTTTCACTTTTAGAGATCTATCTCGCTCTCACTCTCTCTCTCAGTCGCTGTTTAATTGCGCGTACGAGACGAAAATCCAGTCTCGTCTCAATCTCGTGCTGATGATATTGTCGCTCTGCTATTGTCACTCCCCTCTGCACTCCTCCACCGACGTTTGATCTTGATGAAATGTCACACACTGGGCTAATGCAAGTTAAACTGCATTTAATTTCGGCTCCTGGCGCTAATTTCTGTGCGAATTTCGAGAGAGCATGCTAAATTGCATGCGACTTCATGGGAATCGCAGCGACTGAGCCCATTAGGATGCACCAACATTTGTCAGTGCTAATGATAAGGTCAAGCACCATGGCGAATACACAACGGCAGTTAAATGAGCTGCACAGCTATCGAAAATACTGAAATAGTCATGGGTTTTGTTTAACAGTTAAAGCTACTTCATGGAGTGTTCACCTTAAGCTCTGCTCAAACAAAAACCGCACGTGTTCCCTGCTAGGTCCCATTCTTAACCGACCCATCAGTCATAGACTCTTCGAAATTACATATAATTGCCATACAGCTGAGCAGCACTTGTCAGTAGTATCGTATCGATAACACCCGGACAAAGCCCCTCACCACCCACACACCCGCATATTCGGGCTATTTGCCCTAAAATTGAAAAGAGCACGCAAGGAGCAGACACACAAATGTTACGATTGTCTGGCAATTACCAAATTATTGTTATGTATAACTATAGCGCTGCTATCTATGGCCATTAAAATATGTATCTTTCAGATGCATGCGTGTACAGTCTGGACAGACAGGTTATGGCTTTCAGGTGTGCCCAGCAGGCAGGGCAGGGAGTGGGAAATCAACCCTCAACCTCAAGTTCTGCTCCAGGGTCAGTCGGTCATAATTCACGGACGCAACTGTACCAAGAACTAACTAATCAACAGCTCTGCTCTCGACTGCCCAGCGGGAATGCCTTTTTGATTCCTGGCCTCTGTCCGTTCGGGGCTTGCATCATTTGCCTGAGCCACCCCCTTTGGCCCCTGGGTCAGGGGGCTGTTTGTTGTCGCCTTTAATTGTTGAGCTGGCTTTCTCTTTTTGGGTAGTTTATTTTCTCTGTTTTTTTTTTTTTATTATGTAGATGTGTTGAATTACCGCTGATTGTTTTCATTAGCAATCGTAACGAAGTAAATTATGTGCTGTGCAGGACCTTGATTGCGACTGTTGATATTGTTGTTGGCCCACAAATAATTGTTAATTAGCGTTAATTTGATATGAGCCCCGCCTTTGTTTTTTATTGTTATTTAATTGTGTCTTTGTCAATGTGCAATATGCTGGAAATAATCTGTAGCGGGCACCGGTTAAATAATTTATAAATTAAGGGAATAATTGTAAAATTATTAAAAAAATTAAATTTCAGCTTTTATTTCTGCAAATTTAATTAGCTCTTTTCTTTTACTTTGTAAATTCTGTAATTGAGGTATCCGTAATCGCCACATATAAAGTATTTTGACCAGTAAACATGGAGCAGATCAGTAGGACGTAGTCGACACAGTAGGAGACCCTGTACTTTATCTTTGGGCAATACACACAGTCTGTGTAGATACAGATTCAGAGATACGGAATAAAATCAATAAAATCTATAAGATAAATACAATCAGTCTATTTTTTTTTGTGAAAATATAAAAATTTTTATTATACTATATTTTATGGTATACTATTACTGTGATGTGTAGTAATTTGCACCATAGTGATGTGTAATATTTCAATTTATATATACAATTGTATATATTTACTCCTAAAGAATAGGGTTTTTACAAATATTTAGTTATAATTATATTTGTCTGTTTGGTAAGTCAGTTGGGTGTATTCTTTTCAGTCTTCTCCTCATCGTTATGCCGTGGTTTCTTCTCGCTCGCAGGAGTCTTTTTGCTAGCTGGTTAGGGTGGTTTAATAGTTTAATCCGATATGCAGTAGCTTGCCGATTGATAATATCTCCAACCAATGGTACTCGGAGTTCCTTTGCAATATCTCTATTTCTTATATACCACGCCGCACCAGAAATTCTGCGCAAGATTTTAGACTGCATTATACAAATTTTACTTAGATTGGATTTCGCTGCTAATGCCATACACTTGTATCCCATATCTCCAAATGGGTGCCAGAATCACTTTGTAAATTTTGACTTTGTTTCTGAGCGATAATTTACTCCTGTCATTTAGAAGCCAAGCCATGCTACTCGCTTTAGTTTTAAGCCGCTTAACTACATCTGTTATGTGACGCTGGAAATTTAGCCGTTTATCTAGAGTAACTCCGAGATATTTGTGAGCATCCTTCTGTTCCAACAGTTCGCCATGTAAAAATACTCCAGGAGAGGTTTCTTTTCTAAGAGTATATGTAACTGATACACATTTGTTTGTATTTATAGCAATATTCCATCTGCAGGCCCAGTTCTCAAACCTTTTTAAATACATTTGAAGAAGATCTGTAGCAGTGTAAACACACTTATCCCTGGCAAGAATAGCAGTGTCATCTGCAAAGGTGGCAACAAGTAAATTACTCGGGTCCGAAATCGGAATGTTCCGAACTGAGGGCATGTCATGCGTGTACAGACTGTAAAGCGATGGGCCTAATACGCTACCTTGCGGTACACCAGCTCTGATAATTTTTTGTTGGGAGGATAAGCCGTCCTGAACAACTTTAAAAGTTCGCTCATGAAGAAAACTTTTAATTATCAAGTATAGTTGAGGGTTCACCAATTTTTTGAGCTTATGCAGGAGACCTTCATGCCACACTCTGTCAAACGCCTGTTGAATATCCAGATAGGCTCCTACTACATACTCCTTACCATGGAAACCTTCAAGCGCAAAGTTTACAACTCGGTGCAGTTGCTCAGGCGTGCCGTGTCTGAGTCTAAAGCCAAACTGAAACTTTGGAATAGCCTTTTTGACCTCCCTGGTATCTAGAAGTCTTCTTAAAATGCATCTCTCCAATATTTTACCAAAAGCTGGCAGAAGGCTTATCGGACGATACGAGTCCAGTTCATCTGCTGGCTTACCGTTTTTGTGAATCATTATGATATTAGCCTTCTTCCAAGCGATTGGAAAATGTCCGAGTCGTAAAGCAGCGTTAAAAATCAGCACAAGGAATAGCAAAGCTTTGCAAGGGAGTAGCTTGATAGAGCGATTATCAAACTGATCCTCACCTGGAGCCTTGTTATTGCGAAGGGCTTTGATCTCCTTTTGTACTTCAGGAAGAGTGATAGGGGGCAACAGGAAGGGACATCTGCAAAGGGGCTTCCAAGGACTCAGTAACTAGTTGAATTCTTCTTGGGGACGCTGTATCAAACGGTTGGAACCTTTCCTCTAGGTTATTTGCAAACGCTTCAGCTCTGTCCTGTGGGGATCGTGCCCAAGAGCCATCAGGGTTTCGAACTGGAAATTTCGGCGCCACTTGCCTCTTGAACTTACTAGTGAGCTTCCAAAGCGCAAAATTTGAACTTTTATCAGTAGTAGCATTCTCCAGGAAGTTATTTAAAGTTTCTCTTTTTAAAATAGCTAGTACTTTTCTCACCCTGTTAGAGATTCGTTTATACAGTCTTCCAATTGCTGCATCATTAGTTCTGATAAACTCGCGTCTTAGACGCTTTTCAGTCTATGGAATTGATTCTTAAGCTGCTCTCAGCGAGCGTACATATAATGAGAGAGAGAGAGGGTCACTAGGCGACCGATTTGTAGAGTGTCTAAAAAGGCTGGCAATTCCGCTTTATTTAGTAAGAGGATGACAGAAAGAATTTTTAATACAATTAGCTCCTTGCTTCGACTATAAAGCTTGCACTTGGAGTAGCTGGAAGATAAATGGAGCAAATTACACACTTAAAGGAATATTTCTAGTCTTTTTATTTTGGTGTAAATTTATTAGGTTTTGTTTAGTTGTGCTGCAAATTCAATTAACCCTTTCCTAGAACTGCATAAATTATGTATTTTATGGCGAAAACAATAAATACAACTATTTTATGCACAATTTCTTTTTTTACTCGCCACATAATTAAGATCTAGCAGCGATAAACCTTATGATTCTTTACCCTCTCTGCCCTAGCCCTTCTTCTTGGAGTGTGGCAATTGAATGCCAAGAAATTAACTGATATTAGCAACGTTTTAATTAAACACAAGCTGCATAAGTAGTTGCAAAAGCATTTTACATAAGTACCCACATGTTGCCACATTGCCATTGCCATTGCGGCACGCCCCCCTGCCTGCCTTTATTCATCTGCTGGTACACGCCCCTCCATAAACCAGGCAACTTTAGCGCACTTTCTGCCCCAGGGGTGGAGGGAGAGCGGGGCTGGGGGCTCAACCGCCTGTCGAAATCTCATTGCGTGCCTCTGAGCGCTGCAATTACTTGTAGTTAAAGTGTGCGGCATCGTTTATACATATTTATATGCTATATATTATAATGGCGATGGCGATGGCAGATGTTGCCCATCACTGAGGGGCTGGGGGCGTGCTTAAAGCCTTGGCCTAGGCGCTAGGCTAGGCAAAAATGAAATGCAGAAAAATGCAAGCAGAATACACGCAATGCAACATGATAATTTTGCAGCCCCTGGTAGGGGCAGGGGCAGGGGCAGCTCTTGGTAGGGGAACTCCTTTTGTTTTTAACACTTTGCCAGCGCAACAGCAGGGGGTAGGTTTAAGGAAATGGCAATAGCTACGCACATTTTAGCAGCTGTTGAGGTTTGCCTTGGCAAACAGCAAAACAGCAAAACAGCAAAAAATAAATAAAATGGCAAGTCCCCCCCTCCCGCAACTGTCATCTCCTGCAGTTGCAGTTGCAGTTGCAGTTGACAACAAACTCAAACTCCTTGGGCCTTGGCTTTGTTGCTTCCTTGGGCCTCTTTCAGTTCATTGACCGCATTATGCGCCGCTGCTGCTGCAGTTTCCTGTCATTGTCAAGAGGATGCAAAAAGTAGAAAAACAAATCGGAAAGCTCGGCAAAAGAAACTGCGTAAATATGCGTACAGTGCGTAGCTGCTCAACCCCCTCTTCAGATGCTCGCTCAATGCTTTTTGCTTTATTTGCATATCTGCATTTTGTTGCCAGGTCAAAAAGAGCTCAGCCTCAGGTCGCGCCCACGTGCTTTTTGAAGTTCCGGTTATCCGAGGCACAGGGTCGAGAGCCACAGATGGAGAGACCTTTGTTTTTAATCGGTAAAGTGCAGTTGGCTCTTTGAATTTGCATTCACCGAGCTTCTTGTGGTTGCAGATTGCGGTGAAGGAAGATAAGATGCGTTGCTCCTTAAGCAAGTATCTGGCAGGTGGTTGCTCTTTTAAGCCCTTTATCGAATCATTATTGAACCCGTTTCCCAGTTTCTAGTTCCTAGAAATTTCTCTCTACATCAGCTCTTCTGCTGCACTATCCCTAACAAAATGCACTTTGCTTGAACTCTCTTTCCATTTCTTTTACTTCAAGTTCTATGTTTTTCTTCTGCTGTTTATCCTCTGCATTTATTTACCACTTGATGCCCATTCCTTAGCTTCGTTTCAGGTAACCCTTGGTGGGACATGGCAGCTCCTTTTGATGTATGCCTGACACTTGAGGGTGGACACATTTCAAAATTAATTTCAATTTGGTTTGCTGTTTGAATTTGCATAAATGCTATACTAAAGCCTAGGCCACACTCTTATTGACATAACAGATTTTTTACTGCGGCTCAAGGGTTAGCTGAAGAACATCTTAACTCCCTAGCTCCGTAACTCCGAGCCTGTCATTGTCATGTCTCTGCCAGTTCTCAGTTGTCAGTTGTCAGGTCCAAGAGGCAGGCCCAGCTCCCTCTACTCTATCTCCCTCTCCCTATCTCGCTGCTCTTGCCCATTAAACACTTTTGTATTAATTGAAGCGTAAAAAGAAAAGAAATTTAACTGCTGCGAGGGGCATTTCCTTCTCTCTCGCCCTCTCGCCCTCTTTCCACTTTTTCACGCGCATATTAATCCTTGTTCCTTGGCAGTCAATAACCTTTTAATGAGATTTATAACTGTCAGTCTCTCTTCCTCTCTACCTCTCCCTCTCTTTATAGTAAGCGGTGTGTGCCGGTGAGATTATTGAGGTATTACATTCTGGAAGATATCTGGCCCTGCCTCAAGCGCTGTTTGCCCATCAGCTTATCGAAATTAACGCCACGCAGCGCCCCGTTTAGTTCAGGCTTAAATAAATTTGCATATAAATTTTTTCCTGCGTTTTTTCAAGTCGCTTCCTATCCCATTGCCTTTGAGGGTCGTTGTTTATGCTCTGCACCAGGATTAGTGTCATGACTTTCAAACTGACTGACTGACATTTGCCTGTCTTCATTCATCATCTCTTGGCCAAGATCGATAGATGCTTTGATCGATTCGCGTGACTGTACCTCAAGTTTCCCAGGCAATTATGCAGCCCACTCTCATTAGGGTTGTCACCTGTCCAAGAGGGGTGTTTGGCGGGTACCTAATGACGCGTGACTCCATATGAAATATGGTATATTACCAATAGATCTACATATTACTTACCATTGACTTTCTCGCTTTTTTTGCAGTCATCGTAATGATAGGGTTTCATGCCTTCCGAGAGGGTTTTTCCTTCCTGTGCAATGGCTGTAATTGTCACTTTTGATTATGTCAAGATGACTTTATAATTACCGCAATGCCGCACACGTGTGACAGTTTAAGTGCCAGTTGCCAGTTGCCAGTCAGCAGTTACCAGTTACCAGTTGTTGCAACCACAGGCTGAATGGAAATGCGGCAAGTTATTTGCAAACCGCTGGCCAAAAGCGAAAATTACCGTAATTTGGCATGTATATGTCGCTAGAGTCGGAAACATATTGTTCGAACCGACGGAAGTGTCAGACAGCAATGCTTTTTCCACTGTTTGCTGTTTATTACAGCCACAAATCTGTGTGCTGGGCGGAAGAAGGCGTTGCCAGACCGAGCAAAAAACGTGCGAAAAGCATTAAGGGTTGACATTTGCTGTAGTTTTTTCCACGCATCAACTTTACGTAGAGATTACGAGGATTTTTAACTTCAACTGCAAGCTATCTTTTATTTATTCACAGACAATTTAAAGAGTTTAAAGAAATGTTTAAAATTGTTCAATGTTATGTGCTTTGACATGGGATATTTCAGCATTAATTTGACACTTGCAACTCTGTCAAAGGTTTTTTTGCTGCATTTCTTTTTAATTATGCACAACAATCATTTTATTACATTTTTAGTAATTTAATGTGTGGGGTTTTTCCTCGTTCCCTTGTAGATTTTCGCCGCTCGTAATTCTCTGTTATTTTCCCAGTTTGTCACATTTAATTGAATTTATGTATTTTTATTGTCGCTCAGTTTTCCGTACAGCATTTTTGCATTTATTTTTATGTATTCAAATAAAAACACAGAGCTCTGTATTAATTCCTCCTTCTGCAGTGCAGACTGTTTGTGGTTTTCACTGTTCAATGATGAACGCACAAATTATGCAAAATAATTTTCCACTGTCACGCATAGCAGAGAAACGACGAGGAGGTCGAAGAAGAGACCTTATCGCATGGCCAGAATCGTGAACTGCCCTTAATAGTTTCTAATTTGGTTTTCAAATATTCCTTTCCATTGCCTGATGCCACCTGCCACCTGTCCGGTTTCTCAAGGCGTGCTGCTAATTGGCTCTAACTCCAATTCCAATTCCTATTCTCCGTACTCTATTCTCTGTTCTCTCTTCCCACTTCTCTCCCTGCTACGTGTGTGGCTCAATGTCGGACTTCAAAAGCGGGAAGTGCTCTCATAACTCGGTCTGTCACCCCGCTCCCAGCTTATCCTCACATCGTGTTGGACTGTCAAAATATTTTTGTTGCATTTTGGGTGTGTCCTGCGCCCTGTGCCCCGTTAGTGTTTTTGTTTTTGTTTCTGTTTTTCCATGTTTTGTTAGCAAAGTGCAGTCGGCTAGGAGGATTAGTATCCATTCCATGGCTCGACTACTTCTGCTTGTTTGTTGTTCTTGTCGCAGTTTATGATGCGTACAGCGCTCCACTTTCAGCAGTTCATATTTTGTGGTCTTTGCCGTTGACAGTTATGGTGGGAAGTGTTGCAATCAGCGGCATAAAGACCCCATAAATACAGCTAGAGAAAGGAAGTTTCGGTCAGGTTACTCATTAGCAATGCTACATTGCCTGCAGTTTCAGTTTTATATTTCAATTTCCACACATTCTTTTCCTTTCTGTCTATTTCGGCAACTCATCACATGTTTTGTTCCAACTGTACCCCAGCCGTACAGCTGTCTAGTTTTAACCCTATCGCCAGCACAAAAAATTGCAATTGCAGTTGTCAAATTCGATTTCTGCGCTGAAAACATGACTCAACACTAAATGGAAATGTGAAAAAATCATAAATAAAATATGACGAATAAACAAATACAATGGGCGAAGCATGTGCAGCTAAAAAACTATGAATATTCATAAACTTATTGAACAACAATAGAAATTGATGATGTGTTGTCAAATCGTGCCATTTGATTGATGATATTTCAAATGCCCACAAAATGGAATTCTATCTCGGAAAAATGCAAGCCATTTTTTGCCCAAAATTCTGCTGAGCCGCAGCGAAAACTGAAAAAGATGGAATATATATCATATAAGAATATTAAAAATGAAGCGAAACTAAATAGAGAACAGAATAGAGAAAATAAAAACCAAAGTCATACATCATAATCACAGAGTGTAGAAAAGAACAATAACAACAACAGGCATAAGTACACCCTCAACATGTGTGTCTACCCCTTTCCGAAATTTCCGAAATACCAGATAGAGAAGATAAAGAGCGTGTTAGGATGGTGTGAGAGGAAGGTCCTGGTCCCCTGGTTGGCAATCAAAGCAAGTCAGTGGAGGACAACCACATGAAATATGATCGATGGGCTACTGTCGGTTTATGGTTGAGGCGGGGGATCCCTTTTCCCCTTTCCCTTCTGCTCCTGCTGCGACTGTCCACAAAATGGCACAATTAACGTGGCATATCCTTTCAGCCAAATTGTTGCCCAACATAAAGGATGCCCGGCTACAATTGTTGAACACAGTAAATAAATGTCAATGCCCAATTCCCCTGCTCCCTCCACCATCGATAGCATAATGACGTTTCGTATCATTTTTCAAAATTGTAAAAAAAGGAAAATGTGCGTCGCCTTTTATTATTTCGATTTCATTTTCGATGCTTTTTTATTGTTTATTTCTGTAAAACCAAAATTGAAATTGTTTTGTCAGTTGGTGGTGTGCTGAAGGACAAGGAATGCCTTTGCCAGTACGGCTCACAGCAGGACATTTCCCAACATATTGGGTTTTTAATTATGATTTTTTTATTGGTTTTTCGCGCTTAGTGCAGGGCAAGCAAGGTGCAGTTGTTGTGACGCCAGTGAAATGGTCAAACAATTGAAAAATGATATTTCGAAATGGATAAGAGCCGGACGTACACAAAATAATGATATACTCATGGGCACAGCATGACAACGGCTGTGACAACCCTCGTAACGACTTTTTAAAATCTTCAACTGCCCAGTGTAAAGTTGTGACCCAACCAAGCGGATTATCACAAGTGTCTGTATCTGTTTCGGTTGATATCGTTGACAAAAGCAGCAGCCGGCATTAGTGTTGCAGTTAAGTGTCTAAATGACGATTTTGTTCGACTTGTCTGGAGTTTATTATCAGATTAAAAGTACTAAATGGGGAGAGGGAAAGAGGAAGAGTTGGAGAGTTTTGGAAAGGGAGAAAGTTCAGTTGAATTAAAAAGGGAACAAAGAAAAACCTATTTACTAACTAGAATATGGGAGCAGTCGGTTGGGCTTCGGTTCGTGTTTGTCTCAAAGCATATGGACTCGAAGGATGAATTAGTAAGCTAAGCAAAAGTGCAGTTTATAAACCTGATGAGTAGTGTATACCTTGCGTAACTCTCAATCAGTTTAGGAGCTCTGCTTTCGAACAAGACGTATCCCTTTCAGCTCTGCTCTATGCATACAAACCCACACATAAATAGTTAATTACAGAGTATTTCATAAATCACTCAGAGCTAGATGGAGGCAGAATCCTCTTTAAGTGCGCTGTGGCCAAAGACAGCATTCCAGAGCAAATTAAATTAAGCGGCAAATTTGTTGCCCGGGCACACACGACACTTGCGACACTGCAGTCAAAATGAGACAGACAAGTCAAAACAGAGAGGAGACATGGCTCAGAGTGCTTAGCCAACTATGCTCACACAGTTTATGAATAGTTCAACAAAATGTTGGAGCTGTGGAGAGACATTTGTCAGTCCGTCCGCTCATTCGTATGCCGCCTGCGGTTGCACTTAATTTAATTGACAAATTTTAAAACCACGTCGCTTAAGCGAGTGAGAAGCCCATTCCCCTGCACGGAGTGGGTTACCATGGAGCCATTGAGTCGGCTGGCTTGTAAATGGATTAATGTTTACTTTGTTTCTGCTCCAAGTTACAGGAAATTGCAATTTTTCCACCCAAAAAGTCAGACAACAAGTCAACAGCTTTTGCCATTGCCTAAGTAGAAATGCCCCCGGGTTAATTGAGCAAAAAAGAAATGCCGAGTTGGTTGGGTCTATCAGTTTTAGGCTAATGAAAAAGCACAGGTTGAGTTGCAGGTACAGTTACAGCCTGGGTTTTTGGATAGAGCTACAGAGCAAATAGTAAGCAATGAAAGATAAACAAATGTGCGATTACAGCTCCATGAGCTTATGTAAGTAATAGCCAGCTGGTCTGTCTCTCTTCCTGCCTCGCTATCTGCTTAAATAAGTAGAAGTTGTATTAGTCAAGTGTCTGGGCCTTTGACTTGAAGTCTCCATATTGTAATCAGTGCCTGATTTTATCTGAACTGCAGCTTCAACACGCATTCAATTCAATGAAGCAAGTTCGACTTTAAGTCGATTGTAGATTGTGACTGAAACAAAAGCCAAAGTTTCGGATGGTTCGTACCTCCCACTGCTGGGAAACCTTATAAATAAACGTTTAAATCCTCATGAATGCTTACAGTTGGCTTTAGTTCCAGAACTTGTGTGCGCTTTTGTTTTGCCAAATTTCTTTTCGCTTTCGTCGTTGTTGGTCATAATTTTTTAGTGTTATTGCCCGAGAGCAAAGTACAGAGGCGGAGTTGGAATTGGGAATAGGAGGGGGAAGCTTCTCGATAAGAGGCAAGTGCGTTGTAATAGTTGTTGCCACTTCATTGTGTGCTTGGATCGCTGCTAGGAATAATGTTTATCCTCTGCTTGTTTCCTTCGTAATTATCATTTGAATGCATTTGCGTTAAGTGTCCTTTTTGACATGTTTATAAGATGGCGTAGAGATTCTCCTTCCACTCGCTAATAATGTGAGCCGATGTCTTTATATCTTCATGTCATTTAGTCTGTACCTAACTATAAAGTTGCCGTCGACAGCTTCCCAGGCCAGAGATTTCTCACCATTCTCACTCGAAAATTTAGCTGTTTTTTCCGCGCAATTGCCCAAAGGATTAACGTGCAAAGTTCTGTGTCCAGTTGAAGTAAAATTTTAATGGTTTTCTGGACTCTGCAATGGTCAGTGGTTCGTCATACGCTGCAGAGTCGGCGTCGCCACGTTTGCTAATCCTGAAAAGCCAAGAAATGGGCAGGAAGTGTACATAAAATATGCTTGTTTATGGTCTGGTTTAGACGATTTTATTGAACAACTTCTCTGCATATAAATCTACAGATTAGCGCAGCAACAAAAGAGGCCAGAGACACAGAGAGACAAAGGCAACTCTGGGGTGAGAAGTGCCATATAATTTTTAACATAATTATTACGTTTGTTTTGTGCTCCTCTGAGCCTGAATTGCACATCAAATAAGCGCCTGGAAATGGGAAAAAAGTGCGCAGAAAGCGAAGACATGGGAAAAACGCAAGTAGTTGCAGAATATATGGCAAGTTTACTCTGAGAGCCATCAAAAGTATCTGCGTCCATTAACATGATCATAAACCAGGCAGACTGAAGCTCCTCATCGCTCCATTCTATCAATATAACAATTATGGTTATTATTATTATGTTGTATTATTATTTTTTCATGCATGTAGCATGCCAGTGCGTAAATGTCTATGAAATCATCTTTTTATGGGGCGCTAACAGCATTTGCTACTGCCACCCACGCCCCACTCTCCACATCCCGCTCTCCGCCCCCTCTCAGGCATAACTATTATGGTTATGGCAATTTGTCTGTAGACATAACGTCGACATCGGGCCCAAGGAGTGCAGATTATGGGACACAACGGGGAGTGTAAAATACTATCGCAACACGCATAGCCCATCGATGAATTATTTGCTTTTGGGGGGAATCCCCCGGAACCCACACACTACGAGCATGTTAAGCTTAGCGGCAGTTGCTTAGCTGCCCATAAAACATGAAATACGAGCAGAACTGGCCAAAGGATTAGCAAAAGGCAGGCGGGTGATAAATGATACACTACTGCAGCTATTTGCTTAGGCCTGTACTGTTTATAACGGGCATAAAACAAAGCTAAACATTTGCTTTTAATTAAAACCGAGCACAGCAGTTAAAGTCGGGTAAATAATATGCCATAATGTGTACTTATTACATACAAGCCACAGTAGATCTTTTAGTTTGTAATACAGAAATAACACTTACTACAGTCGCATAGGCGAAAATGCAAAGTGTCCGCATTTACACGATGAAGTTTGTTGGGTTGAAGGGGGATAAAACATATTCAGCTTATCCATTTTATTTAATTTTACACAGTTGAAATAAATGTAAACAAATCATGTTCATTAAGCAATCGATAATAAATGAGTTGGAAAGATAAGAAAAAATAAATCGATTAAATGGGACAAAATTTGTGTAGATGTTTTGAAACAGAAACGAAAGAACGTCATGCAAAAAATGCATCATTTATTTACATAGTGATTTGAATATATGTATTTATATTAATTTGTAAATATTTTTAATGGAAATATTGGAATAAACTAAGGTAAAAGTTATTATTGGTAACAGTAAAGCATAAAAAAATGAAAATAAACAATTTCATATAAGCAAAACATATAAGAACTTTTTTGTGCAGATGAAATTTTCTAGCTTATTCTGTTGCGTCATTGCTCATCAATAAAATATTTTCTCAGGCCTGAAAAAAAGCATATAATACTCGCTAGTCTGCATAGCCTTTAACCCTAATTTATGCGCCCAAAGTGACAATTGACGAACTTCCGCCAGCTCTACGGCTGTTCCTCCCTCTGAATCCGTTCTCCTTGCGCTCTGTGGTAATAAAAATATCCAGGCAACGTCTCTTTATTAGCTCTGTTAAGCCTTTGCTTTTTCGGCCTTTGTATTGTGCCAAAAAGAAAGACAACAACTTGTTACATTTGTCATGCGCTAATGTCGCACATTTGACAGCTGCGCAGTTCCTACGGATCCTACCAACAGATCCTTGAGGCAACTTTGTTGCCCATTTGCCTCGCTCTGTGACAATTTGAGTGTCTGTTTTCTGTTGTCTGTTGTCTGTTGCCCGCTGCCTTTTTTCTCATTATTAAAATAATTTTGTTTTAGTTTTTATTGGCAGTTTAGCGTAACAAAAGGCCGTCTCAGCAATATTTTTCGACTCTTTTTTATGACGCCTGGCAATTATTTACACTAATCAGCCAAAAGACTCTGAGTCTCAGTTTCAGTTTCAGTTTTATTTCAAGGTGTTGCCGCAACCCTCAGTTTGTGTCTTTTGTTTGTGTATTGCGTATTTTGACAATGTGCCTACAGTTGCCATTGTTGCCTCTATGTCTGGGCCTATAAAATTTGCAACAAAGTCAATTTGAAATTTCTGAAGAAGAATTTGATTTGATGTGGTTAGGGAGGCGGTGTAGGAATTTTCTATGGTTTGTAAAAGCAATCCGCAGTGGGAATTGTCTCTTGAAAGCAGCAGAAACATATGTGGAATTAATCTGAAAGAAACAAAATGTAGTTTAAAATCTGAAAACATATTCAAGTCTTCTCATGTTACTCTCTTTTTAATCTCAGTACGTATTCTATATGCTGTTCATTTCAATATTTGTTGGAAAATATGGAAAATTTCGCATAGCTGTAGCTTCATGTCAATCAATCTTTATTACAGAACAGCCCATTAACTCGTAACGCGGGCAACAAGGAGATTCTATTAACGGACTCGTGCACAAAAAATGATGATGATATTGATATATGTATAATCGGCGTTGCATAAATAATCGCATAGTTTGTTTACCCTCTTTTTGGTACGAAAAAGTCAGATGGCCGCTCATCGATTGATTTTTTTCGTCACTTATCACTCAAAATTATGGCAGCAATAAAACATTTTCCGGCAGTTTTTCCACTGTCAGCGACGGCACACTTTGCCATTTTTTGCTGTCACTTTTCCCCCGAATTCGTTGGTTTTTTGTGTTTATCAAATTTGATTTTCGGCAATTTCTTTGCCATTTTCCATGTGTGCTCCCCTCTGTTAGTTTTGTCGGCTAATGTTTGACGATTTATTTAAATGTCGCTTAGTTTGTTGACTAAAGAAAATTGGGAAAACACAAAGAAAAGTCTTTGAAAGGTTAGTGTGAGTAAGTGTGAGTTATTGTGAGCAGAGGAGGTTTCATTAATATACAATTTCCCTCATCATTTGCATAACCCAAACACAAACTGCCTGCTAATTAATATTAAATTCAAGCGAAATTTCTGAAATTTAATTTTACGCAGCGAACTTTGTGGCAACTTCTCCGCCCCAAACTCCAAACTCCAAATATGCCGCCAACTATTGACTTTTGACTGGCGAGTGACGAGTGACGAGAGGCGAGTGGCGAGTGGCGTCTGTTGTGGCCTGGCGTTGACTGTTGCGGCTTTTGTTAACCCCAAAATATGGCTGGGGAGGAGAGCAGGGGCTGGGGGCAATTCATAATCCTGTCATAAAGCCCCCATTGGGCTTGTTGGCCATGGTGAGACGCTTAATTACAAGGGCTTTAATAGCGATTTCAACGGCTCATTGCCAAACAAAATTTTCAATTGACTACACATTTGCCTAGTCTAGAGGGAGGTAGTTGGAGGGGGGAAGGGAGCTGCAACAGCTTCGCTACAGATTATTAATTAAGAATTTTGCCGCGGCAACTTCTCGGCTTGGCAAAAAAGCCGCTTAAATTGCTCAAATATTTTGTGGCTCATCAGAATGATTGAAAAATGTGCTTTACGCGTGAATTAAATTTTCGCGGTCTCTGCCTGACCATAAAAAGGGTTGAAACTTCCCGCTGTCCTTCACTCCAAGTCCCCCCCAACTCCAGAGATTAGTCATTGATGCCCGATGCTCGTCTGGTTTTGTTATTCGGTTTGATTTTGTGGCTAGTCAACCCTTAAGGGCAGTCTGTCTCTCAATTGCACAGCTTATTAGAATTTTCCGCTTAAATTTTCTTTAGCACTTTTGAAAAATTCAGCTCAGCTGCTTAGTATTTATCCATGAAAACTCTTGCTCTCCTGCTGTTTGTTTAGGTTATACTCCAAGGAATATACAAGCATGTCTTTTTTTCTACCTTTGATCCTTTGACGCGCTTTTGTTTTGCTTTTCTTCCATCTTTTTTTAATTTTTTTTTACCTTTAATTTTAGCTTCATAATTTCGCCTTTTTCAGGCTTTGTTTGTTTTTCTTTTGCCGTGCTAAGCTGCCAAAGTGGCGCATTTGCTGTTATTTTGTTTTCAGTTTTTTTCCGCTTTGTTTTGATTAAAAATTTGTCGAGTTTATCTTTGGCAGCGGATTAGTAATGAACTTGATCCGCCGGGAAGGTGGGCGCGTGTTTACTTAGGTCCATATGCAGCGCATTTCAATTAAAAAATATTTTTCCGCTTGCTTTGCACTCAATGGAGCGAAAAAGCCAACAATTTCCAAGTGCAAAACGAGCTGTTAGCTGACTTACTAATTATTTTCTAAGGAATAGATTAGAAAGCTGCAGCTTTAACTGTTGCTCCTGCAACTTTAAAAAAATCTGCAACTAAGCCCTGGTTTTGTGACGAGGGCTGTTCCTAGACCCACTTGAATACGCAGTCGCTTGCCTCTAATGAGTTGTATCAACAGCAAGTACACAAAACTCCCAACTCCCAACTGCTGGCGATGCCAAGAAGCAACTCCTGCAGCTTTTTGCTCGGTTTCTGCCACCGACTGTTCATTAAGCCTGACTGAATGAATTCGCGTAAAAGAAGTTACTTCTGGGTGTTCTTTTGTGCTTGCTTCTGCCTCCCTTCCTCCCTTCCTCCTGTGTCCCCCGACTCCTCCGACTGCCTTCAGTTGCAGTGCAGAAAAATTCAAACACTTGATCAAATATTTTGCAACTTCATGGGGCTCTCAAGTGCTGGCTGCTCGTTTGCCAGCCTCGCTGCACACATTTTGTAAAACGAATTTGGTTTATAATTAAAATGAAACCAGTCGCCAGTTGAATGCGCAGCAGAATGGAAAATTTCTTTTAGATTTCGATTACAATCTATTGAACCCGTTCAGCACTTTGCTTACTGCAGCTGCCAGTCAGGCGTGGAACATGACAGCAGAAAGAGTTTCCCAGGAAGTTTCAATAAACTTAAAGTCCTTAAATTCATCTACTTTTCAGACTGTGCGCTAATCAAATGATTAAATTTACAAACATGCCATTATTTAGTATGTCTTCTGGCTTCTTTCCCATTAATAAACATCAGGCACATGAGCATTAAAATGTGGGTCAAAACATTCGGCAGACAGGCGATAAGAGTTGCCAAGTTGCTCTCGTGTCTCACTTAACTGTGGCTAAAATGCGTAAACACATGGCGTTTTCTGCCCTCATGCACACATCCTTCCCCCATTCCCGTCTCCATTTAGATACAGAGACAACTCATTTGACTGATGAACTCGTGTTGACATTTCCTTGCCTTTCTGGGCGCCTGTTTTTCAATTCTTTTGACACTGACACATGACATTTGTTGTAATGTCGACGCCGTTCGGCCATTTGCCAAAATTGTTTTTCAACACAGTTGAGTAAACATTCCCCACACTAACGGGGGTAGAGGGCATCACATGTGCCATACAGGCTGTGCATAAAAAACAGGCTATTCGTTTGCTATGTACGTGAAAAATGTGATCTGACATGCCAGCTGAATGTGTGATATATGAGAAAAAATCTAAAAAAAAATATAGAAAAAAATGCAGCAAATATTGTAGCGAATTTAGAGGATAACATACATATTATTCTTTAGAAAATTTAATAAAAGAAAGATAGAAAATAAAAAAAATATAAAATAATATATAAAATAAATGCGAACGAATTTAGAACACAATACTATTTGAAAATGCTGCTATCTAGAAAATATATTAAAATCCCTGCTTCAATTGTCTGCAGCTCTGCAATTACACTTTAAAGTGTTCATTTCGTTTGGTCATTATTCAAGTTTAAGCACTTTGGCTAAAAGGGTTTTACCTCTGGCCCATTGCAGCTCATTTGCGGTAATTAAAATTTCATTTGCCGCCCGTCGTCTGCTCGTATTTAATTGACATTAGCGGGCATTTGAACTAATATCAGTTCATTCCCTCTTTACTCTGCCCGTCCTTTCTCCGTGCAATCCGTCAAGTCGTAAAAACAAATGCCAACCGCGACTCCATCGCGAAAATGTCGCATAAATAAACCTGCGCCCATATTTTATGAGCACCCACGCCCCCAACTTTGCCGCTTTTCCTCGATTCGATATCCTGCAGTCTTCGCTTCTAGCAGCGCCATAAAAAACTATAAAAACTAAACGTAAATAATTCCAACTGTGCAAAGTAAACTTGATCCTCCTGCTCCTTATTCGTTGCCTTTTCTGTTTTCCTGCAGAGACACTGAACATTTTTTTACCATTAATATTATTTTAGTATATATTTTTTGTGTATTTTTTTGTGCTTTTGTTTTGTTTCGCGTGGAACTTTTGTCTTTTGCATGTGTTGGCATTTTGTGAGGCGAAATTCGCGTGACAAACGAGAATTTTATAGCTTCCGTTGACCTGCAGCATATCCTGCGGTTCACTTGTCCTTCTTGGTCCTCTTTGTGTCCTGCATTTAGCATGAGTGAAAGGGCATAAATAGAGAAAAAACCCCAACAGTTGTCATTGCCATTAAAGCTATATGCGAAGAAGTGATTGCACTCTCTCAACTCTAAACACGAAACTTGTATTTCCTTTGCTGTTGCCATAAAATGAAGTGTAAATATTTAATGTGCGCTTTCGTGCAGAGGAATTCCTAAGAACTTTGTACTAAAGCAGAGACAATGCCACTCAGTTCTATGGCTGCTTTAAGTGCCAAACCGCTGATATTATAATGGCCAAAACAAAGCAATAATTTTCTTTATTCCGATGCCGTTTAAGGCAGTTAAATTTGCGCAGTCAAAAGTCGAAAAAATATTCAAACATTCGCGCTTAATTGGCTTTAATTGGCTTGAATTGGCAGCGGGCATACAATGGCCAGTTGTAGTTGGGGACACAGGACACGTAATCTTTTCTATAATTTGTTAAATTTGTCGCGGCAAAAGTTTATTACCCCAGACAATGCCAAGTGCATAAATCGGAAAGGATTGTGCCAGCCTGGGAGGAGCAAAGAGAAAATTACGTATTACAAATTGTATAACATTTTGTGGAATTGGCTGGTTTTGGCTAGTTGGGTTTTTGGCCTTTTCATTGCATGCGTTCTGGCCATATTTCTGCAACAACAAAGCGGGCGTACGATACGGCGATAAGAAGTGAATTTATAAGCCCCACGCAGCCATGGATTTTGTTTGTAGAAGGATTTAAGTTTTGCCCGAATGTCGTGTGATTTCATTAATTTACGATTTACATTTGGCGCCGCACTGGCTGCGAATTAAATTGGCTTATAGAATGCGAATTAGGCAGGACTCAAGCGGAGTTATCTCTCAGCCATTTTCAGCTACACTTTTGGGCTTAAAGCCAGCTTGGAGCTGCCCTTTTGCTACTTGCAGCACATCAAAGCCAAGCCCCAGCTCATACCAAAAACAAAACGGAAATGCCAGCGATTTTTTGCAATTTTCCATTGCTGTTGTTGTGCGCTTTTTTGTGTTTAATAATAATAAAGAATCAGCATCGTGTGTAAGCAAGTAAAGTAGAAAAATTTTGTGCTTAGCTCAGCTCAAACGGAAATTTCACGTTGTGGCTAAATTTGCCCAGGCAGCTGCAAAAATACTTAGGCGGATTTAAGCGCGACAAACAGCGCATAGAATAAAGTGAGAAAAAATCCAAATACTTGGAGAATTTGATACGGAAAAAAACGAATGTTGAATGCACTTAAAAGTAACAGAAATATTAAAATAAGATCAAAATAAGATGCAGTTAAATATTAAAAAAATCCAATGGGTTTTATATCAATATAAATTTAAATAAATAAATGTATGGATAAACCTATTAGATCCGTTTAATAATATTTATTTCATGTTTTTGCTTAGTATTTATATAAAAAATTTATTGCAATAAAAACTTGAAATAAATTAATATATAATTATAAACAAATATTATACTTATAGTAAAATATTTAAATATGTGATACTTGATATAAATTAAAATAAATCACAATTCAGTTTTATTGAAAATTATTCTGTTAATATACAAAATTCATTTTAATTTCCATGTATGATAAACTGCGCTTAGTTGTTTTTTAAATATTTCAAATTACCAGAAAAAGAATTATTTTAACTTGCATATAGAATACCCTAATTTAGTGATACCCTTACCGCATTAGAGTATTTCTAGTGAAGCAGGGTCTATAGCCAGACGACAGTGGCATTGGCAAATGGTTCAAAGCAAAGACGTGCTCTAACCTCTCCAGCCTCTTCCCCCTTTTGAGCCAGGACAACAATGACGAAGAGCTCCCGCTGAGCGATGGCTGGATGTGGGGTTGAGGGGCAAAAGGGGCTGTGGTGGGTGGGCTTAGGTAATACGCATTAGTGGCGCGACTGCATATTACGATATTATTATTATGATACGCTTTATTTTGTGGTTCAATGAGTTGCCGTCGCCTTTCATCGTCTGCAGCGCTGGGCGGTAAATTTGACGGCTTAAATAATTTGCCTATGGCTGAGACCTTGTGCAAATAACTGTAAAGCAGCGTGTACAAAATGCTAATTGACACAAACGGAGCTTTCGAACAAATGTCGCCTGTTACCTATCAGAGAGTCATGACAACCCACCCAACCACCCAAACCACCAATAACCCACACCAGTTATCGCCCACTTGGCAACTTAATCTCATAAGTGTACGTTAGTCATGTGCTCCGTGTTCTGTGTTGTGTAGTGTTTAGTCCTTTGGCCAAATGGCTGGCCATAAATTCAAGTTGTTTGGCCATTGTTGCCTCGTCTTGGCTGCAATTTTTCAAGCGTGTGTCGAGCTGCTGCTGTAGTTGTAGCCATGTGTTGTAAATGCTTCCACTCTTATCCTACCCTATCCTGCCTTATCCTGCAGTCAAAAGGTCAAAATATGTTGCAGCTAGTCGACATTCTGGCAACTTTATTAATTGCGCTTGTTTATCGTGCCGTTAAATCGCCATAGTCTATCTTGCACTCGGCTTGTCCTTCTCTTTTTGCAGTCTTTAGATAATTTAAACTAATTGCGTGACTCGCTGGCATTTCTTCAATTATCCTTACCTCAGAACTCAGACCTCAGACGAAAGACTTATGATTGGTCGCAAATATTTGACATAATTGCGGAATTAGTGCGAGCGAGCTTTTCAATTAGCCCTAAGTAATGTCCACTATACCGCTAATCATACCCAAATTGCAGTTTGCACAACAATTTGGCCAACAGAAATGCATACGCCATTTCAATTAGCCCTAATTTAAGCCAATTGCATGTGGCAGTTGCCGTTGACATTTGCAATCGCAACTCGAAAAGTTATTGTCCTCGAAAACATGCAACTTTTGTAAAGCAATTCCTTGGCTTGATTTGATATGCAGCAGTTTATTAATATTTATAGCAGGAATAGTGCTTAGATTATTCCGAATGTCTGCTCTAAAATGATAAGCTCACATTGTTGTATTCATTTCTAGTCCATGTCTGTCCGTTTAACTATATGTTGTCCGTATGAAAAACTAGATACCTTCTTTCCATTCCACCACAAAAAAACATAGAAGCTATACTTTTAAAACTACATACTAGATATTTGGCATGTAATTAGCTTAGGAAACAGATACAAAAAACAGCGAAGATATGCAACAGACAATTTGCTTATCTAAAAGCAACGTCCAAGGTCTCCCAAAGTCGGTTACAAGCGACTGTAGCCTTCTGTCCACTGAACTGCTTCGTCCTGAACTGTTAAAAATAAATCAAGCAGCTATAGTTTGGCTTTTATTTTCTAAGGTCATGTGTCTTGATAGTTATTCATTTGACAGTCAGAAAAAAGCGTTGAAAAGAATACAAATTAGACTAACTAGCTAACCATATTGGCTGCATTTTATAGTCTCCATATTAAACTAATAATCCTACAATCCCTTATCGCAGTCACAGCCATGCGACATAAAAAAAACAGATTTAATATTTTGTGCAATTGAAAAGTCAGTGCATATGCGCAATTTCATAATTTTTTTAGCTGCAACACTTGTTACAATTTTTAAGCTAATTTAATAAATACCGCTTAAAAAATGTATATTGATAATCCGCTTATGAACGCAATTTTGCAGTAGGCCTTTTAAAAAATTGAACAAAAAATTTTACACATGAGCGCAAATTGATTCGAATAGTTTGCTCTTCCTCTGCCTTTGTTTCGCTCTATCGGAGGGTTGTAATACGTTGTTTAAATATTTGCAGAGCAGGACATTACTCCGGCTGTAAGCCTGTTAATAGCCAACAGCGGTGGGGGGACGGGGCTTTTGTTAATGTGACATAATTGAAAATCAAAACTAAAGCACTTAACTTTATGCATACGGGGAAATGCACAAAAAGTTGAACATATGTGACCCACAAAACGAGGCCCGAAGAGACAACGAGACAACGCCAAATGACAGTTTAAGTGTGAACCAGTAGATCCAAAATTTCCGACCCGTTGACAAGTGCAATGAGGCATTAGGGTGTGTCATGACTCGCTGAGTGCGTGAATTTCAATTAGAACCGCTAGATAGCTGTATAACGGGATTGACAGCCTAGCCATATCGGCCAGATAGAAGATTGATAGAGCTCGTTTCGGCTCATGTTACCCCAATTGTAATCGCTGTCAACTTTCTCGTTGCTAATTGCTTATGATCTTTTCCAAAATTGCCCATTTGGCTGCCCACATTGAGGTATTATATAACTCGCTTGAGGTGTGTCCTAGCAATTTGGGTTCTGTAAAATGTCACCCCTATAAGTCAGATTCGATTGCACAAAATACCATTGTATAGTGTCAACTTTCAAATGATTTGTGTTGGGTTAGCATAAATATTTTTACCGCTCTCTGATTACGGCCATCTTATACAGACCCCAATTGTGTTGATATTTTATTTTATCTGTTGTCCCCCTAAAAAAAATGGCTTAATTAGCGTTGGGCTCAAATTTCAGCGCAGTCGCTGTTTTATATAAATTTTTAAATATTTGTAAATTTGTTTTAGCTATAGATATGTTCACCTTTAAAAGCCCCGAGGACTGCAAATGCCACAAACAAGAGCCAAGAAAACAGCAACATCCTAGGCAGCCATGTTAAAATCCCTCACATATGCCCATTTATCATGTCAAATTTGACATTTGTAATTGTAAACTGATACGCCTGGCAGGCATTTCGGGCTTTGGCACTGGAGGGCGGGGTCAACTTCAGCTAAACAGCAACATATGCGCACATTTTGAAAGAACAAATCCATTTATTTTGGGTCAAAAAGTGAGCCACTTTCAAATTCAATTAAAAGAGACTAAATCATGTTTTCACATTGTATAATTTGCATTGATTATGCGCGTGTGCCACGCCCACAAGTCAGCGTGAAATTTACATTTTCCTTACAATAGAAAACAGATATTTCTCTCGGCAGACGTCGCGTGCGTTGTGAAAAGTGCAAAAACCACTTAAATGTCATAAGCGTCGCCATAAATAAAATAATTTCTCTTTTTTATAATTTGTACAACCCTCATATGGTACGCAGGGAGGGGGAGAGGGTGGAGATGGGGGAGGAACACGCGCCTCCTGTTGCTGTGAATTTGTCCAAGGCGAAATTTGCATTATGTTAAATCGCAATGCCCGCATTTTAAAATCAACGTAGATGGTTAAAGGTTCATCAAGAGCTCTTTCAAAATTTCGATGTATACTATTATAACCAGTAAGGACGGAGCTACAGTCGGACGTAACCGACTGTAGTAGACCCTGTATTTTGTGTTTTCTTCGCTGCTTTTTATCCGATCGTAATGCAATTTACAGCATTGATGGAGAAGGCCATAGACTACGTGCATGCCATATCCCGTATATTTACCATTAAAATCATAGCTTTAAAACCTAAAACTGTTGCAAAATTGTTTTTATCAATTAGCGGACCAATGTGAAGAGTTATCAAAAAACTAAAACAAACTTGATCTGATTGCCGCATAGGAGAGCCTAAAAAGCAAAAAATTGTATTTTTAGGTTTTATACTTTGGAAGATCTAGGTGATTATATTTTTAAATATATTATCTGTTAATATCTTCGCTGTTTCTTGTCCGATTGTAATGCAATTCATAGCATTGATGGAGAAGGCCATAGACTACGTTCATGCCAAATCTCGTATTTTTACCATTAAAATCATAGCTTTAAGATCGAAAACTGTTGGAAAATTGTTTTTCAATTAGCGGTCCAATGCGAAGAGTTATCAAAAAACTTAAACATATTTGATGTAATTGCTGCATTGGAGAACCTAAATACGAAAAAATTGTATTGCCAGCTCTTCTAGTTTCCAAGATCTCGTTGGCTGTTTTTTGTTTTTCGCGGTTAGCGGGTGAATGGGGAGAGATATCAAAAATCTAAAACAAACTTGATCTGCTTGCAGCATAGGAGAATCTACATACCGAAAATGGTATCTCTAACTCTTATAGTTGCTGAGATCTAGATTTTCATACGGACGGACAGACGGACTATATTTTAAATATAAATTAAAAATATTTATTAAAACTCCTTTTCGCATTCCAAATATGGCAGCTCTAGCTCTTTTGGCTTCATGAGTATAGGGTATATAATTGTAAAACTAATTTAGTTTTAATGCTTTTGCTAATCTTTAATCATTCTAGATCAATCAAATACTATTAATAAGCAATAAAAACTTTAATGAAGTAAAGCCCCCTCGTTTGGTATATTATATTTCAACAGGGTGTTCCCTACATCTCACTTTATCTCTGCCCAATGAAGCACCACAACTGACTTTTTGATAGCCCAAATGTCTGGCCTTCCTCCATTCGTTCTGCAACTCTTTACGCTCCATCGGCATTTTTGCATGCGCCTGTCAACATTTTAATTAAAAAAGGTCCAGCTCGACGTGGACTGCCGGGAGGTTGACTCGAGTCAAGCCATATGTAAAATTTCGCGCTTTCTTTGCGCGTTTGCGCCCATTGTGCGACCACTGCGCCCATTGTCCAGGCTGACCAGAGGGTCGAAAGGGTGCCAAAATAATAAACTCGTTTCGCAGTTACAAACAATTTCCTTTTCAATTTTGCTCGCTGCGTTGTTTGTCGTTTTCTCTGCGTCCTCCGGCTCTCCACTACTCCATCCCTTTTGGCCATTACATGTGTGTTTGCAGCATTCGCCTGGGTCCATTCATTGTTTGCCATCATTTTAATTTTATTTATTGTGCTAGGACTACCCCCAGAAGAAAAAAACACACTCATTGGGCCCAATGCTCTCATGCAAATTAGATGAATTGCCTTGGTAGTAAGCAGAGAAGTTGGCTGCCTTCCCCCTCTGCTCTAGGTGTGATTTGTAATGACTTGGCCATTTGCCTCAAACTTGGCCCTTTTGCATATTTGTGAGCTGGCCACGTCAATGGCTTTGCGGACATTTATTGTTTGAAAGCTATTACCCCTGCTCCACTCTCGGCTCCTGTTTCTGCTCTGTGAATTGACAATGCCTGCGACGCGACTCGACACCGTTTTTGATTGTTTTGGGCCCAACTACCTACCCCGGGCTTACAACCTCGCTTCCTTTCGGAGTGGGAAGGTAAGTGTGGGTGTGGGGCCTTGAAATTTTATGCCCTTACGTTGATTGTTGAAATGTTTAATTGCTTTGTCATTATAGCTGGAAGTTATTGCTACTTGTATGTGTATGTATGGATTTATATGTCTGCCTCGGACACAAGTGCACTGTACGAACATGCACTTGAGCTCAAGTACAGTTGGCACTGACTTCAGTAGTCAAAAGTGTATGTAAATTGTAGTCAGCATTGCTAATTTGGCCGTCACGAATTGGTTTGACTTCGAGAGTGGGGCCAGGAAGAGTTGTCCAAACAAGAGTTTGACATCGAGAGTTGGGCCTGCGAGAGTTCGGCCAGTGAGAGTTCAGCCAAGCCAAGCCAAGCCAAGCCCACTTACCACTTAAGCACCCACCGCACGTCAGCTTCACTCGGCTACAACCACTGCACTGTGAATTAGCAGCACTGCAGCAGCAGTATTTATAGTGATTGCAGGTTGCGCTGCTGCTGTCTCTTGATCAGTTACCGTCAAAAAGAAAGCGTCACAGAAACCCACTTACCAGCTCGCTTTAATGGTAAGCGAACAAGTCGCCAGCTGGAGGCTGCGCCGCTCGCTCTATGCATACGCTCATATGCAGCGCTTGGCCGCTCTCCTATTTGCTCGCTCTTCCTGGCTCTCTAGGCAAGCGCAAGCAAATGCAACTGTGTATGTGAGTGCGTTGTGTGTGTTTGATTGAGTACAGATCGAAATATCAGAACGGGAGGCGATAAGTGTTGTGGCGTGATTCAAATTTAAATAGATTCTTATATTAACTATAGAGCATTAAATATTTCAAAAAATAGACAGAGATTGAAATAATTAGAACATATGTTTAGCTGTTCTGATAAATTATTTAAAACATATTTTTAAAAAATTACAACTTCTTTGCCTAAACTCCTTAGACAAATTCCAAACTTTTTAGACTGTATTTCGACCAAAGTTGCCCCAAGTGTAACCGCCGTAAAAGCCACCGAATTGCCCACAGTTCAGCTGGCTTACAGTTTGACATTTTCATTCATTTGTCTACGCAATGCAGCGACAGAAAAACAATGCAAAATATAGTAAAAAAAAATGTAAAAAAAAAAACCCTAGATACTCCCGAAAAAAAATAGAATAATTTCAACTGCCGTCCAGCCAAGCAAGTATTCATGCTGTCCATTCAACCATCCATTCGTAGATTCATACATTTGCCATTGTGTGACGGCTGGGCAGACAGCTGCCTGTTGCCTGCTTGGTTTGTCAATATATTGACGGAGGAGAGAAGGAGTAGAAAAAGAAGAGAGGAAGAAGAGAGGAAGCGGAGAGAAGGTTGCAGCTTGGCTTGTCTCGCATTTTTTTCGCACCGAGCGCTAAATGAAAGCGCGCTGGCATTTTAATCAACATTAAGCAAAAATGCTTTTTGCCAACATTTCTCTCTTCTTTTTTTTTGGTTAGGGGTATACCCGACTATTCGGAAGTCCATCAGACTGGCGGACTGTGCGTCAGTTGTGGGCGGTATTGTCATTAATTTGAACGTATGTGTTTTGGTCATTTATTACGCCAGAGCGCAGACTTGCAAATTAAAAAGCAGCAACTGTAGTCAAAGTTTTTCAGTTGCTGTGGCTTTTGTTTGCTGCAATTTTCAATTATAAACCAAGGAAAAATGTCAAGCTCGCGCTCAGTTGGCTGTAGGATAAAAAGCATCTCCTGGGAACAAACCTCAACACTTCAAAGTGCTGCATCGCGACGCCTGCCAAGAAGCTGTCCAGGGAATTAAACGGGGTGCTAATAATTACACCCTTACTAGAACGCTAACTGGAATGGAAAGACAGTAGGTAGCGGCATTTATGATTATGGGAACGGCGATGACAAGATTTTCCAAATGGTTTTATGGAGCTGACCCAAAAGCCCTGCCGAGCTGCACCCGTAAAATATTTCATTAATTTTAATTGGAAATTGCGCCAAGACGTCGCTCGACCAGATAATTACAGGAAACCAGCTCCTCAGCTCTAAGCCAGGCTATTCAAATATTCAAAAGTCCTGCAAAATGCACAGAGCTGGGCAGGATAAGCGTCTTGGGCTTTGTTTAATTTGAAACAAATGTCGTAAAAATGTTGAAACATAATTTGATGGTTGAGTGATGCCAGGGCTTTTTTTCCGTAAAAATAATAATAATTTTAATGGTACTGAGGTGATTTTTAAATATTTTATGAGGCATTTGAGAAGGTATACGGTAAGTTTAAAGAATTTTTATTTGTTCGGAAAACAAAGCTGAGGATTAAAATTTATTTTGAAAAATTTCTATTTTTATGTGATGGGAAAAATTATAAAATTTTAATTTGAAAGGAAAAGAAGCTGATAAGATTTCAACTTTTATCTTTTAAAAAAATATTGAGTTTTATTTTGAATTTAATTGTTTCAATTGTGCAGCACTTTAAGGCCATCAATTGTAGTTTGAGGCCTGCAATTAAAGCCATTGATAACAAAACATCACACTTGCTAATCCCCAACCTCATCTCTCCGGCTCTCCTGTCTGTCCGGCAACAATTCAATCAAATGGTAGCTACAAGTTCCTAAAACTAATTAAAATGCCATCAACGCGTTGCCGTCGGCGTTGCGACAACATGTCCAATACAAATTCGCGCTGAGCCCCATGACAGTGGTGAGGGCGGGGGGCGGGGAGGAGCAGGGGCAAAGGATCACAGTTGGAGCTGCCATTTACGCGTAATTTGGCGCGCCTAAAAGCATGCTACGCAAAAAAGCGAGTTAGCCAAGGGGTTTTGTTAGGTGGTCGAGGGGATGGGGGGCTGGGGCTTTGGACCTCGGCATGTGTTTTGGCAAAGTTGTCAACGTGGTCACGATGCGAATTCAAATCCAGAAACCGCGTGATTTATGCGCTTTTAAAGCACTTAACGGTAAACAAGTCTATGAAGTCCTAAGCCAGAGGTCAGTTGGAGTTGACTGTGAACAGACCGAGCCAAGGGGCGAAGGCTTACAATAAATTTTGGCAAATAAATCTTTCAACTACATAAATCTCACGCGCCAAATTTGAGCTGGCAATTTTTTTGCTGCCTTCGCCATGTTTGTTTCGCGGCTTTTAAATGCGATTCGCACAAATCAAAGCGTAAATTGCTTTGATTTGAAAGCTTTTTATAGCCAGACTAACTGCGGCTCAGACTGTACCTTACGGCATTTTCCCGCCCTCCCCCCTCAGCACTCGCTGTGAGGTCCCACCAATTAAAAATAATTTGGAAACGAGGCATATGCGCGCATTTTGAATAGCGACAGCGACTGCGACAGCAACCCTGGCAAATATCATAAAATTTTATCATACGCACAGTACAGAAAAGATTAAAATAAAGTAGAAAATTTTCAAATATGTTCCGTTTTGGCTGCTAGAGGGCGCCACATATGTGGCATACGCGCAGTTCGCAAAATTTACAATTAACACCAGAGCTGAGGACTCCGCCGGAGTCTCATGCCACGGCGGGAAAAAGCCAAGTCAAATAAACATAAGTTTTTATGCGTTTGGCAATACTGAAAGCGCGCCTAAGAGTTTGAGGGTTGGGTTGTTAGAGATGGGAGCGTGTCACGCACGTTGCGATAGCATAGAGTAGGCGATATAGATAGCTAGAGATATGCTGCTCTTGCTGATAAGATTTTTCCTCTTTTGCTTCAAGTTTCATTTTCACTTTCCTGCAATTTACCAAAATTGAAAAAGCCACAAAAGGTTTGCGGTTTGGGCTACTGGAAATGGTAGCGTGACACGCAAAATTATATAGTAGATAGAGAGTTGAAGAAGTGATAGCTAAAGATATGCTCTGCTTTCGGATAAGATATTTTTTTTTTTTGGAGCTTAATTTTAATTTCTGATATCTGCTATCGTTCGTCCCATCTCTAGCTGGCATCATATGCAAAAACGCAGCACATGTGTAAAGTAAATCTTCCGCCGACGTTGCCCATAATCATAAACATTTATGGCTGACGCACGCCTGCAGGCAAACGGACCAACCGACTGTCAGTCATTCAGTCCGTCAGGACATTCCTCCCTCAGGAGGCTGCCGCTGCCTCTCGTCAGTTTGACGAGTGCAATCCTTTTTTATATCCCGCACGCATGCAAAAACCACAGGATTAGGTACAACTGGGCTCAATTTGATTATGACTTGACAAATAATTGCCATTTTGATGCGATGCCGCGACTTAAAAGCCCTAAGTAATTGTAAATATTGAAAATTTGTAAAGGGTACAGCGGGTAGTTAACCCTTTTTTTAAACGTGGAAAATTCTGATGGAAGGGAAAACCGAGTACAGCTGGGGCTTGGAAATTTGTTGCTGCTAAGAAATTAATTTCGAAGCAGACTTTAAGGTATTATATTAATTTTAATACATCAGGAATTCTTTGAGTTCTTTATCATAAGTGCAAGTTCCATGCTTCCGCTTTGTCAAGTGATTTATGGCTTTTGATATGCTAAAAACTATGCCACAAGGCATTTCCTGCTACGCACTTATCGCTTTCAACTAATTTAAATTCCGTTCGTAGCAGAGATTTCTACGCTAAAAACTGTCACATGTTACCACTTTGCCCCACAACAAATGAGTTTCATTTGGGCAAAATGTTAACAAGCGTTTTACACAATGATACAAGGCATATCCTCTCCACTTTCCACTTTCCTCTCTCCACTTTCCACTCCCGAGTCCCTTTCACCTCCTGCACACGGCTGTTGGCTTCGCTGACAGCTTGGAAGCCATAAATCAACAAGTTAAGTCCAACGTGGTGCAGCTCTAAAAGCCAACAGGCAACAGCCAACAGGCAACATCCAACAACCCACAGCTGAAATTTAAAAATATTTACCACACATGCAGCAAACGCCACCCACAACACAAAAAACCGAATTGATTTCAATGTTTAATAAAAAATTCATGAAAATTTGTCAGCTATCGCAAGCTTTTTGGCCAGGCTCTAGAGCTAAGTCCGGGTTGGAATTTGAAGTTGGTAGTTGGGAGTTGGAAGTTGGGGCTATGAGCATGGCTCTGTGGCTGCTATTAATCACAGTTTGTTGCACTCGCTGCGCCATAAAGTGATTCATGTGAGGAGAGCATGGCGCAAGCAGGGGGCAAGGTGGAGGGCGCATCCTGCCAGGACTCGCCTGTCACGCCATTTTCAACTTGTGCTATGATTTATGTTTGCATTTTAGAGCAATGACAACTACAACTTGCTGCAGCTTCTTCACAACAACAAACTGCGGCCAACAATGAGCTCTAATCAGGCATTATTGCAGTCAACAGAACTATTTATTGATAGGCAACCGTAAAAAGTAATAAATAGCATTTTTGTAAAGAAGACGTGGCATCCACTACATTTTTTATATATATTCTATATAGTTACGTCCTTCTATTCGAAGCTGTGTGATTACGATCGGATAACAAACAGTGCAGATATGAGTCAGACAATTTGTTGAATAGTGTGAGTATTATTAAAACACAAAATAGAGAATCTCCTACTGTCGGTTACGTCCGACTGTAGCCTTCTGGAGGACTGATCTCCGTCCTTATTGGTTAATTTTTGCGTATTTCGTCTACCCTAATAAATAATCTATTAACCCTAACGCTCATTGCATAATTCATTTGGCTTGCCAAAACTAAAATTGATTTATCCATGCCTGCTAAATATTTGCTATTTATGTGCTGCTCGTAACACAATAATGCAATTGATTTCTGGTGATAAAAATCAATGTTTTAACAGCAAAAAAAGAAGGGTTCACTGCACAGCTGAAGGGTCGCAGGGCTTGCACGTGGGTTCAGGGGGGTTGACTTGTGGCCCTTTCACCGCTTTCACTTTAGGCGAATGTTTACACACATGCGGTTGTTTCATATTTCATAAATTTCAGCTCACTTTTTTATGTTTGGCAAAATCAAAGCATAAAGTTGTCAAGGCGTAGCGAACCTGAAACCCCTTTTGGTAACCCCTCGATTCGGCTTCTGGTACTGCCCCTGCCCAGAACTAGACCCAGTTCTGGCTCTTCTAGCAAAGTAAATGGCTTCTGGCAGGCGTCTTATTTATGAAAATTGAGTTATAATTGGCAGTGCATTAAGTTGTCATCCTGCTTCTTATAGCGCATGTATGCACAGAAAAAAATCAAGATTTCCGTAACTGAAATTATTATTTTTGTTGTTAATGCGAGCTTCAAAATGAGAAATAAAATTAAATAAATAAATAAAATACAACAAACAAAATAAAATACGAAAAATATAACTTTCTCTAAAGAATATTTTATAGAATTTTTTATTAGATTTATTTTTGTAAATTAAAATTGTAAAAAAAATTTAATAATAACTTCAGCATGAATTAGCATAGTAAGGCTCATTCTAGAAAAATTCGGAATTTTCTGATTTTAGTAAAATGGAACATATTTTATTATTCCAAAATGTTACCAAATTTTTCAATTTTTTTATTCAACTTCTCTTAAATTTAATTTTAGAGAGCTGTATTTCTCTCAGTGTGATTGCTGCTGGCGTTGACGCATTTCTGCCTCAATAAATACGCAAATTGAATTTATAGGCAGCTCTCTGCTTTTGCCTTAAAAGTGCCACTAAATCAAAATCATGTCGCCAGATATATATACATATATATATATCGCACACACATGCCTTGCATTGCGGCAACAAGGGGTTAAGGCCGTGTGTGTTTTGCATACGTTTCCGTGTTCACTTTTTATGCCATTTTGCGTATCCTTCCGCTTTGCCATGCAACTTCTGTTCTCTATTCTCCCCTTTCCCCTCTTCCTTGCTTCTTTGCATATGTCCTGGCGTCGCAGTTCGCTGAGCTTCAAAAGGAAGGCAACGTGTGTCGAGTTCTCATATGTGGAAATATTTTGACAGTTTCGCGGTTCGTTAGCGTTTTTTGTGGCATTTAAAGAGTCGTTAGGGGGAAGGGCAGATATTGTTATAAAGTATGCATTATTTTTGTATTTATTCCACAAAAGTTTACAACTAAGCAAAAATAACTTTACTTCATTTAGACCTATCTCCAAGCCCATTTCCATTTCCCTTTTCTTCCACTTGTTACGCCACGTCCATTGTTCTGCCCCATCCGGGCACTCAAGTGTTGCTGACCACATGCTCAAATTCTGGCTAACAAAAGGCCAACTTCTACCGCCTCTTAACCCTTCAATGCCTCTGTGCTGTGGCCACTTTTTGCCGTCCCATTTAGCGGTCATTTCTTCCATTTCTGACTGCCCAGTGGGTAGCGCAGTAGTCGAACCCTTTGGCATATAAATTATATGATTTTTGCATTATTTTGGCGTAATGTGCACATTAATGACACACTCGAAATAATGTTGTTAATCGTAATGGGGTTGCATCGACTTACCCCTTACCCTTTCCCTTACCCTGGATCGAGCATCGATATACGACATTTGTGATTTGATTTTTTGTTTTGGGCAGCAATATTTATAGCTCTTTTTTTGGTGGCCTTTTTATGTTATTTTTGCGTTGCATTTTTATGTTTTTTCTGTGTTTTCTGCAATTTTTTGTAGGGCAACATTAATTTTCCGGTTCGCTTTGACAGACAGTTGACGTTTTTATGCGTTCTAGAAATCAGAAACAATTCAATACGGGTCGCATTAGCGGAATTACATAAGCATTGGCACGTGAAATGATAAATGCCATGAAGTAGCTAAAAGAAAAAGGGGTAGCCCATGTTAAAGTTTGCTTTTTACAGCAGAATTTACTTGATTTAATAATTGAAATTTTGGCTTAAATGGAAGCGAGTTTCCATTAAATACTTGTGTCATTTAGCTGGCTAGACAAATCCAGGAAAGCAGCCTTTTTATAACTTTGTTTGCACTGCGATAAGCGAAATAAATCTCCAAGTGTCACTCGGAGGCACACATATGCTACGGGGTCGCTTGACAGGCGGGGATTGGGATTGGGTCAGGGAGGAGGTTAAGTTAAATGAAATACACCCAAGTCGAATAACAACTGTAGCTGGAGCCGTAAAAAGTCTGTAAGATTTACCAAATATTGCACAATGATGGATCATAAATAACTTATGTGAGCCGACAAGCAAATACAGCCCAAAAAACCGAGTGACGTAACACTTGAATAAAGCGAGTGAAGGACAGGGAGGAGGGGAACAGATCCCCTCCCTATCAGAGCGACGGACAGCCCTGGCTATTAAGCACAAAAGGATGACCCTTGATGCCGTAAAAAGCGAAACTGGCAGTGGACAATGGTCACTTGATGATGCGGGCGATTCCCACATATTCCCAGAGAATTCGCCCCGTATTCCCAGTGGGAGATGCTGCAGCTCTACGCTTTTTACGGCACAATGTCCGAATGCACGGAAGCGACTCGTAAAACTAGCGAATTGTGAATTATGTCGCTGACATATAGTGCCGATTCAGGAACGGGAATACAGTCGCTGTCGCCAGTCAATAGTTGACAATAAAACGGCAGAGAAATAGACAGTAAAAGAGCGAATAAAGTAATAATATAAATGAATAAAAAACTAGCAGCGCGGACATTGGTCAAGTTAAGAAATGCTCGTGGCGTCTATTGAACTGCTGTTGTGCATCCATAAAAGGTGCATTAAACAGCAGCAAAACGCTTCAAGTATATCGCAAAACATTGTCGTAAATTCGTTTTATGGCAAATTGTTTGCAATGAAAGCAGTAAAAACTTTGGCCTGAGGTGTGACTCAGTAGCCAAAGCCAAAGGAATTGAGGTCAATTGCTGTGGCTCTGGCTTTAAGCAAAAGCCATTAACTGCCATTTAAATATTCATTATGGCTAATGTTTACATGGCAAAGAAGAGCAGCAACCGCAAAGTAAAAGAAATTTTCTTTTCCAGTCAAGCAAAAGCCAAAAAATTACTTTTAAAAGCAAGCCGAAGACGTTGGATCCGAGGGCATTGAATATGCACATGCCATAATCACATTAAAACGTAAACGATATGCAAATGGAAGCGCTGACAAGGAAGCCCAGAATATGCCGGGAAAAGTCCAATACACCACACACAAGTTCATCAAAAATGCTCAAACATACACACACGTGGAAAACATAAAGAAAACTGTCGGAAAAACTACAGAAAGTGCTCACTGCAAAAGTTTTTTGCCACAGGAAGCGACTCCAGCACCTGGAGGTTTTTCTGGTTTTTCTGGCTTTTCTTTCCGTCTTTTCGGGTAATCACGTACTCACTTACAACAGCAATTAGAGGTAGGTAAGGGATGGGCATCGAATAGAGCTCGCAATTTTAATTCAATAAAAGTCAAACGAGGCATTTCCTGCAGCCCTTCGGTTAAAGTTTCTGCCACGAGCTGCGGTCTGTTGCCTCAAGTCAATTAAAATTGGCAAAAGGCACTCAAGATGCGTCTTGTCTCAGCTGCCAAAAAGTTTTAGCCAAGTTTACTTGCACTACTCCTTTTTCTTTAGCTGTGGCCTAATGCCATTCAAATGAACCTGTTCTTGGGTTTAACTAAGCATTTGTTGATACATGCCATGGCCTAACTCTCCTAAACTCTTCGTGCCCCTCTCGCTGTGCTTTAGTTTGCACATCGGCATTGAAATATCGCAAACATTGCATTGCCATTTCAATTAAATTATCACAACAACGGGCACACTGGCTACGGTTGCTGCTCCTTTGAAAAGAGGAACAATACTCGTATTGCTACACTGAGAGAAAACTAAAGAGTATTCGAACTGGAAAGAATTTGCTGTGCCAGAAAGTTCTAGATCTCAGAACGAAATGATTTGTGAATTGTGTTACAATTGGATAAGAAATAGCGAAGATATGCAACAGATCATTTTCTTTCACTTAATTTGCTCTCCATCCCGAATTTTGCCATCCGAAATATATAGAATTTTACTACATAACAAGTTTAATTTGGTAACTTAAACTTGCATAACGAGGTACTCTTTATTTTTCTGAGTGTAGTCAACACCTAAGTGCATTGGCAAATCCTGTGGCAACAGCATCTCAGTCATTGCCATTGTCAAGCAGGGAAGAAGCTGCAGCCTGGCGTTCATTGTGTTTGCGACTTAAGACTTAAGGCAACTTCATTATGATTGTGGCCAAAAGGATGCGCCTGCCTGCTGTGTATCCTTTTGGCCGAAATGACTTTTCGATGCGGCTTCATAATAAAACGTAGCAACAGCAGCCAGACAATTCCATATGCAAATGACTCAAATGAATTTAATCAAACAATTGTTTGCAGCCCGACCACTTTCCCCACCTGTTCCCATTTCCCCATTCTCTCCCATTCTCCCCAATTCTTCCCCATTCTTCCTCAGTCAAGTGCTATCTCTGTACACTTTGTGTGCATTATTCTAATGAGATTTTGTCAGGCGGCAGTTTTTATGCACAACATTGAGCAGAGTGCAGAGACGAGAGACTACGAACATCATTGCATTTATTTTGATAACAACTTTTCAAATTAAATGGCCAAAGTGCTCGGAAATTGCTCGAAAACATTACGCATACGACATGTAACACGCTCGCCATAACTAACGGCTTTTATGGCATGACTTTTGTTGTACTCGCAGTTGTTGCTATTGTTGCATCTGCTGACCGCAGTAAACGGTAATTGTCTGTACTGTGTGGCCAAAAGTGGCCAAAAAGAAGCAGTTAGTTAGTTTATCCAGCGCACATCAGAAATGCTATCAACTACTAGTTCACAATGCCCGCGTTTACACTTTGAAGTTATTTCATGTAGAACATGGAGAAAACTAAATGATGAACTGAGTTTCCAGTATTTTTTTTTTTTTTTTTTTTGAGTCTGCTCTACCGTATATCATGATCTGCTAATTATATGGATTACAAATGATATGGAGACTTGTAATTATAATTATTATATTATATTAAATACAAAAAAAATGTATAAAATATAGTACAAAGTGGAGCAGCAATGCTTCTTCTTACTTTTTGTCTGTACCATACAGTTTACGTAGAAATGGTGTATGAAAAAACTTCATAAAGTAACTTCAATGCATAAACGCGGACAATCTCTTCCCCATGCTATTTCTCAGTTACCATCTGTCTCGCTCTCCCTTTCTGTCTTTTTCTCCCTCTCTCTTTCTCTATCTTTCTCTATCTCTCTCTCTCTCTCTCTCCCTATCTCTCTCATAAAAAACTGCGTAAAAATAAAAGGCAATTGCTATTTGAAATGTTGCTGCAACAATGTTGCCAACGGTTCGCACTCAACCTAACCTCAACACCCGCACTCCAGCTGTTCACGTTTTGTTTGATTTGCATATGACAAACGGGAACAGGGAACAGGGAACAGGGAACGGGTAACGGAGAACAGCGTAATGTCCGTAGTACTCGTATCTTCAAGCGGGTTGTACATTTTGCTGCAAATGACCGGCAATTATGTTGTATTTGGGTGTGTGTGTGGGAGTATATGTGTATGTGTGTGTGAGTCTGATAGCTATTCAGGGACCGTGTCCAGTGCGACGTGTCGTGTCGTGTCCAGCTTGTTATGTGGCTGTGGCAGACGTTCGCATTGCATTCTTATTGACTGCAGAGGCACTTTGCTGACGCCCCCTTCCCGACCACACCCTCCTGCAAAGGCAACATTGTTGTTGTCGCTGTTGTTGTTGTGGTTGGAGGGGTTTTTTGCATGCATCGGTTGGGTAGGCAAAATTAAATTAAAAAGCATTAACCAAAGTGACAGAAATGTGTACAATTTTATATTGATGCAATAAGTATTTTTTAGTAACTTATTTCTTTAAATGGCTACTAAGACCTGTAAATTAAAATAAATTAAATTACCGAACTCTCGCTAAAAGAACTCTCGTTGGTCAAACTCTTGCAGACCAAGCTCTCGCTGGCCGAACTCTCACTGACCGAACTTTCGCTAATCAAACTTTCGCTGCCCGAACTCCCGTTGGCTTAACTCTAGCTGGTCGAACTCTCGCTAGTCGAACATTTGCTGGTCGAACTCTCGCTGGCCGAACTCTCGCAGACGCAAAATATCCCCTCCCTATTCAAAATGAGCTCATCAACAGGGCGTATAATTGATTTTCTGGCTGCGATGTCCGCTTGAGGCGCTGCAGCGCTGTTCCTTGGGGAATCCCCCACGCACTCGCCTAAAGTATGTTTGCGTAAAAAATCAGGCTCGTGGCCTCCGCTGTGATGCACTGAGGCCTAAACAGCGCCGGAGTTTGCAAGAAAAATTGGGAATTACACACTTGAGTCCACCACGTTGAGGCGTGGGAGGAAGGGAGAGCTTGTTGTGGTAGCTGGGAGCGTGAAAGGAAATCCGCGCAAAAGGACACTAATATAAATAAAATTTCAATTACTCAACAATTAATTTTGTGCTGTGCGCAATCGGCGAAGCGTTAAAGGACAGACGGGACAGGCGGGCTATCCTTTGCGAACTGTTCGAGCATAGACTGGATATTTAAAAGTTATCGCCAGTACCAAAAGGAAGTGCCAGCTGTGTCAACTGACAAAATGGGAGAATGGGAGAAGTAAAAGCTGAGAAACTGAGAGACAGAGTCTACTTTTAATTGTGGAATAGCACATCGAGAGAGAGACACACAATTAGATGGCAACTTATTTGTTTTCTGATTATGAAGCGTTAAGCAAAACTGTCAACGTGCAACCGAGAAACGCAATTTATTGAGAAACTTTCCCAACTGGCAGACACACCGAGCTCCCTTTTACCCCCCTTCTTCCCTCGGTTCTCTACGACATCCTGCCAGGCTAAAAGCTTATCTCTGTGCTTCGTCACTCAAGCAAAACGAGTCGAAAGTCTGCAGGAAGGAGAAATTGAAGTCAGAGTCGAAGGCAAAAAGTTGATCTCAAGTCTAAGATAGTGTCTATGGCACAGCTTACGCTCCCCTTTCCCTTCCCATCCCATTCCTTCCCCCTTGAACTTGTCTAGTCGTCACGCACAAAGGACTACGTCTCAAATTAGCAGAAAAATCTGTTATCCTTTCGTTTGGCTTGGCTTGCGGCGTGTTAATGATTTTTCCCTCTTTCCTTCTGCTTATTGCCTTACAAATGAAGTGACAGAGCATATTTAAAATTAAACAATTTAATCCGCCGAGACGAGCTGAGATACGGCCAAAACCGAACCCAATTCCATGTGAATTGTTGACACTGTCGCCCGGTTTGTCTCCTGCGTTGTCTCCTGCCGGCAAGGAATGCTATATGTATGTGCTAATTAGCAAACAGTCAGGACAAACTCGGGATACGTCTTCAGGTTCAATTTGAGCATTTCGGAGTGTGTGTGTAAGGATTGTCTGCTGTCTGTTCGAGGAGAGTGTGTGTCTTGTTAAACAAATAAGTTTAGTCCTTACGGATTCTGTTTTGTTGTGTCTTATCAGCCTTGTCCTGCCTCATTGTCGTCTTCCAAGTGCTTGATTGGCACGTAATTTAAGTTGAGCTGCAGATTCAGAGGGAGAGACAGGAGAGTTTAAGGCTGATTTTTTCTACTAATTGTACAGGTAATTTAATTAGAATTTCATCAGCGCTAATGGCAATGGCATAAATAATATTTCACAATATGCCACACACCCGAAAAAGAAAAATACTTCAAAAATAATCAGGCAAAAAGCAATGATTCAACCGCAACCATGTTGATTACAAGCACCCTTTGCCAAAGCCGACAATTTGCAACCGAAAACCGTACTCCAGCTGACCGAACTGAACCGCCAATATCAATGACCAAAATCGAACGCACAAATAACCGCAATGTAACACATTTGCAAATATGCCAAAAGCCATAAACAAAATAAGTACATGCCGAACACAACAAGGGGCCCCTAACCCCGAACCCCTAACCCCAGCCCTCCAATCTCCAGCGCCTGTTTTCGGGTGTCAGTTTACTGCAATTGTTTGCCAAAAACATTTAAACCTTTATTTGAAAATTACACATAAACATATTTGAAATGGTGGCGCTCCGTGAACTGGGGAACTGACCACAACAGCCAGTCAATAGGCATACCCTACAGAGTGCCACGGCTAAGTGAAGGTATAGCGAATAATAGCGAAAAGTTTGGCGATAAATTGTTTTATAGAAAGCATTGAAATTAATGGAATTTTTTGAAATTTTTCAGAACTATTTACTGTTGATTTTGAAAGCTGTTTGCTCTGACTGATTTATCTCTAAACGCCTAGCTAAAATAGAGACAACAATATATATTATATTTTAGCCCATCAATTTTTCTTAAATATACTAAGAAGTCTTGTAAGTCTGCTTTTATTTAATTTATAGCTGAATCCCAAGTCAGTTACTATTATATTTAGGTTTTCTATTATTTATATTCCGATAATCAAACGAATATACAAATAAATTAAATTATGTTTATTACATATTTTTAGCTAAACAAAATAAAAACCAATTACTTTGGTCTTAGATTGTCGTTTACTTCTCAATTAATTTAATTTTGCAATTTTATTTTATAACATTTATTTCTAATATGGAGCTGAGTCTTTATTGAATAAATTGATAAATAAATATACACTTACTTTTAATTTAAATTAAAAATTAAAGTAGGAATACCATTTCTCTCTTTTCAATATAGTTCTCTCTGTGGAAAGTGCATACAGGCTTCGCCATGTCGCCTGCTGTTTGCAATATTTTTGATATTTCGCTGAAAACATATTTGCCAATGCATTTGGAAACATCATTAAGTTGAAAATTGTTGTGCCACAGCAGAGTGCAACGGCCTATGAAGGACCACAGTGCACAGTGGGCACTGCAGCCGAACGGAAGATACTCCAAGCTGGGAGCAGGGGAGATGCAAGGGAACGGGCGCAGGTGCAGCAGGCAATGAATTTTCATGAATGCAGTCAAGTCTATAAAAATTAATGCCATGGCAGTTGGTTGCAGTTGTTGAGCGGAGTGTGTTTTAAATATGAGTTAAAAAGCCTGAAAAATGGAAATGGAATTGGCAAAGCAAAAAAAGAAAATCGCGGAGCAGTTCAATTCCATTCGAGCAGATATCGTATGAATATACATATAGTGGGTTTAAGGGGTATTTGTTTAAAGGCTTATCAAACGGTCAAACGGTCATTTCTGTTTGCATTTAATTAAAAATCAGACAAAAAGCATGGACACGTGTCAATGTGTCGCCACGAGGAGAAGGGCGCGATAAATCACGCTAAAAACAAATGCCAAGTAATTTATCAATGTCAACACTCTAGCGAAAAGGGACAGCAGCGTCTAAAAAACGCTAAAGCGCCAAGGATTAAAGCCTTTAACCAATGCATAATTAAACGTATGCAGAGCACCCTCCAGTACCCATTACAAAAGCGGTAAGTTGGGGTATTATCTGACACACGTCTGTCCATCTCTCCGTCTGTTTGCGCATCTCAAGACTTTTGCTTGATTTTCAATTTAATTGTTGCAGGCAGGCTTTTGGTCATTTGGTCAGTGCACACTGGGCTGGTTTTCATTATTCAGGCATAAAATAAAATAATAAGATTCAAATAACTATATTTATTATTAAAATAACGGGCTAAAAGTGAACAAAAATGATTTAAGACCTTTTCAATTTTAAATTCTATTGGTAGTCTTGACAATACTATTTTCAAAATAATATAAATCGTTTAAATCGGTGCCTTGTTATTATTTGTAAGATAAATCCTCGACATTATTGTAAGTGCGCTTTGGGGTATGCAATAAAAAATATTTTCCAATTTAAATTGGCTTTAATTAAAGTATCTTCGAAGATTAGCATATTTCTTAAAGACAATTTAACAAATATTATCGTAAGATATCCCATAAAAATTTGGATAGCTGCTAATAAATAATGAGAAAATTTTAGGATATGTCAAAAGTTTGTATCTGGCAAGAAAACGAAATAGACCCAGTGTGCAGTATCTAAATACACATCCCTATGCATATATGCTATTTATTTGCCTAGGTATCTGCTGTGTGGTGTGTGTTTATCTTGGGGGGCGGGCGAGGCGTGGCAAGTTCACTAAATTGCATTTCGGCACGCAATTAGTGGTTCATTTGCTGCGTGGCTGAGCCTAGGGTCCTCGTACCATGTTTGTCCAGTCTATTTGCTTTGTGCGCAAACTTAATTTCATCTTATTACGGTGCAGAAATTTTGCAATTTCCGGCAAAAGCTCAACAGAAACAGAGATAGAGGAAAAGCCTGAGTCCTTGGTCAGTCCATGGATAACTACGTCTTACGTTTACCTATTTGTGCGGAAATGGAAAATATTTGTAGGCTCGGACAGCCTCAAACGACTCAAGTGCTTGTCTGTAGTCTTAGGACTTGGCTTATTGGTTTATCTACGCCGCAAATCAAGCTCTGGACAAATTGTTTCCGCTCTCCAATAAATCTAAATCAAAGGAATTATTGCTGAAAAATTGCAGAACGCTCCCTAAGTGGCTTGTTCGCTCACTTCTCACAATTAGTTTCGTTTTTTATTTCTTATTATTCGCTCTGTTTTATGTGACAAAAAAAGAACAAAAAGCAGCGCAGCAGCGCATAAAAAAGCTAATTTAATTAAAAGAAAATGCAATCAAAAAGGCCATTTGGCAGCTATCATACCTCAGTCTCTGTCTCTGTCTCTGGTTTCTGCATTGTCCTGTGCGTGCCGCCTTGCAATTTTCTTCCTTTTTTCCTTGATGCAGGACACTTTTTTACGACCACAAAACAATGACGAAATGCAGCGGCAACTGCAGAGTAACAGAAATAACAAAAAAACGCCGTGCGGTTGCGATGCAATGCGATTTTATGCACATTTATCATAATTTCACACGCAGCCCTCGAGAAGGAGTCACAACAAGGACACTTTCTGTAGTTCTTCGGGCGCATAAAAAATATAAAAATATAAATTTAAGTGCAGCTCCTTAGGGGGCGCGGCAAGGAGCGTACAGAAATTGCATTTTCGCCTTTTTTACGATCAAATGACATTTATGACAGCGCAGCCAAGCCATGGAGGGAAAATGGAAATGGGAAATGGAAAATGGAAGAGCATAGCTATAGTTATAACCCATTAAAACTATTCGTAAACACACCTAGCATAGGTAATGCCGGCAATCGCCCGCTGAGACGACACGAAGAATCCTTAGATACTGTCAACACTTTTCCATTCGGAAAAGCGCGATTTCTGCTCGGCGCCAAACAACAATGTTTGAACTGGTTATTAATATTAATGTTTCGGCAGCATTAACCATAAAAGTGCTGAATGCGATCGTTAATATGAGTAAATACAAAGGAAAGGCAAGCTGAAATGCAGCAAAGGATGGGCTAATAGATACCCTGTAGCAGCAAGTATAAAAAAACCTTGTTTAAAATACATATTTGACACAGATATTAGAAATTGCTAATACTTGATTTCAGGAAATAGTTGTGAAGTATTTAAATACCATCTGAAAAAATACTTTATCAGTGTATCTACGAATTTGACTTAATTTATCTATGAATGAATACAATAATATAATAAATTAAGAAAATTACCGAAGCATCTTTAAAGAATTGTCTTTGAAATTGAAACCGAACCAAAAGAAAATTTATACCATTTTAAGGCAAGTTATAATTAATAAATCTTTGACATAAATTTGTAAACTATTTCTCTTTAGATCGTAGTACACCTATTTCAAAATTAATCAACAATACCACATAAATTTTAAAAAATAAATGTGAAGGAATTAGATGGTTCTGTTTATTTCATTGTATTGCTTTAATAATATTATTACTTTCTCTTTTTGAGAAACTAGTTTTTGTTTTATTATATATCTAAGTAATATCATAAAATATACAATTTCAATACACTCTCTTCCGTTAACTTCCAGGGTATTTACAGCTCGAATGAAATTGGCAAAAAACATAGAAAAAACGCTAGACATAAAAAATCAAAATAATAAAATTACTTTTTATTTACTTTGGCCATGGGCAGGGTAGACTCCGGCTGAAGATGCGGCTGGAATCTTGGAAGGTATTATCAGACACGTTTTCCGGTAATTGAAGTGTTTGTTGTTACCCTCGTTGTTGTCTCTCTGGCAGCTGCTGTTGCTGGGCTTTCAGTGAGACTCTCATAATTCTCAACTTGTGACAAATCAACGCCCTCTTGTAGTGCACTTCCTGCTGTTTCCTGTTTGCCTTTCGCTTTTTACGAGTGCGTGTAGTTTTAGTAGTAGTCCTGCTGCTGCTGCTGCTGCTCGTTGTTGCTTTATCAAAAGTAATTTCGCTTTTATATCCGTTGACTATTGCCAGCGATTTCCGTTGCTTTTCGTCAATAATTTCATCTCATTTCATGCTTTGTCATAAAAAATAGCCAACAGCAAAAAAAAAAGGAAGAAGTTGTTGCTGCCATTTGATGCATGCAATATGCACAAAGTTTCCTATTTCAATAAAAGCAAAATATACGTTGAATTGTGGATATAAATCTATAAAAATCTCTGCTTTCATACCATAAAAGTAAGCCAATAGAGTGGGGGCAAATTCCGCCGTAGTTGTAGTAGCAGCTGGACCTGAACAACAATGTTGACTGCATGTAAATATTGAAAATAAGTCAGGATAGAGCGGATCAGTAGGACGGAGGGATACAGATGGACGTAGCACACAGTAGGATATCCTGTCGCGAAAATTGTCTGTAGCATATCTTCGCTGCTTCTAATCCGATCTAAAGTCACAGCAAAGATAAAGAACATTATACGTTACCTACATGTTGTATCACTAGACTTTAGCTTTAGCTTAAGGTGAAGGTATCAAAAATCCTAAACAAACTTGATCTGTTTCAGCATAGGATAACCTGAATTCTAAAAGTTATGTCCCTAGTTTACAAGATCTAGATGGACACGCAGACAGACGGATGTGTCTATATTGATTCGCCTCGTCGTCCTGATTAAAAAGATTGTACCAACTTCATAGACAATTGTATACTTTGTTAAAGTACAGGGTCCCATCAGTCATACAGAACAAACGTTCAGCTATAAATAAATGTTTTAAAGGGAAATTAAAGACGTTTTCCTGCATCTTGTAAGCAGCTCTTCTTATAACAATGTCTTGTAATTAGCACCTTCATAAACCGCAATTTTCTGCGCTTGCTTAGCATAAATATTGATGCAGGAAAACCACAGAATTGCGCCGTCTACCTGGTGGAAATACAGCGGATATAACATTTTATTGGCTGACATATTTATGCATATGATTAACATTAAGTTTAATGCAACATTTTGTGCATGATTATGATGATTGTATTGCACAACTGAAGGATAAAAGCAGATTTCGCAAGCATCCTGGCATTCAGATTCCGGCAGGATTCCATTGTCATCGGGCAGGGGACGCGCGCCTCCTTGGCTCATTAATTTTTATACGAGCTACGTGTGTGTGTATGAGTTCGGTTGCAATAAAAACATATTTTATTGCAGCGCAAAAAGGCTGCACAGTGGTGCGCGATGCAACCACCATTTGTGTCCACTGTGCCGCTGCTGCTGATGACTTGCTGTCAGCATAAATTCATTATTTATGGTGCAATCAATGCGACCGAGCGTATGTCAAACACATCAAAAATCAACAGCTCATCAGTCGATATGCCACGGCACAGTCCTAATGTCAGGCACACTGACAACGGGCCCGGAAGTTTGTTTATTTTATAGTTTTAGACGCCGTTGCCGAAAGCGAAACTCGGTGCGAAAATTTGCAAATCCAATGATGCACCACAGGGTGTCTGGCCTTCCGTCAGTTTCTGCGGCTCATGTTTGACGTTAGCAATGGCAAATTTAAATCTCTTTTATGCGACACCTCAATATTGGTTGACATGCGTCAACTGCGCATTTAACAGCGATACCCTGGAAAAAACAGGAGAGAAATAGGATTGATTAAAATATATTGCATACTTATGATATAGTTTGATTTTGAGATATTTGTATAGCCATAAGTAGATTGTAAGTTGCCAAATTGTGTTACCCCTTAAAGCAGAGCAAAAGCGGATATGTTACACTAGCAGTAAACAAATATGTTAGACATTTATATATTTTTTTAATTGAAGATATTTTTTTCATACACTTGAGGTCAAAAATACCCTGTAGTATATGATTTGTAAGCTTTCAAAAGCTATGCAAAGCTTATATTAATTATAAATCGGTTTCTACTGCTAATTTCCTCTAACAATTGAATACAGGGTATATTAAAGTCAGCTCTTTATCCACGCTTAAACGTCTATTAGTCTCTATTTGCATTTCCTGTGATGTGCGACAGTCTAAGTAAATTTATTTATTTATTTTCATTGCGAAATTAACGCATAAAAGTTGCCAAACTTGGCCATAATTCACTTCGGCCCATGCTCAGTGCGATTTGTCCAGTTGAGAACTTGACACATGACTTTAATGCCTTTAAGGACCATTATCTGAGAGCTGTGATAATACGATGTCGTGTATCATGAACCCAAATCCGAAAACAAAATAATTAAATGCTCGCCGAGCACAACGATGATGAATGGCATAGTCCTTCCTGTCGAGAGTTTTTCCCCGTTTCCACCCTGCAATTAATATGCTCTTAATCAAGAATTGGGGGCGACTCTTGGATTTCATTCAACATCTTTCATGGCTCACTTGCGTGATTTGCGCACCTCAAAGTAGCTTCTGCCTCTATTCGTGTCCTGCCATCAGCTCTTGATGCGTCATTTTTGGCTTGGGTCTATCAATATTCCCTCCAATATTCCTATGCGGTCACGCATCGTCTAGCTCTTGTCATAAGTTCCTCAGTCGATGTATGTTGTTAAATATTCATGCGAATCTGTGTGTTGTCAGCTTCGTTTCATTTCGTTTTCTTTTAATGACATTTCAATAATTAATGTATTCTGCTTCCCAATATTTTTTTCCATTTCCGCTTTCCTGCCCGATGTCGGTTTGCGTGTCCTTTTTAGTTGGCTTTTTTCGTTTTTTCACTTTCTGACTATCATCAATCAAAAAGCCATTTTTAAATGTTTCGCTTAGGAACTGCTTGTCGCGGCTTATAAATGATGCTTGTTATATGATTTTTTTGAGGGTTTTTCGATTACTGGTGGGCGTTTTTATGCAGCGGATTTTACGAAATCTTCATCAATTTTAATAAGTCAAAATAAGTCAAGTATGCTAATGTTTTTATTGCGTGAAATTTTATTTATATGGGGAGCAGTCATCTAAGATATTTTAGTTGAATTTTCGTTACAGTTTCGCTGAAAATAATCTAATTTAATTTCTTTATACTGCACAACTGTCATATCTGCAAGGCTTTATTCTAATATCTTTAAGTAGTGGAAAACCATTTTTCCAGCCGACTAAATCAGCACAGCTCTCATAATTCGTGTAAAAACATTTCTAGGCCGCTGCACAGCTCGGGCTAATGTCATTATGTAGCCATTAGTTGTTGACTGATTTGATTTAATTTAATTCTCGGCAAAAACTCCCTCAACAAAAAGGGCAAAAATAAAAGAAATGCTGGAGTGTTAGGCAACTTTTCCATACTCTAACTGGAATAAAAGTATATGTAGTGTTATCTTAGATTTAAAGCGCATTTATTAGGCGACTATATATATTCTAAAAATATTTATTTTTTGTTTTTTACTGGCGTTATTTTTGGCTATTTTTTTTTCCAACATTTTGCTTTATTCTATCCCTGAACCTTAAGCAATCCTAAGCCTTTTCTTTTGAGTCCCTCGCATAAATCGCAAAATTGGCAAAATGTCAGAATATTGTGTGATATATTATATATCAAAGCATCAAAGAGTTCAGTTCGGCAGCGTTGCCTGCGAATTCTGAGAATTGTTTATATCAATAAAGCGCGCGTGTTTTGGCCTTAGAATGGGAGCACAGGAAAGAGTCGGAGTTTGTTTTGATGCGAGTTCTTAACTTCTATTGGAAGCCTCATTAGAAACGCTCCGAGAACTAATTAACAGCTCAGCGAAGTTTCAGCCAAGTTCTTTTCGTCTTGTACGAGTATTTCTGGCACTAACTGTTTCTCTGTCTGAGCATTTTTACAGCTTTACTTACAAATCGCTCGAATCGCGCAGCAAAAGTTTTTTTATTGCGTGTGGCCCAACAAGTTATCGAGTGGGAGAAACATAATCATAAAGCTGTCTCAATTATTTTTCATATGCCACGCCCTCTGCCCCCACGGGGCATTAGCCAACTTTTATCTGTTTGTACGTTAATTAGTTTTGTTCGCTAAAGTGAAAATTTTTGATTTTTTTCCGCTCTTGCCAAACTTTTTATGAACTTTTTGCACAACAAAAATGTGTTTGCCAATCAAAATGAATTGAACATAGGACGCCAAAGTCCTGCTCTACACGCAGCGCGGTGCACACTGAGAGAAAAATCTAGAGGTTTCATACTTTAATCAAGAATTTTATACGATACTAATTTAATAATTCTGAATTTCAATCCCGTATATTGACCTAAACAAACTGCTTTCTATTCCGACTTGCCTTTGAATTTTAGACCAAAACTTTATTCCTATTGAGCTTTAATTTGCACAACAAATTTTTCCCTATTTTTCTCAGTGCAGGATGCACTTGGTCTGATTGCAGCTGCATAAGTGCAAAAGTTTAATTAAACGATGGCGGCTGATTCCACATTCTGGGGGAATACTGGAAGAAGCTCTGCAGAGCAAATGGCGCTTATGATGAGCCCCCTTGGAATTTGCCAGCGCTGATTTTCCATAAGTTTTTCTTTTAGCGGGAAAATTAACTTAAGCATGCAAATTGTTTTGTTAGCACCTAATTTTGGACATTATCAAGTCCTTGGAGGGGCACAGCAACAGCGTTATCAACAGCAGCCAAGTAATGCAGCTCCAAATGCAAAATGCTTCTGTATTTTTCTGCATATTTGAATTTGCTTGTGCTTTGCTTTTTCTGCCCTGGTTGCCCTGGGGCTCATTTGGCTAGTGTGGCAACTCTGGCTGGCAGCTGCTGTTTCTCGCTGTTAACAACACAAGTGGAAAACTTTTGTTACAAACTCAATAGAGAAACATTTTCAAAATAATATTATTCAAATATGCACAAGGTGGAGCTGTTTTATACAGATTTTTCATTTGCATGTAAAATTTCATAATTGTTTTTATTTCGTTTGGGAGAAAAACTAACGATCTAAGGCACCTATTGTATATTATTATTGAATAGAGCTCCAAGGGTTCCTCCTTTAGTCTTATGTCCCAAATGAGTTCAAGTTCCTAAAGTTAATATAGTTTAAACTTTAAAGAATTCTGTTAAATTAAATATGATGGGAAGAAAGGAATGTATTTAAAATCAACAGCAAACTTGATCTATTTGCTGCATAAGATAACCTAAATACCAAAAATTGGGTTTCTAGCGCTCATACTTTGCAAGATCTTGGTTTTTATATGAACGGATGGACAACCATTGCAAAATCGACCAAACTCGTCATCCTAATCAAGAATATGTATACTTTGTGGTGTATGCCACGCCCGCTTCTGGGTGTTACACACATTTCCCATTTGCACTGACCTTTCGTAGTTTTTTTTAAGCACAGGATCTAATTATCTTATATATTTTTAATAAAAGTCAATTAAATTTCTACTTAAAGGTCGGTCCCCAATAAATTATCCACTACCTTCCTTTGCGTACCCTTTAAAATAAAATAGCGATTCTTTCACTTATCAATATATCTACTAAATTAGCGGTAAAAGCTTTATAGAATCGTGTATAATTTATACTAATTTCCACACCAATACATTAGTTTAAGTGACGACATTCGGCAGGGAAAACATTAGCGAACGACCCTGAGCTCCAGAGAGCCGTCGGAATTCAGCGAGAAAACATCGTGATGGAAAGCCGTCGGCACTTGGCATATCACCTGAAAAACATGGAATTATATTTTTGTTTTCTTTGTTGTTTTTCTCAATGAAAGCATTAAATACTGTGCCAGTTGAACAATGTCTTCCGTTGTGCATATAGACTCGTGTATGAATCGAATTTATATAGTATAAATATATAATATAAATAATATTTGATATATTGCGCTTCCGATTCGTGCTGATTTATTTATTTCCGATATTGGTTAATGGAAATTCTTGCAGCTATATTTCTGAAAAAAGATATTTATGTGCAGACAAAGTAAATAAATTCAAGACAAAAAGAATTGTTTTTTTTTTTTCTTTTTATTTTGTGTTTGACAAAAATTGATGCAATTTTTGGCAAACCTTATAGATATTATTTCGAATTTTGTATAATCTTTTGAGTCAGCTTTTACAAAATGTGTGTGTGCTTAAAAACTAAGCGGGACGCTTACAAAAACTTACAAACTAATACAAAAGTATTTCGATAATAAGACTTCAAAATGTTACATTATTTAAATCAAATATTGCTAAATCGACAACTCCGATAACTTTTGCTTAAGTTTCTGCTCTCTTGCTATATCTTTATCTTTTTCCTCATGTTGTTGTTGGGAAACAAAACCATTATCACAATCGCTTTGATGAGTAAACTTAGGGGGTCTGCAGTAAAAAATCTGAGTTGAGTTTTGTGGTTTGAGATTTGAGATTTGAGCTTGTTGGAAAGCCAGTTGATGATGTTTTGCCGACGCGTTTACACGTTGCTTTCTTTGTACTTCATGAGGACTGTAGACTGTAGTTGTTGTTGTTGTAGTAGTTGTTGTTGTTGTTGGTTTACTCAGTTGGGCGTTGCTCACTGCGATGGTTTGCGCCACTTGCCGCACTTGCGTCCCGCCCGTTGCAGACACTGTCCGGCCGTGGAGTTCATCAGCTGCCGGATGGTGTGGAGCATCACTGTGGCCATCTGCCACTGACGGAGGCGCAGCAGCTGCTGCTCCTGCTCCTTGGCCTTGCGCAGCAGCGTCTCCTGATCGGGTATATAGAAGGCCACAGCCATTATAGTATTTCTCCTGTTCTTGCTGTTGTTGTTGTCTTTGTCTCGGCAATTGCACAATTGCTTGCAATTATTAATGTCTTCCGTTATTTGGCAGATGACTCAGGACTTTCTCTTTGCTCTGCGCAGATTCACGCCACACACAATGAATAAATTAACTCTACACGAAAATGCTTTGAGCTTGTTGTTGTTGTTGTTCTTGTAATTGTTGCTTTTGCTGTTGTTGTTCACACGTCAAAAGTATTTCGTGCGGTTCGTTCACTTTGTTCTGCTGCTGCTCTGCTCTGCATCGAATTCGCTGCTCTACTCTTCTCTGCTCGCTGTTCGGCTGCGCACGTCCGCTCGCTTCGTTGCTCCAGTTCAAACTAACCGACGGGGGCGCAGCGCACCGGCTTTTATAGCCGCGCGCTCTCAGCTGCCGACGCGCTCTCTCACTGACTGAGGCGCTCTTTCGTTCTTTCTGCCGCTGCGTTCGCTTACTATGGTGCTCTCTCGTTCTGGCTGCTGCTGCGTTCGCTTGCTATCGCGCTTCCTCCTTCTAACTACTGCTGCGTTCGCTTGTTCTGGCGCTCAGTGTTGCCCACAGTCAGTGATAGCAGAATAAAAATAGCTAGATTTGTTAATAATAAGCATAATTAAAAAATAGCGTTGCCAATACATATCGAGCCCTTCCCGCGAAAAAGACGTAACCAACATTTTTTCGATTTTCGGTTGTTGATGCAATTATGTTCATAATCACCCAACTCATCTACACAAAAAATTTCATAATTTTATCTTGCGTATTTACTGAGATATCAGCCTGTCAATTATATCGCAAGCGCCAGATTTGCTGCGAATTTCAGACGCGTTCTCGCGAAAAAAACGTTCTCCTGTAAAATTTGCTTTTGTTGGTTACGTTTTTTTCGCGGGAAGGGCTCTATATATCAGGGTTAATAATTTGTAATTATGAGTAGAATGTATGAAAAAAATTTAATTTTTGTGATATAAGATTATATCGTTACATATTCATTTTGCTATTTCTGACAACACAGATTTTTTAAAAACAAGGTATTATTTTCAGTATTAAAATTTATTCAAATACTTATTTGCACAGTAGTTTTATGGGATATTTATAATTATTTATTATTAATTCTGAATTATATGGTTATAAAATAAAAAAATTGCAAATAATGATTGGTTTAAATTGGCTGGTTTCCTCATGCCAACCATCAAAAGTAGCCAAGTTTGACTTGCAAATAGCTAAGCTGACAACACTGCTGTTGTTGGTTTCGTTTGCTTTGGTGCTCTCTCGTGCTGTTGCGTTCGTTTAACATGTTCTCTCTCGCTCTCTCTTGTATGCCTGTACTGCTCTCTTTAGGCGTAGATTTTTTGTTTTGGTATTTTTGTTGACATCGTCTCATTCGTAAGTTTTTTTCTCGCGTACTTTTTGCTGTGGCCACCAAAAAAATTGTTGTTGTTGCCAGGCCGCGCGCTCAGCGGTCGTGGCTTTGATCGTGGAAGGGGGAATGGGAAGGGGCGAGTGGGCGGACACCTTGCGCCTGTTGCCAAGTGTTTGACAGAAAGAGAGAGAGTGTTTGTGTGAGCTTGTGTGTGTGTGTGTGTGTGTGAAGGCAGGTTGTCTTTGTTGTAACTGTATGCGGTGAGAAGTACAGTTAGCATATTAATTGTATTAAATCGACGTCGCATGACAAACGCTTTCAGCAAAGGAGAAGGAGCTAAGGCAAATGAGGGGAGTGGGGAGAGGAGAGAGCAGAGAAGAAAGATGAGCTGATATGGGAACAGAAGGCATCTACACATCCAATATAGGAATCTATATAATTACGCTCTTATTCCCATATTAATATAGAGCTCGTATTATCCGATTTTCCAGTTGACGAGCCTTTCTCCCATTTCTTTATCAGCACTTCTCTATACATATTTTGCAGGCGTGTTTTACAAGTGTTTTTTCGCATATATCCGGCATCTAGATGCCGCTTCAGATCTGTCATATATGACATATAAATAAATATTATATAGTATGTTTTGCATATAGAGATTGTCAACAATGGGCTCGTCACTTAGCACTTCAGCTATAGATCATCTTTTATTGTGCGCAATACGCTGGAATTGTGCATTCACTAGAGCGAAGCGAGGGGGTCAAAATTATAGCCTTTAATCCGCAACTGTTGAATATTTTGATATATTACGAATCATATCCGAAATATTACTAATTACTTTCCTTTGATGCATTAAATCAGTACATTGACTTGCGAATCGTATAATCATTTCATTAAGGAATTTAATACTACAAGAGCAATAAAGATATGGGGTTTGATTGCAAGTAATTCCCTAGCATAAGTACTAGTTTATACAGAACCGCACCCATTCAGTGTTTCATAAGGTAATGCGGATCAAATTATGTAGAATTATTTTTATTGTTTATGTACATATATTGGAGAAGTATTTATAAAGGCATAAACGTTTACTACAAAGATGATTTATATAATTGTAAATATATCCCAGAAGTGTAAAAGTGTTTAATAAATTAAAGCAGTATTTATAGAAACGTAAAGTATAGTTATAAAGCTGATTTATCAGTGATAAATATAACCAAGAATTTATTGATATTATATTAGTCATCGTTAGAATAAAAACCACATAGCGCTAGGCTTCACCAAGATTGCTTCTGATGATATCATGCCACTTTTCTATGAACGCTTGACTATAACCGTCCAACTGGGCGACTTTAGAGCTCTTAACTCCACCCACAATGCCGTCAGTTGGGCTCTGACCCACGCACACCATCACACAGCACCGTCTCAAGTGTCTTTCGGTTACACAACTTCCACTTAGGGGTTGTTCTCTAGGTCTATTGTTACAAGAACTACTCCCTGGATGTTGCCTCTGCTCTGCTCTGCTTTGCCTTTGCTCTGGCATTTTCTTTTCCATTCGCACAAATGACTACATGCCGTAGTTTTTCTTCTTTTCCTACATTCTTGCTTTTCCGGGTTCGCGCCGGCAATATAAATTCAGCAGGCGTGGCTTATTTTCCTAACATTTGCTCTTTCGCTTTGGCCCAATCAGCCAACCAAAGCGAACTTGGGCCCTTGAGTTGCTTCTTTTTTTTGGGCAACTCGACCTTTTTATGTGTCTGTGGCATTTTGTTTTTGTGGGGCGGAGCTTGGACCAAGAGCTGGTTTAATGGGCTACCTCGGCTAAGGTTTTGTGAATCAGCGTTATTGGGTGAAGTCTATAGACCAAATACGGCTCAAACTCCGCTCTACCGCCGGTAATATGCGCATTAGTAAACCCCAATTAAAGCAATTATAGATTCCTTTCGGTTAGCAAGAGATGCCGATCATAATTGCTCAATGAAGCGTTTATAGGGTTTTGGGCAGATACATATCTTCAGTTTTCTTAAAGGATTACATGATATGCATTTCTTGACGATTTGTTTTGCTTCTTCTGAGCATGCGGGTAATTATTGCAGTTTGAATTTGAATTTAGAATTCGGATAACGAAGGGTTGTTCACGGTTGGTCCAACCCATATAGCATTGTTGTCGCTATCAATTTGCATAGCTAATTGCATGGAAATGCAATCATAAAGTTTTCAATTTGATTTCCGAAACTTTATTCTAGCTGCCAGCTATTGACAGTGAATGTGTCAAATTAGCTTTTAATTGAGTTTTCAATCTGCATGTCAAATGACCCACATGATCACAATTTTGACACGTGTATACCCCGTCAATTTAAGTGTGTCAATCGTCTGGTTTTTCGCTCCGTGAGACACAAAAGACTTGACGATAAGTCAGATCGCGTTTGAAAACATTTCACCAGTTATTTGATTGTTAAGTAATCTGAATTAGTCTTTGTTAACCACGTTGCATACTTGGGTCTCCCTTGAAAAAGTTGCTAATGAGTAACATCAACAATTCCGCAACAACTTGCGTAATATTCCTTCTTTGTTTTCTTGCCAAGTAACTTTCTTGCTTTCAGTTTCGATTGGATCGCATGTTCCCAAATGTAAAGCACATTCTTTGGTATTAAATATCCAAATAAATTATTTTCTGTCTTTGTTGCGTAATTTCATAAATTGCCGTAATAAACTATCTCAACTTTCCCTTTTCTCCGTTATGTTCTAACCACATTCGCGAATATTCTCACTTTCTCCAGTTTGATTGTAATATATGCATCATGATTTATACAAGTTTCTTTATATAACTGCGTTGCTAATGAGTAATTTCAATACCAGTTATTACGCATTCATTCTGTCCTGACGTCTTTCTTCTAATCAACTTGCTTTCTCCCAATTTCAAAGGAATCTCTCTGCCAACGTTTTGTCAGCCTCCTCCTACACTCAGCATTGGCTTATCTCTCAGTTGCCTCATCGATCTCCTTTGTGCTCCCCCTCTCAACTTTAAACTGTATTACATTTTTATGATCTCTACTGGTGGTCGCTCCGTATCATCTCCCCGCCCGTCCGTCTGTCTGGCTGATATTTGCTTTATTTGTTTTCCATTTAGAGAGCACCGAAAACAAAGACAATTGCTGGAGTGATATGTCGGCTGGGCCATGGGTCATTAACTCTCCGCATTTCGTAACGCCTGTCATTGCGGGCTGCTTAGGCAGACGATCGGCTCTGGATCGCGTCTAGCGCGGAAGCTTTGCTGCTTTTCCCACAGCTCAAAACTCAGACGATCGGCTAACCAAGCGATGACTCATCCGTGCACTGCACTTGGCACTTGCCACTGGCAACTGGGAACTGGAAATGTGACGGAGTAGGGGTTTTTGGTGGGGGGAGAGGCATACGAAACGAGAACCATTTAATGTTGTTTAACGACTGTCTCGTCTTGTCTTGTCTGGTTGGGTCTGGTCTGGGGTACAACATGTGCATAACTGTTTTGGATTCGTATTTGTATTCGAATACGAATTGGGATTTCGGTTCTACTCACACCCAACGCAAAAAAAGATACAACCGATGATATGCCGATAAGGTACCCCTACAAAAAAAATAACAGATGTGGACCTTCTTGGCCTTTGTTTAATTTATTTGATTGTTCCTTTTTCTGTTTGCCTACCGTTGATTTCGGTCTCTTTCGTTGCGTGTGTGTGTCTTGTACAAACATGTCAGTGCTATATGCCTCTTGCTTTGTGTAATTTTCGCCCTTTTCCTGCTAGATTTTATGAATAGATAACGCATCTTCCTAGCGCTATCAGCAGGTCATTGAAGATCTTTGATTTTTTGCCTGCATGGGACAGTAGATGCCCAGGCAACGACACGTTCAGGCACGTTGTTAGAAACTTGAAATGTACAAAAGGGTCTATTAAGTTGGTGCTAGTGGAAAATGTGTGTAACACCCAGAAGAAAGGAGGAGATCCGATAAAGTATATATATGCTTGATCAGGTAGTATTCTACATCGATACCGTGAATAACTTTACGAGCGGATAAGAAATAGCGTAGATATGTAACAGACCTTACTATTGATTAGTTGAAGAAAGGGTGAGAGTAGTTTGCCAGATGTGTGAGGCAGTAATGCTATGATTATTGAAACACAAACTACAGGGTCTCCCAATGCCGGTTACGTCCGACTGTAGAGAAATCTGCTTCGCTCTTACTGCTTATTTTAGTTGTATTTTGTACTTTGTATTCTGTGTTTTGTATTCTCATGTCATTATTTGTCTATCGTCTTAGTTGCACTAATATTTCCCCCCTGGGCAATAGTCAAGTGGCATGAGGAGACCGAGCAGAGCCTCAAGCGAGCGGGGCGTGGCGTGGCGTGGAGTGAGGCGATGACTCATGCTGCGGTTGCAGCTTGTGTGGAAAATGTGTGAGTTTCTCTGTGGCAATTAGAGTTGATTATACGAACGGAGGCAGGTATGGAGTTGCAAGTGCAGGGCTAATTTATTATATGGAGCGGATCGTAAATAAGCTTTAGGAATTTTTGCATAAGGAGGGAGCTGTAAATTAATGGGCTTGCTATTTATGAGTTGGCTACAGATAAGAAGTAATTGCGCCAGCAGCCGAACAGGAAGATCATTTGAGCTGTGGATAAATAATAAATCGAAATAAATGTTAAACTTAGTTTTGATAGATTTCTTGGTTAAAGTTTGGGTTCGATTTGCTTTAATGTTTTAATGGAACTGCTTTCGGTCGCTTGACTTTTTATGGCTACTTAAACATTTCAAACTCATCGCAATGGCCCGAGTTCTATATGATTCCATCCATAGTTTGGCATTTTATGCATTGCGAGTGAAAGCGCCATGAAATATGCAACACATGGCGCCTCAAATTGTCTTTTATGCGACTGAGTGGAGTTGTTGCCCCGCCCAGAATTTTGCATATCCGAGGGGCGGCGGGTTTTTATGAGCTACCAGTGGCAATGCAAATGGCGCATTAAAAAATTTGCGCTTGCCACGTATGGTCTTATCAATGGCCTTATCGCAAGCTGGTCGTAAAAGACGCGATGCGACCGTAAAAGTGAAACTAAAGGCAGCAGCATCGAAATCAAAGTAAATAAAAACTGGCTACCAGACTACAACTTCTGCTCCTTAATTCTGGTATTTTTTATTTTCTCACACACTTGGCCATAAAATAGATAAAGCCGAAATTTGAATAGAGCTGGTAGGGCGGGGAGGATGGGTAGGACGCCACGTTGTCTGGGCGGGTGTAAGCCATACAGGAAGCAGCTACAACAATTTTCTGTTATTTTTTATAGCCGCACATATGCATAGGGCTCTGTGTGTCGGCTCGTAAATATAAGTTAAATTATATTATTTATGTAATTTATGTAATTCAACATTTTAACGCACACGCGGAAGCCATTATCGTAATTTTCTTCGAATGAAATTAATTTGAATGGCCATCAAAGGGTACTTTTATTTATTTTATTTTATGGGCATTACAATATCAAATGGAAAACTTTACATATCTCCGACAAGCCTAAGCTCATATGTAAATATTGACTAATAATTCTTTATAGCCGAAACTAATTTTAATTGTCTAATGCGCTGATAGCAATGATAATGCTATGATAATGTCCCTCAGTGGCATTAAAAATGCTCAACGCCTAGTGCGGCCTATAAATTTTCAGGGTAATTAAAGCCGACTCGAGTTCGCGCCTTTACGAATTCTCCTGGCATGAAGGTGATAAAAGTCGCGTCCCTCTCTCTCTCTCTCTCTCTCTCTCTCTCTATTTTTCTCTTTGGGCCTTTGTTTCCCTTGAGACACTTTGACAATAACTCATAAAGGCATTTTAACTGCCCAGCACAGTGGATAATGACCACACGGACTCTTGCGAGCCTGGCGCAAATTGCGTGCAATTAGTGTGCAATTTTTGAACGCTAGGTGGCGCACAGCTGTGCTTGCCACACCCACACACACACACATGATTAGTCAGTGCTTGTGTGTGTGTGTGTTTTTGGCTTTGTAATTGCTTTTTGTAATTTATGCCCGACCCGCGCTACGCGCCACAAAAGTTGTCAGCGTTTTGTCTCCATGTGCCTTCGTTCTGCTGCCACCTCCACTTCGCCTCCCCCTTCACGGTTCTGTGTGGCATGTAACCACTGCTGATGCACTTGGTCCATCATTATGACAGCTGCTTGACGACCAAAAGGGCTCATCTCTGGCCTTGGTTCGGGTTAGCTGATTGGGCAATTTCTCTAGCCGGCTAATTTTTTCGCGTTATGAATGCGCTTTGTGACATTTGACATGTGTAAGGACCGCCAGATGATGCCCAGGTTCGTCATGGTGATTACGCGTTGCCTCCGCAGACAGCAAATTGATTTTAATGCGATCTGCCGCAAAAGGGGGCAGGCAACAAGCCAGCAAACCAGGCGATGTTGTGTCATACAATTTGCTAAACGCAAAGTGTAATAATCCCTGTCTGCTGTGGCTGCTTACCAAAATCAATGGAAATGTGAGAGAATGAGAGAGAGAGAGAGAGAGAGAGAGAGATAGAGAGAGAGAGAGAAAAGAGAGAGAGGAAGAGAGTCTCTTTCTCTGGCAATCCCAGCTGCTTCTCAATTAATTGCCATTTAGTAGAGTCGCAACTTCAAATAGACAGCCAACAAAAACAAAACCGAAGCACACAAAAAGCACTTCCGACCACAGCTCACCTCTGCCCCTCCCTCCTTATCTTTTTGGACAACATTTCTGTTATAATTATGGCGCCCAGCGAGGCGTGAACATATGTCGACGCCCCAAACAAAAAAATCGCTTTTAAATAAAAAACAGGCAATGTCCGCAGCAGCCGCAAAAGTTTTTATTTTTTACAGTCGCAGAGAACATTGACTTGAATGAAAATGGTTGGGGTAAGGGAACTTTTGATAGGAATCTATGATCTGTAGCTGTAGTAGGTCTTAGACCCCTAATGATTCTGTTTAAGCAATGTTTACTATAGAATTGTGGCAATATTTGCAGGCCTCAACGGTAGCAGCAAAGGTTGCATGCTACAATGCAGCATGCGCTATGCCACAATCGAGTTAATATTATTTAAAATATCTGAATTGTTTTAAGTTTTCCTCGAATTGTTGCTTTAGAGATTTTAAGAATTATTATTTTATAATTTATTTATTTTTTTGTTAAACTCAATTAATTTAACCCATCTTCTATACTTACAGGATATCTATACTTGCTGATAAGTTCAACAAAGTTGCCTACATTAAAAATAAGATAAACAAAGTATTTATCAATATACTTAAAACATGATAATTTTTGAATCATAAAAACCAGTTTTTAAAGAATAGTTCTTGCAACAACTCTTTTTTGGTACATACAAATGATTAAATTAAATCTTTTGGTCAGCTTTTAGACTTAAACAAGTTGTTTTGTAGCTGGGACAAATTTTCAATTTGGTATTTTCACAACTGCCCAACCTGCTCGAGTTTCTGCCATCTCTAGTGGTCATGTGTGTTTGTGCATGTCCGTGCAGGTTTATTCATGCACAAATTGTTCAAAGTGAATCCAGAGGCTGCATTTGTCAGCTGTCCACGCTCTTTGCTCTGGGTTTTCTTGCTTTTTGTTTACGGTTTGCTCCTTTTGCATCTGCTATTTTTAATAATTTGTTGCAAATGCGCTTTTACGCTTGTGACTTCCATTTGGCCGAGGGTCGCTTTTGATATTTCACTTGACGTGTCCGTTGTTGTTGTTGTTGTTGTTGCATTTGCAGTTGGTTTTGTTTTTGTTGTAATCGCATTAAGTGCGCTTATTTAACGCAAATCTGCCCAGACTCGGAGCTCAGAGAGTGGAGAGCAAACGCTAATGATGACTAATTTGTTTGCATTGCCTCATGCATGTGCTTCGTCCTTTCTCCCACTCCAACTCCAACTCCAGGCAAAACAATTTCCACTCGTTTTTTGTCGCTTTTTTAAACCCCTCCCCCCTCTCTCTCTCACACTCGTCAGTCGAGTGGGCCACATGTGTGCGGCCACAAGTGTTTGTTTCAGTGGCAGGCTGTCGGAGATCCCTTAGCGCTGGGGGTTTTCTGTTATTTTTGCAACATTTAACGCTTATTTGGCTCATTGCTAAGCTTTCATGGCAGGGCCTTTGAGTGTTTGTTTTTTTAGGCATTTAGAAAAGTTGCTTGAAACCGTATGCCGAGAGGCAAAGAGGCAGTTCTATTCGTTTGTTTTTTTAGCTACAGTGCGCAATTAATTCGCAATTAGCATTTGCTACTTATTCAAATGTCATACAAATGTTTGAGGGTGCAGAGCAGAGAGAAGAGAGGTTGTAGAACAAGAAGAAATATATCCTCAATCTATCTCGACCCAAAGCTCAATCCGCTTAGCCAACTTACTCACCAAGGCAATAGATTCCGCTTTGGGACAGACCGAAAGCAGCAAAGAAACAAGCAACTGCTCAATTAACAAATTATGCACAGCTCAAGCGGGACAGCGGGCATCAAGCAACAACAACGAGCACTTAATTTAGTTAATGTAAACTCCCAAGTTCAATCCCAATCCCGAACCCAATTCAACTGCTCTGACATTTGACAGATGAACTCGCCGGTTCTGTGACAGACCAGCCAGGCGTTAAAGGAATAAATAGCCATGTCCCGACTCTGCCGAGTGTCCAGGTTAAGGACATACGCATCGCTTTAGCTGCTGATGCGACATAATTTGTTATACTTACGAGCAGGAGAAGAAACAAAAACAGCAAACTGCCCGTAATTGCAACAAATAGAGGCAGAGTGGAATAACAAACCCCCAGAGCTCGTTAATGGACAGCATTTTATTTGCCATGCTGCTTTTGCTTGGGAAAAGCGCATTAAAGCGCTTTTCAGATACAACTGCCAGGTTTCTAAGGCTGTGAGAGGCTGCAGATCTTTTGCTAGCTCTTCCATTGCCACTTCTGCTTCGTACTGCTGCGCGTTGATAGTAAAAATTTAATGATTTTATTGCTTATGAAGTTGTAATTCATTTTGTGCCAACCCTTCGACAATTATCCTTTTAGATAAACAATTGTGCCAGACAGCATTCAGGCTGCTCTCCACCTCGCTCTTTGTCGCTAAGAAAACAGAACGTCGACGACTGTGTCATAAAAACAAATTTTCATTGTTTGTTTTCTTTTCCGCGCTTTTCATCCATATTTAGACCCTTTACTTTAAAAAAGTAAAAAGGGTCTATTAGTTTAGTGCAAATAGGAAATGTGTGTAACACCCAGAAGGAGGCGTGGCAGACCCCACAAAGTATATATATTCTTGATCAGGACGACAAGCCGAGTCGATATAGCCATGTCCGTCTGTCCGTCTGTCTGTCTGTCTGTCTGTCCGTCTGTCCGTCTGTCTGTCTGTCTGTCTGTATGAACACCTAGATCTCAGCAACTATAAGAGCTAGAGACACCATATTCGGGATTCAGGTTCCCCTATTCAGTAAGCAGCACGAGTTTGTTTTAGATTTTGGATACCTCCCCCCCTTCCCCCGCAAACCGCAAAAAGCTGCTGTAGCCACAGTTTTAAAGCTATTGATTTGTAATTTGGTATTTAACTAGTTTATGACATTATCTATCGACGCTGTAAATTTTGTTTCGATTGGATAAGAAACAGCGAACATATGCCACTTACAATATGCCGCACTAGGCAGAGGGGGGGTGGTGTGCCTTGCATACGCGGGTAGCTTAGTGTGTGTGCGTCTGATTGTGTTTGTATGTACATATACTCAAAGTAAAGGGTCTCCTACGGTCGGTTACGTCCGACTGTAGCCTCCGTCCCACTAATCTGCCCCGTCCCTATATTTTTATTTCATTTCGTGAGTTTCTGTGCATAAAAAAGGGTCTATTAGCTTTGTGTAGTCAAAAAATAGGCATAAAGAACTTGTAACGAACCTTTATTTTGGCCGATTTATGCCTTGGCTAATTTCAGCTGGATGAGCTCGTACAACAAATTTATAATTTGAAGCACTTGCGCTAATAAATAAGAACACTTTGATTTCGTTGTAATGTTCACAATCTTAATTGCTCTTTATTGTTTCGATTCTTTTCACAATTCTCGTATTTGACCGTTTTCCCTTTTATTTCTGCCCTATACTTGGCTGCTCCTTCGCAACTTCAGCACCGTTTGGCACGAACCCTGACACGTAACACGGCCGCCAAGAAAACTCTGATTCGCTGGGCAATCGCCAAGCCTCGCTCAGACATTCGTTGGCACAACGCACGCTTACTAAGCCAGCCTCCGTTCGCATCCGCCAACTCCGCTGATTCTAGCGATTCCCTATTCTAGCCCTTTTCAGCACTATTGGCACGACACCGCAATGTACGACGGCCACCAAGACTTTCTGACTCGCTGGGCAATCGCCAAGCCACGTACAGATCTCGTTGGTATTACGCTCGTTCTGTCACTGCTACCGTTCGCTTACGCCAAGTACCACTGATTTAGGCTCTGACGATAAATTAACTTCCGATCTCTAACGCTCGCGGACACTCGCTCGGATTCTCGCTTTCACTTGAACAGCCGCCCTCAGCTGCTGCTGCTCCTTATATAGGCCATTTGTAGGCCCCGCTTCGCGCCTTCGGCCCCCTTCGTGTCTTGGCCCGTTGTTCCAGTTCCAGTGTTCCTGCTCGCTCAGCAGGCCCCGCTTGGGTCATTGGCCTTTACGCCCCGTTCCGTTTCCATTGTTCCGCTTTCTCGACGCTTCGGCAAGGCCCCGCTTGGCGTTGTCGGTTGTTGGTAACTTTCTTAGCGCCGCAGCAGCGGTTAATTTCTCCGCATAGCAACAGCGAGTTTTACTTTCGTTTGGCTGTTGCTGGTAACTTTCCATAGCTGACAGCAACGGTTATTTTAACCTCTTTTATATGTGCTACTTGTCTATGTTATACTTCTTATTATTATTAAATATTATCATTATTATAATAATTATTATATTTATTATTACTATTCGTTATTATTGTAGTTAAATATTATTATTATATTTATTATTATTATTAATTATTCTTGTATTTAAATATTATTAATTATTATTATTTTATCTCTATTATTATTATTACTTATTATTATTATTAATTATTTAAATATTATTAATTATTATTATTGACTATCTTTATTATTATTATTACTTATTATTATTATAAATATTGTTGTGAGAACATATATGTTCTCACAAACTCCATCCGTTGCCTATATTAACAACCATTCTTTTAAACAGAGTCTCTGGCTGTCGGTGGCGTACGACTGCAGCCTTTCCGACTTGTTATGATTTACTTTTCCCGTTGCTTTTGTTTATATTTTTTGTGCTGCTGTCGTAAAACGTTTATTTCATGCGGCAAATTCCCTTTGGAGACATTGCCATAAAAATCGTGTAAAATTATGCAAAAAGGATTAAAAACATCGCCAGGAAACGCTGCAGTTGCCCCAACGTACCTCTCATTACAGCTGTAAAAGTCCCTTTTTAATTACGTTTGATAACATAAAATAGAAACATTTTTATTGTTTCGCATATAAAAGAGCGCTGAGTATCTTATGATAATATAGAAATATTTTCAGCAATAAGGAAACTATTTTCTTTTCACTCACAAAGAGCTAAACTCTTGTTTTTTATGACATCCACCCTAAGGTCACCATGACGCATGACCACGAATTAATCTGAAATCGAAATCGGAATCGGAATCTCCAACATTTCGCACATAATTCAGCACAAACAACAAAGAACACGCAGCAATTTTTGGCTGCAGGCAAAGCAAATTGACAGAATGCCAACAGAAACATATCAAAGGGTTCCCTTAAATGCTCGGCAATCAATTGAAAAATCACGAACCTCGAGCTGACCAAAAGAAACCCAATGGCTAAGCTGATCAGGAACGGAAGCTGCCATATCCAAGCATTATTTCTAATGACATGGCATGTGATTCTCTCTAAGCCCAAACGTATGTCAATTTGTCAATTTCGCATATTTCTGCGTTGCTTTTTTTTTATCGCAAATGCCAAGCGACGGCTTTTTTTTATTGATATCGTCCGGGGCAACACGTGTGAGTCTTCATAGAAAATTGGGACTTCTCCTGGCCACAACAATGTAATCTGATTCCCATGTCCGTTTCACGTGTGTTTTGGCTTTTTTTCTGGCAGCGAAAACTGCCAAATCATTATAAAAATATGCTTTCACCAATTTATTATTTGCCATGGTTTTGTCAGTTATCCTATGGGTTATTTGATATTTTACAGTTGATAATAGAGCGCAAAACACGGAGAAAACTTTTCATATGTGCCAGATCATTATAGTTGATTGATGTGAAATGGTTTTGGATTACTAAATGCCAAATGGAATTGCGGCCAGCAAATGTGCGAAATAATTGGAATTGAACTAGTGCAAACTGTACCAAAAGCTCGCTCTTAATTCACGAGTATTTATCAAAGAAACTGTACCCTAAGTGCCACTTAAACAGGCTCATATGGAAATCTATATTAAGGGTTGAGATTTAATTATGGGAAACAAAAAACTCCCCAGCCAAAAGTCAACACATTCACACAATGTAATCGGCTACACGTAATTAAGCACTGGGCGAGGTCCAGTCTCAATTGAAGTTCGAGTCTCGGTCCCAGGCTCATCAAAGGTGCCTACAACAATCGCCAGCATACAGAGTGCTCTATCAACGTATTGTGTTTAACTCTTTCAGTTTTTATGGTCATTAATATGCTTGATTATTTCCCTTCAACCCGTTGTGCTTGTTGTCAAACTTCTCACAGGACACGTGACCACGTCCAGCGCCCGCATAAACATTTGCATCCTGAAGTATCGACTTCCTGTGCGGCTCGCGTGGCCGAACTCTCAGCAATCAGAGAAACCATAATAAATATCTGAAGCTGGCATTGTGTTGAAAATGTACACATTTTTTAAAAAACTGTGGCAAGCACTTACCTGCCTCTTGCCTCCAGCCTCTCCAGAATGCAACCCCTTCAGGGCAGGCTTTGGCAGCCAAAAGGGTTAAGTAGCAAAAGAGTCTGAGGTTTCAGGCTGAGCCTCAGCCGTAGCATTTGGATTTTTTTTTTAAATATATTTCGGGGGAGGTTGTGCCACGCCTAGAGACCGACGCTCGACCGCTATTATTATTAATGCTGATTGACGCCTGTTTTGTAATTTTGTAATTGAAACTGAAGTTTGTCAGGATGTTTTTGCTGCTTTTTGACATTATTTCTGCTGCCATTTTGCTGTCATTGTTGCCACAATCATTTGTTCGTTATCCTTTGATCTTTTTTGCTGTCTTTTTTTTTAATATTTGTAATGCAAGTGAGACAAATTATGATGTTGTGTTGTTAGAGATGGGTTAAAAGGGGTTAGAGGGTTTATACCTAATGGCATGTCAGTTTAGCTAACGTTTAAATCTCTTGAACTTTAAAGTACAGTTGCCTCACATTATTCTACGGTTATGTAATAAATCCTTCTATATTTTTGAATACATTTCCTGTCTAATCTTTGAAACTCAATGACTCGCAGATACCAGCTAAATTCACCCAAAGTTTAATCTTGTTATGGAGCAGGTTGCTCCGTTTGGAACTTATCTCTGATCTGTGTTTTCCACAGTTAGCATTTATTACGGCTAGTCGTCTATGGAGCACTTTAAGTTTCAGCCAAGCGACAAGCCCTCAATTATCAGAATTACATGAATAATACGCCAGACTCTGCAACTGGCCAGGATCTGGAGCTAGTCTTTTGCTCCGTATCCTTCTCGTTTGCAGCATAATATTTCAAATGAAGCGGAGAGCAGAGGACTCATTATCAAAGCACAGCATGTGGTTAGCCCCAAGTAGCGAGGCAAACTTCCGTTTTGCGAAAAGGAGAACGAAAGCCAGAAAGGAGCAACGGCTGGAGCACATGGCTGCCATTTGGATGATGATGATGAAGCAACACTGCAGAATTTCAGTCAATTTCCTCGAAATTGTTTTTTGTTTGTTTGCCACAGACTCCATGCGTTTCGCCTGACTCGCTTAGGCTTCCTGTCTATCTGTGTCTGTCTGTCCTTCATCCTTCGTCCTCCGTCCGCCCAAGTCTGTGGCATTGTTCCGTGGCAGAGTTACAGGCGACAGTGTTAAATGTTTGCAATATGTCATCAGGTTGCCTGCCTGTGCTCCCTTTCACTAGATCCGCCAGCCATGATAGCCCAATCATGCCAAGCGACTCTCTCTCTCTCTTCCTCTCATTCCCTCTCTTTCTTCTGTCGGTTGTGGCGCCATTTGTATGAAAAATCGCCAGGATGCTAATACGTTTGACTTCCGTTGACGGATTACCGACTATTTGGCCACCAAGCTCACTGCCAACATGCCCCCAAAAATTGCTGCGTTTCACATTTCATTTGAATATTTTACTTGAATCTTTTTTGCAGGTTCCCTTTGACTTTCTAAGTGGGTGGAGATGCAGAGGGCGGGGTGAGGCAGGGGCAGCTGGGAAAGCTATCTGATAATTTGCTGTGCTACTGTCGTTGGCGAAACAAAGCCTCAGTTGCTTTGATAAGCACAGGGGCCTAGTCAACAATAGAGTTGCTAAAAACACTCACAAAAATTACTTTATTATTGTAAATTTTGTGAGCTACAATATTTAATTTATTTACTTAATATATATTAACTTTAGATACTAAACTAAAATTGATGTAAAAATATTTATAATATATATAAAAACATTTCAATTCATTAAATTAGTTGGCTTAAACTTGGTAAAAATAAAATAGGGTTTGTTGTTATTTTAAGTGTGAATTTGTTGCAGTGTATTTGCAGCTTTCAACGCATTGATATGCAAATTTTTCAAATGCGAGCATTGCTTGTTGTATTTTTTTGGCTTGTGTGCATTTGCTGTGCTTTGGCTTTGGAGCTTTTTTCTATTTTGGCACCATTTTGATTGCCATGAATGAGTAACGACCGGAAAGCTGTTTTTATGACCAACTGATAGCGATAGCTCCGGAGTCCGGACATTTCAACGTACCGCAATGGCCAAGGTGAGCCGGTGTGCAGACGAGCCCAGTGTTTGAAAATTGGCAATGGTTGAAATGAGAAATTGCAAACTGGGAGAAATGCTTTGCAGGTTTTGCAGTTTGATAAGCGAGCAAATTGAAAACGGCGTCAGCTTTGGAGGCGTTGAAATGACAAGCGACTCGTTGATATCTGTCTCTTTTCCCTGCTCTCCGTTCTCCCTGTCTCTCTGTCTCTTTCTGCTGGCAATTTTGTTGATGGATTTCGCTTAATGGAGCTGGCAGAAATTACTGCACCAGGCAAGTCCTTTCTACTTTGTTTTGTTGCTCAAAATTTAAATAAATTGCTCTCATTTGTGGGTAGTCGAATGCTGCCGGAGTTGCCGCCTCTCTCCGCCCTCCACTTCCATCAGCACTACGAATTTGCAACAATGTCATCAACGTGCTTGTTGTACGTTTTATTTTGTTTCTAAATTGAAATTGCAGTGCAAACAATTTAAATGGGATTTGCATAAATTTAGACACTTTGGCAATGGTCAAGCCAGCGCCTAGTGCCCGGAAACTAAATCGGGTTTTGTGTGCAGGACAAATCACTTGTAAATTGAATTACTTCTCTGAGCAACCCTTTCAGTGCGAACTACCCAACCACTGTCGACCTTAAGCCCACACTCTCGGCTTGAATTGAATTTCACGCATATGTGCGTTTATACAATTTGGCCAATTTTCAATAATAATAATAACATGCAGCGTGAAAAACCCAAATCAACACAAAAAGTTGTCATAAAATAACTGATACAAGCAAGAAAATTCCAGCTAAGCTGCAATGATGGACTACAAGCTATGCTATGTTGGATAAATGTAAAAATAGCTATCTTTTGTTTGTAAGAAATCTTTCTATTTTGAGCTACACCTTCTCAGCATTTCGTACAGGGTATGCTAGGCAAGGGTTAGCGGCTACAACTCAATTATTGTCTGGAAAACACACGCTCACACATGACTTGACAGACAGCTAGCAGCGCTTGCATTCTGCGAGGTTTTTCTATTTTCCTTTTTCCACTTTTTATGATAAGTAGCCGCTGGCTATGAAAATCCTTTGAAACCCAACGGTTGCGCTAACACCCACCACACCCACATAAGTATGCTATGCTTTTTTTCTGCCTGCTTGTGGCAGACCAATCAACACCCACACACACACGCAGCCACAGTCACACACACATGGAGGAATTGCGTTTGCCAAAATCACATTTTCCATCAATTTTCGTACATGATTTGCGCAAAATGTTCATTCGATATCGGCACCGCACGAGCTGCAGGGGAAAATGTACTGAAATCATGCTATAAAAATGCAACACAACAGCCTGAGATAGAGGAAGGAGAGCGATAAAGAGATGGTGAGAGGAGGAGAGAGGGGGTGTGAGCTTGTTGAAGCCGCTTAAAGCCATCACGGCTGTGGCCATTCGCTCTGAGCTTGTTTTTAATACACGTCACATGTTTTTACGTGGTCAGGATGATATCCTTTTTATTTTTCAATTTTATGGTAATGCCGCAAAATGTTTTTATAAAAACATATTTTGTAACAGTCCGCAGCGAGTGTAAAAAATAAAAATTTAACATAAAAACAGCGTGGAAAAAGGCTGGGCAAATAATGCGACATGAGGCTCGGTTGATGCCAAATTTTTTTTATTGAAATTTCATTTTACTTTGATGTTTTTTCGGCATTCGGTTACCTTTTTTTGCTGCTTTTTGTGGCGTTAATAAATGCAAATAAAATATGTTTAAATTGCATTATTTAAAAAAGAGTTGCGTCGTTAATTTATATGCAAATACATTTTTGATAGCTAAAATGTCACTGCAGTCCGGCCGACTCACACTGTTATATTTTGTTGTGATGTTTTTTTCTGCAGGTATTTAAATTTTATTTGCACATATTTTTTTGTGCGGTCTTCCTGGCTGTTAGCCCCAGGGCGGCCCATTAATTTTGATAGTTGTGCCATGGCATATGAGAGATATCCTTTGATGGACGTTCATGGGCATGGGCATGGAGGAAATGGGGGAAATGGGGCTTACCGTTGGCAAAGTTGCCATGGCAATGACTGGATTTTATTAAACATAATTTTATTAGTTGCATTTCATTAATTTGCAGATTGCACGCAATTTAATATTTATAGTTGGTTGACCTCGTTTCTAATTAAACGCAAATATTTGGATAATTAAATGACAGAAATTAGCAGAATAATTCGGTTGAATGAGCACAGCGAAAGGAAAAATAAATAGCGCGGCAAAAATTAACAAATAACAGTAATAATTTAAAGTGCGAAACTGAGCTTTAAAATATATTTAATATCATTATATAAGAGCAGCAGCATGTTTAAGATTTTATGCAGATTTTTTTTTTTTATTTTTTGCAGAAATTCTCTAAAAATATTTGCAGTTATCGGCTGAACAATTTGGTTATCTGCTGCAGTTTAACTAACCAGCAGGCTCCATTGTGTGCTCCCTTTTGCTGCCTAATTCACTTTTAATTAACAAATCCCAGTCTGTCAATGCCGAAACTGAATTCAAAACCAAAACCGAAACTTTGTTAGCAAATGAAAAGAAATTCAATTAAGCTTATTTGAGCGTTAAAAGCCAATCATGTCAGAGCTGAGCCGCAAAAGCACAATGCCAGAGACAGCACAACACAGCGCTGAAAGGACACTTTATGCTTTTTGGGTAGGGTTGTCAGGGCAGCTTAACAAAAGGGTTGCAAGAGGTGTTGCTGCCTCAACACATTAGGCGGTTGCAGTTCGAGTTGCAGTTGCAATAGCCAAAGGCATTTTCTGGCGCCTTCTGCTTTAATTGCATCCCTCAAAGTCGATTTTGATTGCGTCGATATATATACATATATATGGTATATGGCAACTGGCGACAGAGAATGATTTGGCGAAATTTGCATTCGCCCATTCCTACAACTACACTCTGAAAAATAAAGAACGATTCGTTCTACAACATAAAGCTCGTAAATTAATTATGTTTTGTTCTAGAATTAAATTATAAATTATAAATTATAAATTGGCAATTCAAAATAGTAGCAAGGAATCAATATATTTCATTGTGAATTATAATCTATTTTAATCTTAAAATTGTACAATTTTAAATTGTAAAACTACAAATATATAACGGAAACTATTGAATATTGAATTGTCTTTCCAGGAATTTTGCTAATTTGGAAATTCTTGCTTCAGTTACAGAAATTCTTGATTTTTCACTCAGTGTAGTCTGTCGTACTTGCTGCATACCAATTAATTAGATGCGAATGCAATTTTAATTACAATCCGCAGTTGCAGTTCGCAGTTTGCAGTTCGCAGTCATTTGCCAAATTGCAAAACTCTGATCGGAAATTTATGGTTGGTGCCCGTTCAACATTGGGATTTGCAAAGTGGATTAGACTAGCTGGCTTATGTGGCACAGTCGGTGGCAACTGTACACCTCACAGAGAGCAGACTAGCCTCATTCTCCGCCTCTTCGGTTGTTGTTATTGTTGTTGGCCCTGATTGATCGCCTTCATTCTCATCGTGGTCGTCATTTACCCATACGTCAGTCAGTCAGTGAGTCGTAAATGTAAGCAAACATGATGGTGGTCACGTGGCAGCCATGTAAGCTTCGGACCAGGACACGTGTCCTGCAACGCCGCCTCTTGTCTTTCAACAATTTCTGAAGTGGCAGCATTTGGGGTGGCAACTCTACGAGTGGCTTGAGACTCCGTTCACTCTTTCTCTTCCCCTTTCTCTTTCTCCTGCTACTTCGATGCTGTGTCTTCTCTAGTGACTTCTTCAGTTGCTTTTTTTTTGTAAACGTCGTGTGTCGGCGCTAAGCCTAAAAGTTTGATTTGATTTTCGTTTTTTTGCTAAGCCCATTAACGCATGTTTTCACTCATCAACGCTTGGCCAAGTGTTTTAGCTTATGCCCGCCAAGGGGTGAGGGTCGGCAAGAGGCGTTGCAACAATATTTTGATAAGGCATGTGCTTGATACAAGGTGTGAAGCCTCTGAAAATACCCACATAGGCATAGACTATGCATATCAAATATGTATTCAATAAAAAATTAGCTGCATAAGTTTAACCCTTGCAATTGAGGCATAGCTTGGACTAGAGTAGAATTGTCGTTGGGTATTAGGTCTAGTAAAGTATATATCAAATATTGAACTTATATAATTTTTTAAATATACAAAAATTGGTTTATTATTTACTAGTGTAAAAAAAATAAAAATTTGTTTTTCACAAAAAAATAAGCTAACAAAAATTAAAAAAAAAATACGGCTTCATTGTCATCCTTAGCCGCGTATCATCTAACTGTGACCATCAACAAACCTATCAAAAATCCGTCAATTAAATGATTTTTTTTCATATATTTATATTGTGAATTGTAAATATATTAAATATTTATCACATTAACTCATTATACTATAAATATATTTTACATTATAGCTCTTCAAATGCCACGCCCATGTTTATAGACCCTTTATCTCAATTGTAATATTAACCTACAATCCACAAAGTCTATTAAGCCCTTGACAAACGTTTTTCAAATGACTTCATTTTGTAATTTCCAATTGAAATATTGCTCAAGTTTGTGAATGCAAAACGTGGCCAGGATAAAAGCACTCCAGCTCACACTTGGACGCTCTAACAAAAGCAAATACAAAAAACCCAAAATCTAAAAAAGGATAAAAAAAAAGGAGTAGAAGTGCGTGTGGCAAACGGCGCACGCACGCACAAATAAATAAATACAAATAAAAAATGGAAGAATGCAACAAACAATTGCCAAAACATTTACACGCGCTGAGAAATTCGTCAAAAATCAAAATCAAATCAGGACTTTGGGAGGGGGGGCTCGACTCTAGTTGTAGTTGTCTGTTATCGAAGTGACTTTCACACCCCGAGGCGCATTAGCTTGCTGCACGCGTCGCAGCAAAGTAGAAACAATCCCAGAAAGCCTCTGAAAATAGTGGCAACAATAACAAACAACAAATTGCCCCGAATCTGTGGCAGCGGAACGTGCGTCGTCTGTCAATGTTTGCAGAGAAGTTTGCAACAGGCAGCGGCAACAATGGGCAACGGCAACAATTATTACATTTGTTTAACTTGGCTCAACAGCACTGCGGGCTATTATTATACACTGTATACAGTTAGAGAGGGATATTAGTGCAGAGAGTTATGAGATATGAAAGCGATGATTTTATTATTTAGATAATTGAATAACGATTTATCAAACTTGTTTAAATGAATTCACTTTCCTATATCCTATACCTAAGTAAATCTTAATCTGTAGAATCCAGTTTAAATATACCCTGAAATTTCAATGTATTGCTGCTTATTGAAAGGCATTTGCTAGTTTTATCTACTTTTTTATTAAATCCATTTATAATTAGTTTTTCAATACTAATCAATTTAATGCAATTTAAATTAAAGGGTATATTTGAGTGCTATCTTTTCCTATCATCCAAAATTTTCTAGCTATCGTTGCCCTGAGCGACTGGCGAGTTAATTTAAGAAAAACGCTGCCACGGCAAAAGGATTGTGAGCTGCTTTCAGCGTGTGCCAAGTTTTGTTTTAATTGCTTTCAAAAATTGCTCATACGCTTGATTGCGTCGCGAAGAAGTCGCCGGGGCTGAAGTCAAAGAAGGCTATACGGCATAGAACATCGGGATATCCGGATACACGCCCTGTTGCTGCCGAGCAAATCAAGTTCTGGCTGTTGTTGTGGCTTTGTTTCAGCTGTTTGACAGCCGCAGCACAGCCACGGCCACTGTGCAAACACTTCACAAACAGAACACTCGCAAAAGGGAGCTGAGTTTTAGCAAATATCCCCAGCCCAAACTACAAAACTCCTGGCCATTATACTAATTGCTGTACGAGTGACAAATCTTGGCTTCTACCTAATAAATCAACTGCATATGCACTCATAAATCATTAACTGCAAAAACACCTGAGCCTCAGATTCAGCTCCTGCTCCTGCTCCTGCTCCTAATCCAGGGCTTAACCGCAACCCAATTTTTAATATGTGTGTCCTGTTATTGTGGCCAAAAGTAAACAACAAAAAACTGTTTTGCATGTGTGGGAAAAGCCGCAAAAACCAAAAATTGGCTACCAAAATCTGGCACAGGCCGTGGTTCATTCTAATTGATTTATGAGGGCTTTGCCCCCTTGCCCGAAACTGGGAGTTTTTTGCATTTGGCTTGTAAATTCTGGCTTTTTTAGAGCGAGCGCACACATATGAAATTAAGCTGAAAATTACGCCAAATAAATGATTTACGCAAATAAATTGAAATTTATTGAGTTGCAACTCTTTTAGGGCTGCCAGATATAGTACTATATAGAGTATATATTACTGTTATTTTATGCCTTTCGGGCGGGTCGGGGCAGCGGCTTGTGATATGCAAATTTTGCATGTGCGATTGCGAAACTTTTTTTGTTTGCATGGGAAGCTGAAACATATTGCGGCGGATTTTAATTAAGCGCAAAAGGCAACAAAACAAAGCAGCAAAGCTTATCAGATATATAGCGAAGAGCAAATACACTTATACATAAATTTTTTAAAAACATAAAAATAAATATTACTATAAATAAATCAAAGAAATCAAGCAATCGAGAGTTTGACCAGCAAGAGTTGGGCCAGCTGGTGTTGGGCCATCGAGAAATGGGACAGCGAGAGTTGTGCCAGCGAGGGTTCCGCCCACAAGAGTTCGACCAGCGAGTGTTGGACTAATGAGAGTTGGGTCAGTTGGCCCAATGGGCAACATTTAAATATGTTCATATGTTATCCTAAAATATTATAAACATCATTTTAAAAATATTTATCTGTAACTTATTTTTTCTTACTTCAATATTTCAATAAATAAATATATTTTCGTGCCGTATTAGAATAGTCCATGGACCTTTTTTTAAGTGCAGGCTCTAACAAAAGGGGGGAAACCAGCACAAACATATCGTATATGTATAAATGTGTAAAAGGATTATCGTCTGTCCGACGTACTTTGGTCCTGTTGTCCTGGCATCTGTCGCACCATCGGGTGTTTCCATTTGATTTGCATTGCATTTAATGAAACATTATTTTCGAATTTGTCTGTTTAATCGTCTGACAATTGGTCGAAAGTCCCGCTGCTCCATAAATCAAAGCAGTTCGCATCGATCTACCCTCTCATTTCATTACCCATTACCCATCACCCATTTCCCCCTCTCCCTTTCTCAATTTGCTCTGTTTTTACAATTTGTTTGGCATCAGTTTGTGTTTAATGATTGGTAAGCTTTTGCAATTAGGAAATTAGTTTGATTTTTAATTAACATGCGGTTCTATTTTTTATACACTCTTTCCCACCATTTCCCATTGATTTCCATCGGATTTTTGTTGTTGCTGAAAATTGCCACGCAAATCATTTAATGCGTTTTTGCGGTTAGAATTCTGTGTGTTTTTTGTTTGGTTGTGTTTTGTTTTATTGTATTTTATTATGTCGGGCTAGGAACTGAGATTTGCATTTAATGAGCTTCTAAGTGGATTTTAATTTAATTAATGGACACAGTTTTGTTTTGGTTTTGTTTGGTTTTTCACATTTTAAATTTCAATTAAAGCTATTAGATTTTATGATATGAGTTAATGTTTGGAAATAATATGCACTAAACCATAAATTAGCTAAAGCTGTGCAAAATGTGGCACGTGAACTGTCAAATTTATGTTTACTTTGAGTGCACTAAAAGCTATTAGATGTTATGTAATTTTTGAAATTAATAGGCACTTAATCATTTATTTAAAAATTTTTAAAATTTTAATATAATTATTTATTTATTATTCCTTACAATTAATATATTATATAATATTTAAGTTTGTGATTATATTAAATAAAAATATTTTTAATTATATAAAATAAAATAATATTTTATTTTTAACAATAATTAACTGATTTACAAAATAATATAACAAATTTATAAATTTAAAACCGCATTATCAAAGAATAATTAAGCCTCTATTCCGTTGCATAAAATTCAACCTTTTATCCTTTAATCAGCTCTTCTACTTACTTATAGATTGCACCTAAGCCTTTTGTTGTGCGCTGCCTTCTCTATGCCACAAATTCATTTAGTGAGTGCATTTAATTAAATCTGCAACAAAAAATGGCAGAAAAGGCAAAAATCTAATTAGCTTTTAGCTCGGCGAGCAGCAACTAATTACCCAGGGAGTCCAGGCAGGGCGAGAGGGGACGCAGGGGAGGCAAAGTCTCATGTTTGATCCTGTACAAATTAACAAATTGTATACGTTTATTAAGAGCAAAGCAAACGGAAAGAACACAAAGCACATAACAACAAAAAAATTGCAAACGTCATCGAAAATAAACCCCGAAGCTTCCCCTCCCTTCCCCTCACCCCTTGCTCTTACGTTCTATCCTACTTTGCAACGCCTCGTGCTGCACTCAAGTGGCTTTATCAGTGGAAACCGCAGCTCTCTTGGCAGGATACGCCAGTCCCGCCACTAATATCCTCTCTGTGCTTTTCATTTTCGGAAAAAGCAAAACGGCGAATGAAAATTGCATTCAATTGAGCGCATTTATTGTTTGAATTAAGTCATGGGGAAAATTCCATTAGCATTGGCAGGAGAAACTGCACTCCCGGTCCATGTTTCAATTGGGTGGGTGGATTACTTGATGACTGGGCGTGTTGCAGCACCAGACACATGTGGTGCATTAGCCGAAGGACGTGCCACAGCTCCAGCTTTCAGCTTCCAACTTCCAACTTCAGCTTCAGCCAAAGCCAAAGCCAAGTGCCTGGGCGAAAGCGTTAAATGGGATTTGTGGTGCAACGTTTGCAAGAGCGTCTTTTGTTTTTTGGGCTCCGCATAAAAGGCTGAGGCGCTGCAATCAGCGACATGCCACATGCCACATGCCACATGCTACATGCTACACAATCTTTCTCTCTCTCGCTGGTTATGATTGACAGCTGTACGGGCTGCATTTGAGTCGCATGAAATTGAAAGGCAACAAAAAACTGCAGCGTTTGATTAAGTCCTTTGCCATTGACTCGACAAAAAAATTATACAACCAGCATGGGCGCAGCCGATCAGTCGGGCGCGCCCGACTGTGGAATACCCTATATTTCAAATATCACTTAAAAATGTTTTACAAAGCAGAGCAGCTACGATTCTTCTTTTCTTTTTGTCTGAAGTATGCAATATTGTTACTTGAATATCTTCTGTATTTATTAACCAATTTTATTGTGCTTCTAAGGATAGATAAATATTATGGCAAAGAGTAAATATCCTAATCTAGAATACATATATTTCTCTTATCTCCCAAAGTTAAACCCTGTTTTTATCCATTTAATGAGTACAGGGTATAGCAATTCCAAAGCAAAGGTAGACAATAAATGTACCCTACAATATATCTAGCTTTAATAAATCAATTTGATTTATCAATTGTTACTATTTTTTATGTCCATTATTAATGCCTGTAAAATAGTATTTTTATCAACAGCTTCCAGTGCCATTTGTCATGTCAATATACCCCTTTATATAGATGTAAATGCTGCTGGGCATGTAAAAAATGTTGTGATTGGTTTTTGCTCTTCATGAGTTTATTAATTTCTGCAGCAAAAGCCTCTTGGCCGACTAGCTAATTAGGCCCAAAGACCACAAAGGCTCAGTCGAGAGAGAGAGAGTAGGAGAATGTGAAAGAGGCAGAGTGAGCGTTACAGTAACTGAACTCCTTTATACAACTTTGCTGCTGACACTTTAATTAATTTCTGATGCAACTCGAAAAAAGCAAACAATCGCAATGCATTGGGTGCGGCTTGAAGCTGCAACTGCAGCTGGAGTCGGAGTCGAAGACACAAATAGAAATTGAGATAAGCAGAGCCAGAGTTTCGGGCATAGATAAAAGCCAGTTGCAGTTGGCAAAATTAAAACAGGCAAAACGTAACAGTTTATACGCAGTGAGGTCCAGTTGGCCAGAAGAGAGCACATGCCACAGTGACATTGTTTGCCATACAACTCATTTATTTGGAATTAGTGTGAGCTACAGAGGATGCTTAGAAGACTCTTCCAGCAGCAGAGGGCAGCAAAGGGCAGGGAAGAAGTGTACACTGGCAATGCACTCAACGCCAACTGCCAAACGAATTTGAATCCTTTATGAAGCGTGGCACAAACAACACACATACAGACACAGATGCAGATACACACACACACACACACATGCTCATGCTCATGCTCATGCATATATTGCTGGCAGTAGCCAAAGTAGCCTCTTATACACTCATCTCTGCCCCTTCCCCCAGCCCCTCTCCTGTGTGCATCAGACCAAAAACCATTGATTGTCATCGAATAGCTCCGGTCAGGGCGAAGGCGCAACTAAAAAAGCTGTTGGCCTGCTCCATGCTCCAGCAGTGCTGCCAGAATTTTTGGTTACAAAAATGGCTAAAATTACAACAAAAAATTTTAGCTAAAAATGTTGGCAACTATCTGTAAAATGGCTAGCCATTAAGAATTTTTTTTATTTAAATGTATATTATTTTAGACAAATAATACAAATGTTTTGTTAACAAAATTTAAATAGCTTTAAAAATATTTTCAATATTGTCAATATAGTCATCACTGCTTCACTTTAAATGCAATATATCACGCCATTATTCTTATCTTATCTTTACACAATCGCACATACGCACACACACACACATACACAGCTGCAGTTGCTTGCGTTTGCTTAGAGAGCCAGCAAGAGCGAGCAAGTAGGAGAGCGGCCAAGCGCTGCATATGAGCGTATGCATAGAGCGAGCGCCGCAGCCTCCAGCTGGCGACTTCTTTGCTTACCACAGAAGCGAACGGGTAAGTGGGTTTCTGTGACGCTTTCTCTTTGGCGGGAGCTGATCGAGATACAGCGACAGCGACAGCGGCAGCGCAGCCAGCAATCACTATAAATACTGCTGCTGCAGTGCTGCTGATCACAGTGCACTGGCTGGAGCCGACTGATGCTGACGTGTGAAGGGTGCTCAAGTGGCAAGTGGCATTGACCGAACTCTTGATGACCCAACTTTAGCTGCCTCACTCTTGCTATCAAACTCTCTCTGGCCTAACTCTCGCTGCATTAAAAGGTGGCTAACAGTTTAAAAAGTACCTTATTCTACCCACAACTGGCAGCACTGTTGTGCAGCTGCAACTTTTTGGCTGCTCTGTTGCCAGCTCTCTTCCCGTTCCTCCATGTACATTCATATGGCTCTTCTGCTTCTTCAGCTGTCCACAGAGCTTACGTGTTTTTGTACATTTGTTACGCTACACGTAATGCCATGACCATGCTGAGTCTCTTTCTCTCTTTCCTCTCTGTTATTGTGTGTGTGCGTGTGTCTGTCCCTGTTGTCCTGCCGGAGTCCGTGCCACGTCACGCTACACTTGATAAATCTCTAATGCCACTTTGGGTGCGCCAACCGCAACGTCCTTTCCACCTCCCCTGCCTCTTGGGTGTAAGTCTATTTGAATTTTGCAAACTCCCAAAACTCTGCTGCCTGGCTGATGAGCGTTTGTGTAATTTCTGTTGCGTCTGCTGACCACTTGCTCTGCCCCAACTCCCTCCTCGGCTGCCTCCTTCAGCTCTGCAGTTCGATTATTAAAGGTAGCTTGATATTTTACACAAATGTTTGCCCACTCCCCCCTCTGCCACCCTGAGGTGTGTCTTGCCCCTGTGGTCATGGCTGCGGCATTTGTCTAGCGTGCTCAGTGTTTAATCAAAGGTAATTAGACCATTGTAGTTCTGTTTGTGACATCCAAGGGTAAATAACTGCTCTCGATACGGCAAACTATATGCGAAAGTAAACTGGCATAAATTATGTGGAAAGCAGCTTTGCCAGAGCCGGGGAAAGCTCTTAGTTTTTCCAACAAAAATCATATTTAAAATGTATTGGACAACTGCATTTAGCAGCAAGGTTTATCATTGAATTTCCATCAACTGTCTGTGCACACGCCCCACGCAATAATCTGCGACTGAAAAGTGCTGCCAGAAAAAGCTAGATTTTATAGCAATATTTAAACAAAATAAATTGAAATAAATAAAAACAAAATGAATATCAATACACCATAAACAATACAGATAATTTAAAATGGTTCTATGACTATAAATTTAGAATTTAAAAAAATAATATAATAGCTAGCAAAAATGTAAAAAAAAATAGTTAATATTAAAGACACTAAATAAATAACTATCAAATAAATAAATAAAAAATATTTATACAAAAAACTATTCAGATTCGACTCAAGCAGAGCTACAATTTAAGTCTTAAACTAGCTAAATTGGCGAAACTGATTCTCTGGCTGTCACTTCTCACTGTCTCTCATCTCTGATTGTCTCTCATTTCTCGCCGTCTCTAATGAGCTTTTTGTCAGCTGCCTCATTTCACGTGCAACGCCACCAAATGCCACTTGCGCCGCCTAATTCCTTAATTAAAATCGAAGCCTACTCACTGGCGCCAAACTGGCGAAGAGGCAGGAGCAGTGGACAGGGGCAGAGGGCAGGAGGCAAGTGAAGGGCAGTGCAAAATCCATTGACTGATTGCAATATTTCACTTTTAAGTCATACACAGAGCACAGAGACAAACAGACAGACAGACGTACAACACGGCGTATGAATTTGCATGAGGAGGAGGAAATGGGGCTTGGGCTGAGAACGGGCGACGTTTTATTAAAAAGGACACGGCAGGAGGCCAAATCAGTTGTGCAACAAGGTTGCTCTATTTTAAAATGAAATTGGCGTCAGGGCGCTTGACCAGGCCAACAGCATCTTGTTAAGCCAAATGATGCCCCGGCACAATAAATTAACAAATTTGTCTCTCCCAATATGCAGGCGCTGACAGGCGGCAGTAGCTGCATACACCTGGTGTCCACTGCGCTTTTTTCGAGCGCTCTTGCCCGCTGCCAATCATGTTGGCTTAATAACAATAGAGCAAGGCACAGAGTGACTGAGTGAGGGGTAGGGACAGGGAGCAGGGGCAGAGCGCACAGGTTTCCAAACCAAGGCATTCAGGCCAAAGCTGCCCATTGACAGACGCAGCTGCTGCCAGCTCTCCTATGCCCTTTTGCGTTCTCTCTCTCTCTCTCTCTCTCTCTCTTTCTCCCTTTCTCTTCTCCATTCTCTCTCTCGCTTTTTCGATGTTGCTCTTGCGTGGGCGACTAAATGACGCATCGCATGTTGACCGACACTGCTGCCAAATCCGCCTTTTTATCGTCAAATCGAACTGTTTTGCTAGACAAGTTTTAAAAGTGCTTAAGCTTCAGTTTAAAAGAATTTTTTTTTCAAATAAGAAACACTTATAGATCTGTGCTAATTATTTTGATTGAGAGTTGATCTACAGTTGCTTAATAATTATTGTTATTATTAGACCCTTTACTTTAAAAAAGTAAAAAGGGTCTATTAGTTTAGTGCAAAGAGGAAATGTGTGTAACACCCAGAAGGAGGCGTGGCAGACCCCATAAAGTATATATATTCTTGATCAGGACGACAAGACGAGTCGATATAGCCATGTCCGTCCGTCCGTCTGTCTGTCCGTCTGTCCGTCTGTCTGTCCGTCTGTATGAACACCTAGATCTCAGCAACTATAAGAGCTAGAGACACCATATTCGGTACTTAGGTTCCCCTATTCAGTAAGCAGCACGAGTTTGTTTTAGATTTTGGATACCTCCCCCCCTTTCCCCGCAAACCGCAAAAAGCTGCTGTAGCCACAGTTTCCAAGCTATTGACTTATAATTTGGTACGTAACTAGCTTATGATATTCTCTATTAACTCTGTGAATTTCGTTTCGATTGGATAAGAAACAGCGAAAATATGGAACGGACAATTTGCCGCACTAGGCAGAGGGGGGGTGGTGTGCCTTGCATACGCGGGTAGGTTAGTGTGCGTGCCTTTGACTCTGTTTGTGAATGCATAAAGGTAAAGTAAAGGGTCTCCCACTGTCGGTTACGTCCGACTGTAGCCTCCGTCCCACTGATCTGCCCCGTCCATATTTTTATGTGAAATTAATGATTTGGATACATGCTTAAAGTAAATTTTGGGGAAAGTGCGATCTTAATAGTTGAAGAAAGGCATAGAAAATATTAAGAATAATTTAGTGGTTTTCTGAATTTGTTGCTAATTTTTTCAGCTATATTTTCGTGTCTTTCTCTAGCGAAAAATAGCAACACTGGCTATATTCGTACACTCTATCTCTCCTGCTATCTCCATTTCTCTCTCCATTTTTCTGAACCTCTCTCATGTTGTCCATTTTGCCGAGTACCGGCTGTCAGTGCATTACATGACAGCTCGGACTCCTGCTCGGCTTTTAATTGTAACGGGCACCCAAGGCGCACATTCGCATGTGAGGAGTGCATTTGCTCGTAGTATCTCCATCCATATAAGTTCTCCCCTCTCCCACTCTTCACTCTCTGTCCCCTCTGCTCTGCCAATGCCTGTCAATATTTTGCGTATTTCATTGTTGCAGGCATTGCATTTGTTTTCGCAGCGCTCTTATTGTTATTCCTGTTGTTGTTGTGCGAGATTTATGCTCGCGCTCTCATGCACAATGTGACCAGCTCTTCAGCTGCCATTTACCCCAGCTATCTGTCTCCTCGGGCCCCTCAGTCTCTGCTCCAGCAACCGCAACATGTTGCAGCTTGCTGCTCAGCACCCAACATGCAACCCTGGCAACCTGACCAAAAGTTGAGACCCAGCGGAACGACCAACCTGTGGCCAGTGTGCACATTCCTCAATGCTCAAACGCTGACCGAGAGCACACTCCACAAGCACTTGCCAAATACCCTGTAAAACAGTTTGATGGGTATTTGTGTAGTTCTAATATATTTCCACATGTCACATAAAAATGTCGACTAATGGTTGATCTTGAAATTATGACTATAACTTAATACCCAGCAGAACAGTTCAATCGGGTAGCTGTGTGTATTTTTTATGTCACGAAAATATTTATTTATGAAGATTGCAAAACAGAATTAATTCCAATTTTACTATATTTTTTATTTTATTTTATTTTAATAAATTTCTTAAATTGTAATTCTTGAAACATCAAAAGTTATAATATTTTAAATGTACAGGGTGTATTGCAGTCGTAATTTGAAATTTTACCACATTTTTATCTATATTTTTTGCACTTTTTTAGCGTGTTTCCTTATCCGTTGTGTTCATTGTTTGTCCGACAATTTGGCCAGGCGTCAGCTTTGGCACCTGCCATACGCCGTTTCCTGTTCCAACTAAGCTCCAAAAATCGCACAGAAGCTTAGCTATATATATGTGCTATATGTTTTTTTTTAGGGGTAAAAATTCCTGGGGGCAGGTGGCTTATGGTGCAGGAATTGTCGGTGTTTAGTGCTGGTATTTTTTGTCATTTGCTTGGTTTTTTATTGGAATTTAATTTCGGCTTTGAAGCTGGTGGATTCTATTTGTGTTTTTCCTGCTTTTGTTGTGCAGAGAGACGGGGAAGAGGGGAGCTGATGGGGAGGCATGCATTTGTATCGAAAATTGAATTAGATTGGCCAAGCGAACGAACGGCAGCTGATTTGATTGCATTTGCTTTGGCCATGTGGCATGTGCGGCTTGCTGCATGTTGCATGCATTTTACCATTTTTGTGGCATGCAATTTGATTAGCTGCATAAATTATGTCAAATTATTTAGCTACCGTTTGGCCACACTGAATTTATTTATAGAGCAACCATGAGCTTTTTTAATAAGTTAAAATTGGGCTAAAGCAATCTATTAAATTAACTGATGCTTCAAATTAGGCAGCCTGTTAAATTTAAATTTTATGTTAGGCTGTAAAAAGAGGCGAGTGCGACCCATGTCAGGAATTATGTTAATTTTGGGCCAAACTTTACGACTCTGCAGAAATTTTACGACTTTCTAATAAGCAAATTTGCAACTTTTACTTTTTAGCGTTTTATTTTTCGTTGCTGTTGTTGCAGTTTTTGCATAATTAGCCACAGTCTGAGGCGAGACTCGTAAAATTTTGGCACGTGCAACGAGTGAGAAATTCTGCCAACAGCTGTCGCAATTTGGCAAGGGGGTAAACGGGGGGCCCGTCAAAAATATTAAAAAATTCCCGACTTAAATGAAATGATTAGTGACGGCAAGCGCAATGTTCGCTCATCGATAAAAATGCAATAAAATCAGAGGCAGACAATAAAATGTTGAAAGAAACTGTGCAGGGTTGACAAGTTGACGATTTTGTCAGAGCGCACAGCTCTGTTATGGCAACTGCTTTGCATAGAAATGGCAGAGTTGCCACACTCGTTGGGAGAGGGGTTGCTGCAGGTTATAATATGCCACCATGCTGTATGAAAACTCTTTGCAACCTTCGGATAACTTTCGCATTTTCCACTTTATTAATTCGCCAATTGACAGACTTATTGCAAATTGAAAACAAAAGCGCGAACAGCGAACACAACAAAAGCAACAACATTTTCAAATTCAAATTCGTTCTGCATGCTGCCTGCGCCCTGCCCCCCGCCCCTTTTGCTATGCCCAGAGAGCGCCCTGAGCTATGCAATAAAAATCAAGCCCGCAACGAATTTGTGCAATCAGCTGGAAATTATTTACATGTTTATACGAAACTGAAACAACAAACACACACGGGCGACATATGCATTGTCCTTGCTTCCTTTGTCCTCCTGCCGTATATTGTACGGCTCAATAAAAGGCGCAAATTTACATAGAAAACAACGAGCTCCGTTTGCTGTTTCGAGTTCCGAGCTCCGATCGCATCCTCTCATAAATTCCGCAATTAATGGTGCAAAAAGTGCGAAAAGAATTTGCATTGTTCCGACTGCATTAGATATATTTATATGTACTTGGGTGTGCATATGCTCTTTGGGTCCATTTAAATAATGCTCCAGTTGCCAGCCAAGTAGCTAGTTGGCTCAGCTCCAAACTACCTCAATAGAGTTGATTGGGTTTGTGCGAAAGCCAAAATAATATAATAATAATCATATTATTCCAATAGCAATCGCTGCTTTAATCATAATAATGTTAAATAATTGTAAATGAAATTTAGTTAAAATTTTTCTTTTATTTATTTTAATTCGAATATTGAATAAAGTTTTGTATTAGTTCCAGTTGCGGCAGAGTTGGAGCATTATCATCGCTAGATTTGCATTCCGTTTGCTCTGCCTTGGAGCTATAAGATATTCTCTGTTTTATGCCTTTATCCTGAGGCAGCATTCGAAGTTTCTATTGCAGTCCTATCCTGGTCTTAAGCTGGCTTGCAGTCCAGTTGCAGCGCTGATTTATGCCTGGACAATATCTATGTATAGCTGAGCAGCTGGAGAGGGATAGAAGGGACGGGAGAGAGAGAGGGGAAGACAGAATCCGAGCACAACAGGAAACAGAGCTGCAATTCAGGCAAAATATACGAGAGTCGCCTTTGGTGGAGCAAAATAATTTGAATGAAAAGTCCATTATGGCTTCCTGTGTGCTCTAGCAGGAGACTCCAACATGGCGGCGACGATGAACGTCTTGTGGCAGGCGCCAGCCATGACACAGTGCTTTAGAGTGACCACAGTGGGATGGAAGCGGCAATACTTTCAGATGTTTTCTCTTTGCTTAAGTGCACTTTACACATTCTTTTATTGTGCCGCCTTTTTGGCACAATAAATTCAATTTGGCCAAATTGTTTGCCTCTCCGTTCGCATTGCTGCTTCCCTCCTCCATTTCCATTTCCATTTCCATGTTCGTTTTCGTTTTGTATTTATTTCACTTGCAATTTATTTATATGCAATTTGCATAAATAATCACTTTTACATGCATGTCCTGGCTGCACATGCAAATGCTTGGCTCATGAAATGCGCATTAAGTTGCTATAATTGCATTCAATTATGCATCGCTCAAGCATCGACAGAGAGGGGAGCGAGCAGGGGAATGGATAGGGGTTTACATCATATCAAGGGCTCTGCTCTGCCAGCTGCCTGATAAGACTTGGCGTCTTGTGCAAAACTTTGGCTCTTCGCTTAATTGCAGTCATTAAATTTATGCAGCTCTTGCCGGGTTATCATTACGTGGATGCCGCTGCTTGCATTAAGCTCGCAATCGGCGCCACGCTGCGTATGCGTAATATGCATAACACATAACCCCGCAACCTAATGCCATACACACACACACTTACATACACACGCATGCACACAATGCACACTTGAATAATTTCAACGCGGATTATACTAATTAAGCGCACCAATACCCAGACCCTTGAGCTGACCATCGAAACTCCTGCACTATCTTCCAAGTCATTGTTCAACCCACTAAGCCCTCAATGCCTCTTCTCTCTCCTTCTCTCTCTCTCTCTCTCTCTCTTTCTCTTCATCTCTCTCTCTCTCTTTCTCTGGTCAGTTGCTTGGCTCGCTTCCTCTACAAATTTCAAATTCATTATCCGCTTATCACACTCGCAAAATATATGAACGCAAGCGCTGCACAGTAGAACAAACAACGTAAAAATGTCACAAATATTTAAATATTAATTATTTAAAACAGTTTTAACAAGTATTCAAAATTTAATTTATTTTTTAACTAAGGGCAGCAGTGCTTGGCTTACAAATAAAACCAGTTCAAAATTGGTAAAATTTTAATTTAAACAACTTTTTTAATTAAAGCATGTTTAAAAAAAACAATTTCAAATCATAATAATTCGTTCTGTTCATATATTAATTTAATTTAATTAATAATTAATTTAATTTAATAACATTTTGAATGCATTTCGTAGAAGTAAAATTGGGTTTAACCCTTTATTGCTAGATTATTTGTAAGCTTTTTGCATCACTATTATTGATAAGACAGGATTTATATTTGTGGACAATGTAAAGCAAGTATATTTGAAATTTTAGCTTTGAAATTTGCCTGAAGCCATTACTTTGAATTTCCGACTAAATATCTTGGGCTTATATAATGCTAATATATTTGATTTTGCTCCAACAGTTGCCCGATCGTTGCCACTGTGCCAGTTTCTTACCTTAATGAAGTTGTGTCTCAAGTTTTCGGGGTGATTTATTCGATTGTTGGGAATGTTGGTGCCGTCATGTTGGCTTAAACAAATCATTTATATGCAGCGTTTGCAATTATTTGCACTTAATTGTGTGTTAAGTGCCCAGGCACTGGCCCGGACCCAGACCCGGACCCTGAGCCCCGCAACCCCGTCCATAACTCGGATCTAGGCCCATCGATGCTGCCTGGGCCGTTGCGAGGCAGTGCAGCGGAAGCGATGCCCGTTGATTGATATCGCATTGAGGCGTGCTGAAAATTATTTGCATTGATAATTCGCTGATTAATGTTTGCCACCCGACCCGTGCAGTCGCAGTCGCCGTCGCTGTCGCAGTCGCAGTCGACGTCAACGCAACGTGTCGCGATTTTGGTTTGCTTCATGTTGTGTCTGGTTGTAATATTGATGTGTTTGGTTGGCGGGCGTTGGGCTGTTTATTGGATTGGCTGAGGTTTTTGCATTAATGCTGTAAACAATTAAGTGAAGCGTATTAAGTCGGATTTGCTGGTCGAGCCTAACTAATTTATGATGCCGGCTCGCCGCGTAAATTATATTAAATGCAATAACATTAAAGCTGAGAAATTACTGCAAAATCTGCATGCATGGCAAATAGTTTCATGAGCTTGCTTCTATTGCGAATCATTGGCAAAACATTATAAATATTTAAGTAGCTTATTAAAAGCTTTGGCAGACGCTGAAAGGAAAAGCATTAGCTAAGCAAACATTGGGAGTATTCCCTTAGTGTATACATTTTGCCAAAAAAAAAAAAAGCTTTCACTTGTTGCTAATTTATTGCGTTTTAATTCATATGCAGAATTTCAGCTGGATTTCTCTTTAATGTGCTTAAGTAAATAATCAAATATGCGGCAAGGGGAAATGTAAAATTCGTTTGCTATTTTCCTTTTCGGGTTTCCTGGCAGCCAAGTGTGCATGTATGAGCTTCATTTGGCATCGGGGAAACGACAAACCGAAATCTAATAAAGCAGCAGGATATCAGACAGTAGCTTCCCCTGCCTCCCAATCTCTCTGTGGCTAAAAGAAATTATATTTTATTCAGGCATTAAATTTGTTTTGACTTTCCACTGATAGTATCGTGCATTTTCTTTACGTTTATTGTATTTTTTCCTGCTTGCTAATCAAATTACACGACGTGTGTGCCTCTCCATCCTCTTGCCACCCTTGGCAGCTGATTCATTTCTCAACCTTGGCATCTATAGATTGCTCCGAGTCCGCCTGCAGCGCCATATCAAAAATAATTTGTTTGACAATAAAAGACGATAAACATTAAAATTATGTGCCAGAGATTTGAGTCTCAGTCAAAGGAAGCCTTAAAACCAGCAAAGACGGAGTCGATCAGTCGGACACTCTTGACTGTATGCATCATATATTTAAAATGTAATATAAATTAAAAAATTGTTTTCAAATAATATACTTATGATTTTTAGCAATATTGTTTCTTCAATAACTTTTGTGTTCATGGGCTTTTCGAGATAGATAAATGTAAAGGTAGAGAGTTTAAATTTTTCTATATTCAATATTACGTTGGTTATTCGATTGTTTAAGTTAAGGCGTAAAATAGGCGTGACAACCAATATTTAAAATAAATTCAATATGAGTATGGTACACACCTATCTACATTTCGAAAATGGCTGCTGCAATAATTATAATTCCCTAGATCTAAGCGTTTATCCCGACGGACAGACAGGTAGACAAGGTTATATCGACTAAGCTCTTCGTTCTGATTAATAATATATGTATACTATTTTGCTGCTTCTCCTTCTGCCCGTTATATACTATCACACAAAGCAATCAACCCCGTTTTTACCCATTTCAGGGTGCAGGGTTTAAAGAGAAGTCGAACAAAATGCGCTGGCGTTGTCAAGTCTTCCCTGAATCTCCCCTGCCTGGGTCTGGCTTTATGTTTATTATGGCCTGCAGCTTCTACTTCTAGAGCCTCAGGACCTGCTCTTCCCTTGCAGATCTTTAATGATTAGTACGCTAAACTCACTCGTAAATTTGTCAAAACGCGCAAGTTATGCGCATAACATGGCAACTTCTTTTATACATTTGTTTTCTACTTATTTTTTATCTGCTTTTGCATTTGCATTTCGGTTTCTTTGGCTCGTCCCTTGGGGCCGCTGCCCTGGCCAGTTTTTTATTTGATTATGAAATTAGATTTCAGCTTGTTGAAGGTTTCTATTTTCCCAGCGCATATTTTGCTTTTTCCTGCTCTCCCTGCCGTCTCATTAAATATTTCCTACGCAATTTTGGCTTGTTATTTCTGCAAAACATCAAAAAGCGCGTGAAAACTTTTGCTCAATAGCGGCAAAAATATTGCTAGAAAATTGCACTCAGAGCTCTTTATATATTTTTTATTTTACCCATATTTTCTGTTATATTTTTCATGTGCTTTTTGCTCTGTTGCTTTGACAATTGTTTGCGCTAACGAAGGCGCTTTGTCTTTCTCCTCCCGCTCCCGCCTTGGGTTTGTTACAACTTTTCAATTGTTTGGCTTCTGTCATTACCTTTGACATGGCCCTGCCAACTTGTTTGTTGTTATCGTTGTTGTTATTCCGCTTTCTGCCTTTTCACTGTCGCCGTCTTTTGTCTTTCGCGCCTTTGTTCCCCCTCATCGGCCGCTGCTCTTTGATCTGCTGCCGCCGCACTTGCATTCTGTATTAATTGTAATGATTGTAATTGTAATGATGAGGCTCTGCGCTGCAACTTGCAACAATAGCAGCTTCCACTTGCCGCAGGGCAACATTTGGCATAGCGTGAAGATTTTCTTCGGAAGGCCTCAGGACATACTTAGTCGTTGCATTTAATTACACTTAGTTTGAAGAATAAAGTTTCCTCAATAATATTATATTTAAATAAGTACACAAAATAATCCTGGGATTATAAATAGTTTACAACTCAATACAATTTACCAATTTCCCAACACAACTATTCATACTTGCAGAAAATAGCTTACGACCGATGCAGATCATTCGAGCGGAAGGTCATAGTCGGACGTAACCGACAGAAGGAGACCCTGTACTTTGTGTTTCCACATTCTCAAACTCTTACCGCCTCCCTTGCTTAGATAGCCAGAAAGAGCGAGCAAATAGGAGAGCGGCCAAGCGCTGCATATTCATATGCGTATGCATAGAGCGCTGGCGACTTGTTCGCTTACAACAGAAGCGAATGGATAAGTGGGTTTCAGTGACGCTTTCTTTTTTACGGTAACCGATTGAGAGACAGCAACAGCGACAGCGCAGCTAGCAATCACTATAAATACTGCTGCTGAAGTGCTGCTGATCGCAGTGCAGTGGGTGCAGCCGAGTGATGCTGACGTGTGAAGGGTGCTTGGCAAGTGGACTTGGAAGAACCGCTAGCTTGTGTAGATCTGTCATGCTCAGGATAGTAGAGGCAGCAATGAAGGAGTTTACCAGCGATCTGACCTGGGGATAAAAATAACAATTCCTATGGTAACATTTATTTTTTTCTCTTCTAGATTCCAGCATCTATTCCTTATGCGCTTTGTGGAAACACACACTCGAACGAAGCTTGTGGCAGCTGAAGAATGTTATGATTGACAATTGACATACTTTTCTCAAGAGGCATGCATCATATTCAAGTCTCCATCTTTGTGTAGTCCCTAGCATAACCTTGACCCAAATGTAAGCCTTCTGAGCTGTGGCAAACAAAGGATTAGACTTGTGCCTAGACCCTCATTTAGGTGCAGCTGCTGAAGAGAGTACGTGCTGAGTTGTTGCAACATATGCAACAGTTGCAACCGCATCCTGACCTTGAGCTTATTTATAGACCCTACACATCTATCTAGGGTGCAGCAGAGCTTAGAGTTGAAGAAAACGCTCTGCGACTTGGGATGTGGCATGAGCAGCATGCTGGAAACGCTTCCACTTAATAAAGCACACTAATGATGACCGCAGGACGAACAGGAATGCACTTGAGCACGTTTCGGGACAACATGAAACCTCTTCTGGATTCGTTTGTTTGTCGTATTATATACTTACTTTATGCCAAGAGTGCTCTGAGTACGAGAAGGTACTCTAATTTATTTTTAATAATGTTGTTTCGACCAAGGCCTCTCAAGTCCCGTGTTTGGTTCTGTAAATAGACGTTTTCCCTGGCCATTGATTTGCCTTAGTTTGTGTACTTTCAATTACTTGTCGAGATGCCACAAATATTTGCGCAAGTAAAAATATGAAATATTCCAACTTCAATCCATGCACCTTTCAGCAAAGGGGGCTTTTAAAACATGTAGAAATCTAGTAAAAAATCTAAACTGTTTATTTACGGGTCACTTTACTCCCAGCTGGGCATACACACATGCTTCTACTTTCACCACTTTCACTCTAAAAAATAAAATACAAAAAGGGTTGCCATCGGATATCATGTGTGTGTGGAAATGCAAACAAAACTGCAAACTCTCGGGGGAACATTTGCTTGAATTCCATTTGAGATGCGCATTTTTTTGTTATCCTTTCTGGGCTTCCATGAGGTATAATATAATATAATCCCCGCTCGCTTATCTGTGTAAAAATATCAAATTTTTTAATATCATCTTGAGGCTGTTGATTCGTATTTGTTTTTGCTTTGCTATGATTGATATTATTAAGAGTATTGATGCCATTGATTGATGGAGTTTAAAATCTGTTGGGTTTTACAAAATTAAAAAAGCAGCTTAACTCACGCTCCCGACTATTTGCATTAAGCACAAAGAGCATTACACAGAACTGGGACTTTATGTAGTACACGATTTTCAATCCAGCCCGTGGGCCTTTTATCAGGCCGCCACGCGACACTTTTCCGCATCGGTTTGCACAGTGGGTGCAGAGGCTTGGACTGGGTTATGTCATGGAAGTGGCCTTTGTCTGGCGACTGGCTTTGATCTATGTCATCTGCTTATAGGTCTATTTGAATACCACAAACAGTTGAGGTAAAGGAGCATTATTATTATTAATGTCGGATCATTGAGTTGTGAAATCTTTGAACTAATAGACTGACATCACATTTCTGAACCAATAATCGAAGAGCCTTCGTACTTACCTTGATTGTGATGGTGATCGATATTAGTCGATAACTTAACGAAGTAGAGTGACGCCAAGCGACCTAGGAGAGTAATGGCAATAAAAGAAAACTATAAAATAAAACCATCTAAAGCTTAAAAAAAAAAAAAAAATTATAAATATATTTGCATATATTTTCAATAAATAAACGCATGTTTTTTGTTGCAATTAAAGTAATTTTTATTACGCATATATTTATAATAATTATTTTAGACTTAACATTTGTTACGCTCAACCTTTTTGGCTGGTTTCTATTGTTTGTCTTGTACTTTGTTCATGCTCATGACACGAATATATGGATATATATTTCTGCTTTGTTCGTTGGATTTTGAGTGTTTAGTCTAAATATGAAATTGACACACATGTACACACAAACAGCAAAATAATTATACAAAAATATATATTTTATTCGATTTTCGGTATAATATTTTGATAACTATTTGCTAAGTTAAGAAGCCAACTACCTACAAATTGAAATCGATGCGATTCGTTTCGTTTCGTTTTATTACTTGTAAATAGACACCAAGAGAGTTTTGTAAAAGTTGTTGTTTTAATATAGGCTTAAACTAGGTATAAATATTGGTATTATTGCTATTAGTAGAAAGGACTTAAGACCTAGCTTTAGCTTCGTATTTGTATGAAAACTAGCTGCTGCACTTGCACTGGGCCGACCATCTAGAAAAACTTACTTCAACTCAACTTAACTAAGGTGTTTTTGAATTAATTAATTTCAATTAAAGTGCCTAAATAACTTTACCAAAACGAGCACTTAAAATAGTTGTTTTTTTAGCAAAATTATTTATCACATTTGCGCTTATCCAAACATTTCTCTCTATAATTTTTGGGAAACATTTAATCAGCCTTGACGACGGCAAATCGAAAGTAGGTTCGTACTCAAAATATATATGGGGTTTTTCCAATTTCCTCTGGATTTTCACATGGTTGCTTTCTCTGTCTCTGCGTTTCTCTCTCGCTGCGTAGCGCTAGTTCTCACCAACGAAAAGTAATCACAAGTTGCGCTTAGGAGCCGTCAGCCTCGCTTAGGGGCCTTGGATTTAGTTGCTGTAGTTGTGGCTGGCATCGATTTTTTACTGCTTTTTCTGCGGCTGGATCTGCACGGTGGCCATTATTTTGGAGGATTTTCCAGTCTGTGTCTGAAGATAGAACTGCTTTAACACCTTGCACATGGCCAGTGCGAGAATTTTCCAGGCCAGCAGCTGCTCCTCCGTGCTGGGCGGTATCTGTTCAGTTGACGATGTGGATGTGGCGGAGGAAGTGTAGGGACTTGTTGCTTCCGCTTCCGTTGGCGCCTCGTAGTCCACCTCATCGTAGTCGGCACTCTGGCCAGGCAGAGTTGGGCCATCCACCTGATCGCCCTCGGGAAACTGGCTGGACGCGGTAGCTGCCGCCGCTGCTGCGACGGGCTCGTCTTCATAGAACGGTATGGCCATGTCAACGGATATTACGTCAAAATTCTCTCTCCTATGCGGGGGTTTTTCACTCTACAAATTCTATTCAGCTGCTGCTGCTTGGCTGGTTACGCACTCGAAGCGAGCTGTCGTTCGACTGAATCGCACGCTCACGCAGCACTCGTATTTATACCCGGGAAGTGTCGGATGAGCCGAGGTGCAACCCTACACCACCACCCCTAAGCCAATGCCAGGCGCCCACCCCACAGCAGAGCGTAAGCCGAGAGAGCGTCTGTTTCCGCTCTCTCTCTCTCTCAGCAACCCCCTGCCTCTGACTACGCGCTGTGTTGCAATGTCGACTGCATCACGTGCTGCCAAAGGTTACAACGTGAGAGAGGAAAGAGGAGAGAGAAGAAAGAAGAGAGCGAGAGCGCTTGCTTCACACTTGTGGCATGTTACTTTATGCGTTTGACGTAAGGGCTTACGTTGCTCTTCCCCTATTTCGCTGTTCGTTCTCAGGGGTAGCTGCTGTTTCGATGTTCGAATTTTCGAACTCGAATTTTGCGTTTTGCTTTGCGTTTGCTGTGACTTTTGCTTCGTGTCCTTGACCAAATTCCTTGGCTTTCTCTAGTTCTGCTCGACTATGCGAACTATGCAGCTCTTGGGCCTTTTTTACACATATTGTGGCAACCTGTGGCTGTTTGTGCTCTGCATACTTAAGCAAGTTGGAAAGGAAATTCCCTTAGAGGAAAGATTTCCGTCTGAGGAGCTAAGTTCTTGCTCTTTCCATCATGCAGAAACGCATTCAATTTCTGCTTTTTACATATTTTTACAACCGGCAAAACAATCAGGCGGCATTTGCACACGCCACATGCCAGGAACACTCTATGATTATAAAATGCAATGGCGGGGCGTTCGGTGCTGGGACACACCCTAACCAAATCAATTCCACAAATCAACATAATCAACTTCTCGCCGTAAGACCACACATAATGCACTCGCAAAAACTTCTGCACTTTGGCAGTAAAAAATGTAAAAACTTTTTTATAGTTGCTGCATAAAAAAATGTAAAATAAAATGCGGCGAAATGGCTGCAAAGAACAGCGCAACACTAAAGGTACAACAAAAGAAAATGATTTAGGGAAGCAAAAAATGTTGAAAGGTCAACTAAGGGCAGTTCGCCATAACGACAGCATATGATGGGCTAGAGCCAACCTCAAGATCGAAATCCGAATCAAAATCAAAATCCATGATCTAATTTTGTAGAAACTACTGAAACAGATTTCAGACAATGAGTATTGTCTATGGCACCTACCTGAATGAGGAGGGGCTGAGGGCCGAACAAATAGTAGCTGGCGAAAAGAAATGACAGAAATACTCGAAAGCAAAACAAAGAGTAAATTGTTTTCGCTTAAAAGAACATTCAAATGGAAATGTTCTGCTTGGCTCAACACAAACAACAAGTGCAGGCAAACAAACTGCATTTATTTAGTTAACAAAAAAACAAGAGAAGCAGAAGAAAACCCCATAAAAAGAAAGAAGAGCATGCCATTTGAGTACCTCGACAGAACGTCAGAACATACAGACAATGCATAAAAGCGAAGTGCGCCAGGGCATGCAGAAAGCGGAAAGCGGAAAGCAGAAAGCGTAAAGGATAAAGTGTGAGTGGCTGGAGTACAAGTGTAAGAAAATATGCAGAGGCATAGGTGCAAAAGAGAATACTCTACCATGACTTTAAAGAGAAAGATGCAGGCAACTTTCAGATAAAACAAATCAATTCTGAAACTATTTAGTTGATAAAGCATAAAGAGCATAACAGTAGAAAGAGTCTTAAGGAATGTAAGCTCATTTTGTGTCATTTTGAATGACGCTCAGTTGGCGTTTCCACGATCAACCTCAAGAGAAATGACGTGGGTATTTTTGTATTGGAAGAACTGTTTCGTCATTTAATTGAAGTCATTCATCATCTTGATGATTGGCTAATCTTCCCGTTTTATTTTATTTAATTTTATACGTTTTCGATTTGAATAAATAACTATTATTTATTCAAAGTTATTCATATATTGAAATTTATTATTTATTATTTAATCTTTGCCTACAATTGTTTGGATTTTTTTGGCATTTTTATTTGACTTTTACAAAAATATTCTTTATGAAGACAAGCCCTGCGTAATAACGAATATGCCTCTTGTGCACACATATCATGTTATTGCAGGGTATTCAGCGAAAAAAGTGTAGCATAAAAAGCAGCAGCAACAGCAGCAGCAACGTCGTGGCGCACTTTGTTGCCTTCTGGCTGTCAGATTGATATTAAATTATATACCTTATTATCATTTGGCTGTTGCAATATCAGCGGGTGCACACGTGTGGGCGTGTGGGCGTGGCAGCTGGGCGAAAGCCATGTTTATTTACAGCTGGCAACAATTGTTGCTGCACTTTGCCGGTTACCTTCTCAAAGTCAACGGCCAACAAACACACTTCACATGTGGCTTCTGCATTTGTTGTGTAAATTGTTGTTATTTTTCAACAACAGGCAGACAGAAAGACAGAGAGACAGACAGACAGACAGAAGAACAGGGAGACAAGACAACAACTGCATCCTTTGAAGCAACAGAAGAGCTTCGTCCTCGTAATATGCTTGATGGCTGCGCGCCCAAGTGACATTAAATGGCTTCCATTTTGGTTGGAGTTTGGTTTGCAGTTCAGTTTGAGGTTTGTTTGGGTTTGAGATATGGGTTTGGGTTGGGTTTGGGTTTGGGTTCGGCTTGGGTTTGCCTGACTGCGCACATAAAAGTGGCTTAAGTGGCTAGCAGCTTTAAGCTGTAAGCATTTAAAGTCCTTTCCTCTCTATAACTTATCTGAAGCAGTATCTTTGGCTCTTGCATTGTGCATATAAAATATTTATTTTTAGTTATTTACGTTTATGCACTTTTTATAATGGTTATCAAACTAAATTGCAGTAACGTCTCTTCGATACTAAACAAATAGGATTAAAGCTGGTTGGAAGGTATTTATTTTATTTTATTTATTTCTTGGCGTAAAATTGGAAACTTCCTCAAGAGAAAACTATCAACTCTTAAGCTGTTTATTGTTATCAAATTTTGTTATTTATTCAACAAAGTGCAGCACAAAGGTATTAAATTGGCGAACTAACCCTGAGGAGACCCAAACTCTGGGGCTAATCGTCTGGCATGTTGCGCTTTGAAAACCAAAAATGAGCCCACTAATTAACAAATTGATTTATGGAAATTAAAATGACAAATCTCCAGGGATCACAGCAGCGCAAAGAGGGTAAAAAACTCATATGCAAATTTCGTATGCCAATTCCAAAACCAAAACCAAAATAATCACAACAACAACAACAACCCTTCAAAAGTTGGCCGAAAACAAAAAACTTTCCACACTGCGGTTTAGCCAGACCCTCCACCAGAGACGAGTCTAAAGTAAAGAGAGAGACAGACATTTAATTAAGGTGTCTTCATGGCAACCAAGTGGTAAATGAGTCTAATTAATAACGAAGCATTTGCCACATAATTCATGCGAATTGCCAAAGCTGATGATGCTGCCTTTCCGCAGGGTTGAGTTATAATTTTTAAAGCCACTGTCACTGGCTCTTGGCCAATTTCGAGCAGAACAGTTAGTTATCTTTGGGGAAATGTTGCTGCCTTTTTTTCTGCTGTTGAGATTTTTCTCTGGTCACATTTGGTCAGCAATTGTGGTACGAATTGTTTTGCTGTTTATTTTTTGTGATTTTTCTTATTTGCGCAGCGGACAAGTTGATGACTTAAGCCCGTTGTCTGACTTGAATTTATGGCCTAGACGATATGTATTTTGGGTTGGGGTTGTAATTTATGCAAATTGTTGCCTTTTCTTAGTCTCCGAGAGAGTGCAATTAATTCCATGCCGGTCGGCTGTTCAATCATATACTTAATCCCATAGGTCTTGCTCGCCTTTGTTTTGTTTTGTTTTAACTGCCAGACAGACAATCGAAGTTGTCTTTTGTAGCCGTTGTCTTTGGGGTTTCATTATAATCGAATTTGAGCGATAAACTCGACAATGTCCGCTCGCATTTTGCATGTGTCGTCCTGCAAGCAGAACTAAACCAAACCAACAATAAGAAAACATCAAAAGCGTATAATTTATGGTTCGTTAGGTCAAGGATTCTGTCAGCAAGTCAGCCCAAAACTGCCCCAGGGCCGGCAATCCTTTTACGACTCCTTGCTCCTTATGCAAATCATCTTGGCCTGGGTATTCGTCTTCGTCAGCTCTCTGGTATTTAGCTCACACGAGGTGTTGGTCTAGCTATTAAATGGAAATTATACAAAAGCCCAAGGATCAACTACAAGTAAGCAATAACTTGCTTTGCTCCCTTCCCTGTGTGGGAAAACTGTGTCTGATCGGACACATGTGAGTGAAATTTATGTGGGCAGCTCTGGGAATTCCTGGCCATAAAAAAGGGCCAAAAGGGACAGCACAACTTGCAAGAAAGTGTGCGATTAGTGTGTGTAAAGCTCAAGTTGCGGGGCAGCCAATACAAAAGGCAACCAAATTTGAATGAATGACCCAAGAGCACATGAATAGAGGGTGGTCCTAAGGGTAAGGGTAAGGGTAAGGGCTCTGCCATTGAATGGTCAAATAAGCATAAAAGGCGACAAAAGTGCCACTTGGCCCTCAACAGACTTCAGACTTCTCGCCGGCTTTTCAAAAGCTGCTTGAGAACATGGCTCTGAGTTGTTTGTGGGTTTTGTGCCAAACACAATACTTTAAAATGTTTTTCAACTTCTTACTTAAATGATTAAATGCATTTCTTTTGGGGGTTGTTTGTTTATATTGTGCTCGTATCTCCATACTGGATGGATGGGGGTCTTCAAAATTTGATATTAAATGTTTTATGACCAGGCCAGAGTTTCAAATGTTGCCAGTCATTGAGAGCATGTTTTTTATTGTCAGCAACGCATTTAATTTAAATTATATAACAGAAACACTTTTTTATACGCATGCCAGCGTTTACTTCTCGCCATTTAACTTATGAAGCGTCGCCAATCTAAGTGGATAAGATACACTTTATTTTGAGAGAGTATGATGAGATGGGCACAAGATTGCTCAACTTTTGGAAGCTTACTAAAGTCAAATTTAATTTAAAATTTAAACTCAAGAGTATTCAACTTATAGTTTTAATTCTTTCTAAATTCGGTTTACTGTATTGTAGGTTTTAGAGTAAAAATCTGATTTCTTTGTATTAAGCTGCCAGCAAAGTGTATACAGTATTCCATGCTTTTAATATGTATTTTTTCCATGCGCCATTCAAAGTAAAAAGTCGACATTAAAATTATTTTTTATCGACATTTTATTTCGCAATTTAGCTTTTTTAGTCTCTTCTCCGAGGGTTGCGAATATTGGCTATAGCAAAAGCGTTTTTCGTTATTCGTTTTCATTTTCATTTTTCTTTAACGATTGGAAAATATTTTAGTTGCATTTTGCTTACAATTTTTATTGTGCATTGTAAAAAGTATTTTTCTCATTTCGCATTTCGCATTTCTCATTTATCTCTCAGCTCGTTGATGCTTTTAATATCAAATCCAATTCAAGTTTTTGTAAAACGTTTTTTAATATGCCACATAAATTCTGCAGCAGGATTTCTGCATTGAGTGATTGAAATTTATGGAGAAGACTCAAACAGTAAGTGGGAAATAACCTGATGCCAAACATCAAATAAATTCAACGCTCATAAAATTGTCTACACCCAATCCAGCCAATATATCAAATCAACCATAGACAGACACACACATGTGTACATGTGTGTATATATAGAGTACTTACCACTGACAAATCGACATGGGGCGTACATATTTGACTACCAATTATGAGCAATTGCCAGGAGAAAGACACCTTCCTGGCTTTCTGCCCTGTCTATAAAGGGAAAAAACTGTGATAATTTATCGCACATGCCTACACGTTTGTCATCTGGCATTATGAGTACTCGCTCGTACATGTGTGAATACTTGCATATTCATATTCGGATTCATATTCATATGACGTCGTTTTATCCCTTTTCGGCTGGGCGATGATTTGCAGCCGCTGCCACTAAATCAAGCATGAAGCATTAGATCACTCCTCGACCTCCTTGTGGCGCTTCCCTAGCTTAAGCCGCAGTCTGTTGGCATCGTAAATGTTTGGTTTATGTACTCGCAATGTGTGCACAGAGTTGCCATGCTGCCTGCAGCTATTGCGTCTCAGCTGACAGTCTGTTAACGTTAGCAGCCACTGTTAGAGATAACCATTATCCCGTCAAATCTGAATGTTTTTGAACAGCAGTTGCTAGGCAAATTTTAAAATTGCAAATGCGCTAATTCTGTCATTTTATTTTGTTAAATCTTAAAAAACTTTGATTTTATTTCATTAAGAATAACTTAACAGTTTTTTGGTCTCTTTGCAAATTCTGTTAGCTTTGTTTCTTAACAGCAAATTGGCAACATTCGAGCTAACACTGGCAGTTGCTGTTAGCTAGCACAATCATAGATGTTGTATTAATTACGTTGGCTATGACAGCTGATATGATTGATTGATTGACTGACTGACTGATTGACTGACTAACTGATTGACTGACTGACTGACTGACCAGGCAGATATGGCAGCGTGCAATTTGCCAGTATTTGCTTTCAATGGTCATGTTTTTGTTGAAATTGAATGCCTGGACAGAGCTCCGTCCTCTCCTCGTGCTCTCATTCTACATTGTAAACGTCTGTCAATTGTCAGACATTTGTTGTTGCTCTTGTTGGCTGTTTGTTGTTGCTGTTGCTGGCCACACGCCGCCAGAGCCCTCAATTAAAACCTGCCCCAGCAGCAGGAGCGCCAGGATGAGGATGAGGATGAGTTCCAGAAATAAAAGAAAAGAGTTCGATTGACGGCTGACATATTCCTTTGTGCCCAGCCAGAGTTCGAGGGGGCGCATTCATGCAAATTGTCGAAATATTTTCAACTGACCAACAATTGAGTGGTGCACGCAACCACCTTAACCACCTCCCCTAACCACCACTCGATCGAGCAACTTTCATGTTGTTGTGATTGGTTTTGTTTAATGGAACTCGAGCGTGGCAACAATTTCATTGAATTGGATTTCAATATACGACAAAAGGCGCGTTACTTTTTGATTTTCTTTACCTTTTTTCACTCGCTTCTCTCTGAACCCGCTCCACCCTTCCCCTAGGAGCTGCTCCATACAATTCGTTGGTCATTAAAAGAGACACGTGTATTGCAGCACGTGACTCTGGCCCGGCTCAGGTTCAACTCCGCATGGAGCTGGACAGTCTATTGTCTTCACTTGCCGTATAAACTTACCCAGAAATGTTTTGAGAAAGCCCAGTGTAAATATTTGAGGCCAACTTAACACAATGCGCCGCGTTTTTCGCTTAATTTTTATACAAATACACTTATTATGTTGCGGCTTGGCCTCCTTTCGATGGGCATCAGATCCTTTGCACTCATTTCCGGCGTGTGACCATCATGTTAATTTGTTATTAATTGTCCCTCCGTCCGTCTGTCTCTTTGTCTGTTTGATTGTTTGTTTGTTTGCTGTGGCTCGTAGACGTTGCTATCAGTCGCTGTCCAGTTGATTTTTGTTTTGATTTCGGTTAGTTGTGACAATTCCATGGTAATGTGAGAACTATGCGCTTGAGGGATAGCTGAGAGGGAGGGGGAATCATTTGTCAGGAACGTGGGATAGTAAATACGCCTGACAATTGATTGAGATGGTTTGCTGCTTGGCATAATGATAGCTTAAACATCGGAAAGTCAGGCATATCAATGCCCTACAATTAATTATATCTTTAATAATCGATAAGAAAGCCGCAATTTGTATATTTTCAAATATGTCTAAAAAATACTAGTTGATTTCTTTAACTTTTATTAATTTTATTGAGTTATTTTTAGAACTCTAGAAAATTTTGGATATACATAACTGAGCCCAGCAAAAAAACAATCCTTGACTTAATTTGTGCTCTCATCTTGTTATCTAGATGTATGTATTATTTTGCTCAAATTTAAATGTCTTTATTGTACAAGTTTTTAATAATATTAACTGTTAGCTGGAATTCATTTAAACAAATAATTTAAAAGGGGGAAAAAGGTATAAAAAGATGCCAAACTAATATATATCGTATGTTATCTATTAAATAGATGGCCAGCTTAAGTAAATGCTATTCAAATATTCAATTTACAGTTTGTATTTTATCTCACTTTCACGACTTTTTTGTTGCCATATTTGCCACTTTGCTTCCCACTCACTTCACTTCCTGCCCTGTCGCTATCAATTTGATGCGGCGCTGTCAAACAGAAGAGCCAAGTTTAAAGCAATTTCCCACATGCAGGCGTATCGAATGTCGGCCGACTTGCATAAATTATGAAAATTCATTTGAAATTTTGAATGCCTGCAGTTTAATCAACAGCAGACACACGACTTGTCCGTAATCCTTTTAAGAGCAGATCGAGCGAGAAAGGGTTAACACGCTCGTCTTTTTTTATGCCCCGAGACTTGTGCGGGCGTGAAAAAAGCGCAACAACAAGCCAAACACAGTGGGTGCAAAAAGGATTCGCCCAGTTGCCAGTGGCTGCTGTTTTGAAGTGCTGGTTGAAGAGGGGCAGCATGTAATGCCATCAATGTCAGTCATAAATTCATCACGCAAATCTGTTTTGGGGCATCGTGCGGTCACGTGACTCGTGTTAGATAATGCTTGACTCAAAAAGTATATTAATTGCTTAAATTAAAGAGATCACACTGGGGGTGGCCAACAGCCCTGCCACACTGCTCAATATTTCTCTCTGTGTAGCTGCTGTGGCTGGGTTTTGTTGCCACAACAACAGCAGCAGCGAAAACTATTAACAATTAAGTTAATTGCGTCATTTGCACTATGCAACAAACGCCGCAGGACATTGTTATACCCTGTGCCCATTGAAAAATGGGAAAACAGGGTTAATAACTTTGTCAGAATGTATGTAACAGGCAGAAGGAGGCGTGGCAGACCCCACAAAGTATATATATTCTTGATCAAGGTGACGAGCTGAGTCGATTTAGCGATGTCCGTCTGTCTGTCTGTCTGTCCGTCTGTCCGTCTGTCCGTCTGTCTATATGAACGCGTCGTTCTCAGCAACTACAAAAGCTAGAGATGCCGTTTTGGTTGCTATAGATAGGTAGTTATCTTACGCAGATCAAGTTTATTTCGAAAATTGGATGCCACGCCTCCTTTACGCCCAAAAATCAATAAAACTCACATAACCTCGAATTTTTAACACAAAAAGTTTAATAACAAGCGTAATATTAAACATAGAAGGTTGTTATTTGGAACATAAGCTCTCTTGTATTATATTTAACTATCCTGAGAAGCGCATTGAAATCGGTTAAGAAACACAGGAGATATAAGCTTCACAATAGTTGAACTTAAAAGTTCAGAAACAAGCGTAATATTAATCATAGGATGTTGTTATTGTTGAATATATATTCCCTTATATTATATTTAACTGTCCTGAAAAGCGCATTGAAATCGTTTTATAAACAAACGAGATATAAGCGACGTAATATAGCATGCATTGCAAGCGCAGCCGCTATACGTGTGGGAATAGCGTGTGAGAGGGACAGCAATACCAAGCATGTTGCTTGGCGCTTGAATTCAAACACACGAATATTTGACGTTAGTTAGTTAAATAACAAGCGTAATATTGAACATAGAATGTTGTAATTTGGAACACTAACTCTCTTCTATTATATTTAACTATCTCGAAAAGCGCATTGAAATCGGTTAATCAACACAAAATATAAATAAATTCAATTATATGTAAAATATTTAAATACATTTTATAATGTATTTGCGAGCGCGCAGCGCGAGCTTTGGCACAGGGTATAAGACAGTCGGGCCCGTCCGACTGATCTGCTCCGCCCATTCTGGTTTTGATATGAAAATGAATTGCGAGGGGAGTGAAATGAGTTCTAAATGAATATTTTATATAAACTTTAAACATGCTCCCATTAGAATATTCTTTTTGGATTAAGATTAAATCTGCACACTATGTGCTTAGATCAAGTTTGAATTCATTTGCAAAATACCGCTTGAAAATTTGCCACAAAAATACCCATTAATATTTTATTTTTGTTGAGTTTTTTAATTCTATAACAATGTCTAGTAAGCGACTTAAAATTGTCTAAATATGGAACTATATCATATAACTCACAGAAGCAGACAGAGCGAGATTGAATAAACCACTCTTTTTGCAAGATAATAATTTAATTGTATTATTTAATCTCTTGAAATTAAAAAAATTAAATATATAAAATAAATTTATATATCACATACAAAAATCGATTAAATACGCCAATTTAATTATGAAATAATCATCATGATTTAAACGGTAAACTTTCGATTTATGCAAATCCTTAAACTCCCCTCGGATGCCACTAAAAGAAACCCATGTAAGCTCGCATGTTCAGACTTATATAAATTTAGCATCATCATGACACTGTCAGTAGCAGCTTAAACAAATATAAATCCTGCGCTAAACACATGCCCAACTCTTTAGGGGCGGGTGGGGAGGGGGGAGAGGCACACACAGAAGGTGCCACAGGACAAAGGACATTGCGCAACAAAACACTCGAATCATTCGTTTCTGTGCGCTCCAGTCGCCGCTTCATGCGCAGACACACAAAAACAAATAATTACAAGTAAAAATCGCTGGCAGGATAATGGCGCATAATGACGATGGGCTAAGGATGATGCCGGGCCAGACGCTCGACAGTCGACAATTAAGCATTTTCAATAAAATTTACACCTGAGCTCATTTTAATTGAGTTGCAGTCGAAACAGAATTGAACGGCAACCACTCGAAACGAGACGCTTCAATTTGTGTCTCGCAACGGCAAGAGCGAAAGATAAACTTTATTTTCCAGTTCGAGTCTCCAGTTAATTGCCCGGACATGTAGTTGAAGTCGGCACTTGAAGTTCTTCGGCTGCCTGCTGGCTTTTTTCCATAAGTATTTCAATTGATTTGTGCTTCAATGTACTGGAATTGATTTGTGGACGAGTGGCCACGCCCACAGCAGCAAATTAGTTGCCATAAATAAGAAGTAAGAAGAATTTGCAAATTTACAGCCGACAAGTGAAATATTTTTTTTGGTTTTCTTAGACCCTGTACTGTAAAAAAGTAAAAAAAAGGGTGTTTAAAGTAATGCACATGAAAATAATATGTAACAGACAGTAGAGGCGCGGCAAAGTATATATGTTCTTGATAAGAATGACGGGCTGAATCGATATAGCCTGTAGAATACCTTGATATTGTAAACTAGAAGAGCTAGAGACTCTATTTTGGATATATATGTAAATTCTCCTATTTAAGAATTGTAACTTATGGCATTATATTTTAATGCTGTGAATTGTATTACTATTGAATAAGAAACAGCGAAGATATGCAACAGACAATTTACTCTACAGTGTATATTATTGCCACACAAAGTACAGGGTCCGCTACTGTCTGTTACATCCGACTGTTGCCTTCAATATCACTACTCTGACCTGTTCTTGCTGGTTTCAATTTGCATAGACTCTGGAAATTTACATATTGCCCAAATAAGCATGCTGTGATATTATTATTCTTATTATTTGCACACCCTATACCGAGTATATACGGCATTTCTAATACAAAAGTTTGCAATGTGTGAAGTACAGAATCTAAATCTGTCGCATATACCCAGTGCCTGCCACTTGCAATTTTTCGATTTGTTTTTTCTCGATTTGTCTTATGACAACAGCAAATTCTTGCCGCAATAAACATAAATTGGCACATTCCCAGCCCCTAGGAAAGGCCACCCTGATGTGACTCTCAAATTGCCAATATATTTTTTTCTTTTCCTTTGGCCCCTTTTGGCAGCTCAATAAATGTAGCGCATGCAAATTTGCTGCCTGATTTGTTCATTTTGTTTCAATTTGGCGATTTTGTTGCTTCAATAAAGTTTTTGCCCGTATCCCATTGCATTCCGCAAATAATTGCAGTGGCTTTACTTAGAAGAATATTTTTTTTGGTGGTGATATCAAAGCATCAACCCTGTAGAAGTACTGGCATGTGTGCCTAGCTTTGGTTATGGTAATTCCCTCTTTTTGTATTTTCTTCATGGTTGCATTATTACCATTTGACTCTTGATTGAGTCTAAAATTACAGAAAATTGTTGGCAAATTGAAAAGAGAGAAGCGAGCAGCGCATGAAAAGGTTTTATGTATGTCTTTTTAAACTAGTACAAGTTATTTTTATTAGGCATAACTTTTATTGTTATATGATTCTCTAATCAAAATCTATCTGTTTAGTATTGCTGACTAATTTAAGTATATAAATATAATTATTTCAAGCCTTTTGTTAACCTTTTTCAGCATCTGCTAATCACACTTCTTCTGGCATTTAATGCAATTAAATAGAATATTTTGTATCCAAGTTAGGAATCCCTTGTTTCCTGTCAGCCCTGCAATTAAATTCAACGTCGGTTTAATTATATTTTTCACAAATTTTAATAAGGCAACTCAAGGGTAAAAGCTGCAAAAAAGCTGAAAAAAAATTGTTAACAACTTCAATTAAATTATCAACTTGCAGCAGGACAGACCAATGGGCGGCATTTAATTGCATATTTTTTTATATATTTACAAAAATTGCCTGGGGCGAAAGTTTTTGGTACAACGCTGGAGTTTAACTCAATTTAACTGTAAAAACTTTTGCCAGGCATTAAAAATGCTGGCAACGCTTAACGCGGCTTAATTGTGGTCGCAGGTGTCGAGGGCCGCATTTTTATCGTTCTGTTCACAGTTTACGAAATGCAGAAAGGCAAAATTATAGATGAAGAAGAGAAAAGTTAGCTATTATCGCCGACTGTCTGGGGTTTGAGGGTGAGATTGCGCTGTCTAAAGACGATTTTTATGACCTTTACGACTATTTGCAGAGCCCATTGAAATGGCTTTGATTTCAACTGTCTGCTCTGAGCATCTTGTAAAAATCTGCAATTTATATTTATTTTGTTTGTTTTCAGCTCGTAAAAACATGCTGCGCCCCAAGGTAATTCGATAGCTTCTATCTACAACCCTTTTTTTGCCTGCAGGATTAATAAACATTGCGCACTTTTCAGCGTTCGCATTTTTTAATTGCCTGAAATTTAATATTTTTGCGCCGTGTTTGTTTTTGCGTATTTTATGCTAATTATTTTTATATGCAAGTGCTCGAGTTGTTTATTTTTTTTTTTTTTGTATTATTTTGTTAAATTGAAAGCCAATTAAAAAATATAATTTTTGCACTTTTCGAAAATGGCTTTTGGCGTTGGTAATCCGATAGCTGCAATTAGCAGGCGAGAATCCGATCAGCATGCCTGAAACTGGGAGAGAGTTTAAGCTGATTAACAGACAGCTGATTATGGGTTAAAAAAGCACCTTTAATAATGATGAGTTAATTATAAAATGATGTAAAGCCACAGAAAAATATGCAGCTATATGAAAAACATATTAAGTCGCATTCAGCTATTATTGATCGATGCATAATTGATGTGAACTGCAGTTGAAACATTTAATTCTAAAATATTGTAGCCATTAATGCTGGCATCTCTGCGGAAATGTTTCATGCACTTGCAATTGTAATTACATTAATGCCTGCCACGCCCATCACTCCGGCATGCACAGCGCTATTTATATTTATGAGCTAAGCCCAAGTGAACCAGTTCAGAGCAACTCAGTGCAGTTCAGAGAGCTGCATTATAATTCAATAATGCGCAACGCACTGGCGCTTGGCTTTTTTAATTGCTTTTCAATAACATGGGCGTACTCCCGGCCTCATGCAGCTGATAAGCCGCAGGATAATCGCCGTGGCCAACGTGTTAAAATGTTGTAAAAAAATGCCCCCGCGGCTGGCTAAAATATTTACGAACTGAATTAAAAACTGCCAGCTAATGCAATTCGCTGCGGACCCTGGGACTGGCTGAGCTGACTCTGACTGGACTGCGCTAATTTAAATTTTTGAGTAGCCGCCGCGGCGCTGCATAAAAGCGCAACGTTGCCGCCGTTGTCGCGTCGTATGCAACAAATTGTTGCACGGCCAACTAATGCCCGCTGCAGCAGCAGACGGAGGCCCACAACAATGTTGTGTTTATGTTTACACATGCGAGAGTATGTTCTCTATGCGGTATGCATATGACACGACCACAATGGCAGCCAGCTGGAGAGTAGCCTCGCACGGCTCGTTGATTTGCCAAAAGCAGACATTGCCACTGCACACTGGTCAAAAACGCCACTTTGTAGCATAAAATAAAATAATAAAGAGATAGCTAATAGTTAGAAAGGTATTTGCACAGAAAGGGAATCGCACCACGCTCACATAAGGATACATTGCGATTGAGCAATTTGCTTTAAATAAGAGGCTATAAGTTAAAAAACAAATTGTTGAAGTTCTTATCATTAATTTTTATAGTAAGTTTTGACCATCTTCTTTTCAAAATGGTATGCATCGCTTAAATCGGTGTGAAAACATAGCCGTGTTATTGTTTGACAGATAACAAATTAATTTATTATCAAAAAAATGTAAGGGGCTATGATCTATATTAAAATAAATATTTTCACACAATTACTTTTTTATTAAAGTTAATAGAATGCTAGTTTTGCTCCATAATACACAAACAAAGCTGCAATCGCGCCACAGATCTTACCGCCTCCCGTTTTAACAGTTATTCCTGTCAGCACTCAATTAAACTTACGCACACACACATACACTTGCTTGCGCTTGCTTAGAGAGCCAGCAAGGGCGAGCAAGTAGGAGAGCGGCCAAGCGCTACATATGAGCGTTTGCATAGAGCGGGCGCCGCAGCCACCAGCTGGCGACTTCTTCGCTTACAACAGAAGCGAACGGGTAAGTGGGTTTCTGTAACGCTTTTTCTTTGGCGAAAACTGATCGAGAGACAGCGGCATCGCAGTCTGCAAACACTATAAATACTGCTGCTGCAGTGCTGCTCATCGCAGTGTAGTGAGTGCAGCCGAGTGATGCAGACGTGTGGTGGGTGCTTAAGTGGCAAGTGGGCTTATTTTTATAATCAATATTGTTATTAATTATAATTTTGCAGCAAGTTCGAAATGTGCAGTGCTGGTAGCAAACTTAAAGATATTCAATTTAAAGTTATGGATTACATGCAGTTGAGAAAAAATATAAAGCATTTTGATTTCATGAAAATTATGTGACTTTTTGCCCACTGTGCAGTGGCATCCTGTTCCAGTCAATGCATAAAGTGCATCAGTTGCGCTGCGTTGCACTTTCGAGTGTGTCTCTCATCCCAAAGGACGATACTGCCTGCTGCCTGGCGGGTGTCGATAGCAGCCTTAATTAAAATTAACATTTTTTGCACAAAACTTAATAGAGGCGGGCCAGGTTAGCAGGTCCTTTCACATTGTCAGAGCAGCGTTTGATTTTAGGCCAGAGTTAACTCAATTTGTTGCCTTAAAAGCCAGTGAATGCAAGCCATGCACACACGTACCTCGATTGATTCTGATGATGGTTATTTAATTTGAGGCGTCAAGTGGGCGTTATTGATGCGACTTAGAGTGCTCTTCCGGCAACACTTGGTGTCTGCTATTGGCGAGGGTGGTTCTAACAGTTTACGAATAACAATAAAAGTGTTCAATATACAATGATAGATATAAGCGTATCGATATACCGCATCTTCAGTGTTTCAACTGCTTTCGCTTCAGCTCTCAGTTGCACTTACTGAATAAGATTTTTTAACTAAAAGTTGAATCTTTTTTATTTATTTGTGTTAAGTATTCAAATTTCACTATTAAATATGTTAAACACACCCATTTGCCTGGCTGTAGTCTGCTGGAATATCTATTGGAGCTACAGCTTTGGCTGCCCAGTGCCCACTCTGTATAATCATTTTAGCATACAGCTCATATTTCCATTTAGTTTATTTGACTTTTGTAAATGCATTTCCGTTGCACGAAACCCGGCGGCATGGTAGGTTACCATTTGCCAGTTGGCAGTTGCCAGTTGGCAGTGGCCTGTGCATGAGTAAATATCAATATTTACACCTTTAATTAAAAACGCTAACAAGGTTATTTAGTGCCACGTTACAGCAAAATCCCAGCCGAGCGGAGACAGGAAGTCAGCCATAGTCGAACAAGCAACACGTTGCAAAAAGCTTTTAAGCGAAAATCCCAAAATGAAAATATAAATATATCTTACAGGTTTTTGATACCCAAATGAAACTGCTATGGAGGGAAAATAAGATGGCTTTAAGATACTTTATTAACTTTATTAACTATCTCTTCAATTAAACGTACTCAAATAGAGCTATTCTTTTAGCTCAACTCTCGCTTAACTGAATAATGTATTTGATTTCGGAACAAACTCTTTATAGAAATACGTTACACTAAAACTAATCATGAGCAGAAGGTTTTCAAAAAGAAAAGCGAAAATCTTGATATTCAAGAATCTCTTGTTGTATATATAATTCGATGTGTTCACAGCTCGTTCCCTCAGAGTACAGCGATCCAGATGTAATAGTTCCAGCTGTAAATAGAAGCAGCTCAATGTATCCACAAGATACATTTCTGATGAATCAGATACTTACTCTTAACAGACGCAGATTTCGTTTGCTGTCCAGCTTTCTCAGCACCCTTAGCAACTCCAAGTCGTAGAAGTAGTGCAAAATGTGCTGTTCCATTTGGGTTATGCGATTGCCCATCGTCACAACGGCAATCATGTTCGAGGCGCCGACACAAAAGCCGAAAATAAACAGCATAAAGATGGTTGCTTTTGCCTTTACACACCAGTAGTACATGATCATGAAGAATGTGAACATTGTGAATTCCAGTACGGATCTGCAGATGTGGCAAGGCCACCACATGATCTGCATCATCTTTCGCAGACGCAGCAGATCCTCAAGGTACTCAATGCACCTGAGTCTATGTGCCTTGCTGCATCCAGTCAGATGTTTCCTCAAGGATTGCATGAGATGCAGGTGAATTATCATTGCCACGTCACTCATAAAGAAGAGAAACGACATTCGAAAGTAGTAAATGGTGTTCGGTAAGCGCTGCCAAGCAAAACCGAGGAATCCAATCAATAAATAACTCTCACGTAACATGTGACGGATGTAAAACTTCTTTGAGACCCTCAGGCGTTTGCCAAATAGTTCGTTATGCTTATCACTGACGCGTAGAAAGAGGTTCAGCAGCTTTAGCAGAGTTTCGCGATGGTACAGATTGTTGAATCCAATTGATATATTGACAACACAGGTCGCATAGACTGAGAAATTGATCATTTGGGCAGTCACAGTGAAGCTTTCAGAGCGAAGAAACCAATATGTCGTTAAGCGCACTGCGAGAAAGAGACTGTATGGACATGTGTAAGCTATGTGCCAAACAAACACGTAACCCCGCCAGAATTCAGACTCTACAAACTTATCCTTTTCAGGCACAAATCGAAACTGATTGATTCCTAATATGTTGCACAACATAGAAAGGCGCTTGATGTGACTACGACGAGCCATGGCTAAAACTGAGTGGTATAATCGATACTACGATAATATCTAAGCTAAAACAGAGTATTCTATTCACCCATTCCCTCTAAATTATTATGGCATCATTTAGCTCTAATATGCATACTATTATTTTGAATACTTATGCATAAAAAACAGAATGTTATTAATTTCGTACTTCATACTTTGTGAAACAAGTAATGACCGCTCTCAGTGACATAGGAGGGCATATTGTCCTTCCAAGTATATTCCAAGCTGAAGCTGATGATGAGAAACGCATTGGTAAAAATGAAATCCATTAGCTCCAGAATCAACGCACGTCGCACATAGAGACAATTCATAATGCTTATTGTTTGCTCCTGCAATGTGCAACGCTTAAGATGCAATTGTTCCATCTAGAAAGAATAGAAATATATTAAGTTCACTCGGATTATTAGGTTTACTTGCCTTAAGCAATCGCAGGTTCCGGCTTCTTTTTAACTGTCGCAGTGAATCGAGTAGCTCTTTTTCGTATAGGGCATCCAAAATGTTTTGCTCCATTTGATTGATTCTTCTAGCAGATTTTACTATGAAAACCGAGTTTGAGAAAACCACGAATTTTACTAGCTGTAAAATTTCTGCAGAGGTTTTCAACTTCCAATAGGAGTTGAGCAAATATGCTGTCATGTAGGTGATTTCAATGACCATCCGAAAGATGTAAACGGGCCACAACAATTGTTTCATTAATCCACTTAAATTAAGTAATAACATTAAGTATCTCCAGTGTAGAGATCTTTTATTCATCCTCGATTTGGACTTTAAGTTGTGGTAAAAGGATTTAATGAAGTGCAGATGCAGTACCATTGCCATGTCCGCACAATAAAAGACAATCAAACAGCGAATTGAGGACGCATGAAGCCACCAATATTTGTTAATTAATATGCACATAGTGTGAAAATAAAATAAATCCCGAATCATATAACCCATTAGACTAGAAATTGACACATGCACGATGCGTTTGAAGAGCTCTTGATGCAGTTTGCCAAGTTGCAGAAACAAATTTAATAATTTCAACAGACTCTGCCGATATCGAAGTAGATTCCAAGTAATCACTGTATTGCCAAACTGCTGCACTAATGAGTGAAACATAAGCAGGCGATAGTTTAAGTGTTTTAAATTAAACTCTGGCAAGATCATTTTTACACCGAATAAAAAAAATAAAGTTATTGGCGTGGTATAAAACCAATGCCAAACAAAAACATAAGCTTGCCACGCCCTAGATCTGACAAATTTCTGCTGACTGTACACATATCGGAATTCGATTACCGCAAACAGTTTGGTCAAAACGTAGAGCAGATGCAACTGAACTTCCACAAAGCGCCACATGTTTAACACTGACTTCCAACTGATGATAGAATAGTGTAGCTAAGTGGTTATAACTATTTCAGTAAATGGAGCATTAATCCAACTTATGCGTTGTGTCATTCAGCTAATAGCTGTCGGTTAGGTTATTTCAAATGTATATTTATTAATGAAAAAGATAATGCTTGCTCTCAGCTTGGCACCAGGGCATATTGTCCCTAAAGGTATGCCGCATGCTGAAGCTGATGAGCAAAAATGTATTTGTGAACAGGAAATCCAAACCTTCCAGAAACAGCGATCGTCTTACATAGAGACAGTTGGTAAGGTCAACAGTACGCTCCTTTAATGTGCAACGTTTCAGCTGCAGTTGTTCCAACTAGAAGAAAATACAAATCGATAAAACTATATTAATTATATAATTATAATTATAATTATTAATTATAAAATAATTAATTAATATTTTTAAAATAACTTTACTTGCCTTAACTAAGCGCAGGTTTCGCCTTCCCTTTGTCTGTCGCAGCGAATAAAGAAGCTCCATTTCATAGAAGGTTTCAAAAAGGTCCTGCTCCATTTTATTTATATGTCTTGCCGTTTTAATTGAATAAAATACATTCGACATCAGCCCAAATTTAACGTAATTGACCAATTGACGTGCGTTTTTCGCTACCCAAAAAAAGTTGAGAAAACACGATACCAAGTATAGAGTTTCGATGGCCAATCGGGCGATATGAATGGGCCACAATAATTTTTTCATATAGCGACTTAAGCTGAGCAATAGCTTAAAGTATTTCCAGCACAGAGATCGCTTTTGATTTCTCGATTTGGATTTTAAACTGCGATGCAGAGATTTAACAAGTTGCAGATGCAGAATCATTGCCACGTCTGTGCAGTAGTAGATTATCAAACAGCGAACTGAATGTGCCTTTAAAAACCAATACTTTTCCATACGTGGCCTATACAAATCAAAATACCAATGATCACGTATTAAGTTGAATACTAGAGTCCATGCTGACACGTGTACGCATCGCTTAAAGAGCTCCCGATGAAGATTGCAAAGTTGTAGAAATATATTCAGGAATTTCAGTAGACTCCGGCGATAACGAAGCAGATTCCAAGTAGCCAAGGCGATTCCAAACTGGTACTGCAGCAATATAAAGTGCATAATGCGAACATTCAAGTGTTTCAGATCGAATTTCACATTGGCCTCTATTATACTGTGTGTCATCATGAACAGCATTGGCACGTTGAACAGCCACTGCCATAGAAAAACATAAACATGGCAGAATCCAGATTTCACGAATTTCTGCTGGCTGGCAACATATCGAAATTCGATTATCGCAAATAGTTTGGTTAAAGCGTTAAGCAGATGCAACACAACTTTCAGAAAGAGCGACATATCAGATACTGAATTCTTACTTGGTTCAATTGTCGGCAGTACATAAATATATAAAATATATACAACTAACTGGTAATCGTTTAGCTATTACGTTAAATAACTCGTCGTTAATCAAACAAAACGATATATCAATAGCAATAAAAGAGGTGTTGGGTCGATAGCAATTTTCGCAGGGTTTGAGTTCGATTACTGCAGACATTAGAAGGTTGATCTTTTGTATGACCTTTCCTGTGGGGTTAGGGAGTTCGCTGAATACTGAATTTAGAAGCTTTAATAAAGTTTAGCAATTTATTTTACTTTATATTTCATATATTGTATGATGGAATGGTATATTTTATTTATTTTATTTTATTTATTTATTTATTTAATGTCAACTATGAACAGTCGACAGATATTTTAAATTAAGATAAAATTTACATATAAAATTGAAATTAATAATAAGATTAAGTTAAACGATTAATAGATGAAAGAATGATCTGGGGATGAAAAATCAAAAGTTACAAAATGAAATGGAATAAAAAGAAATATAGGTCCAGCATTTGCAGAAAAAACCCAATCAGACCAAGATTATTGGTTAGTTGTGTTAGATAATTTAAAATAGCAAACTTAATACACTACAGAAGACGGTTGTAGTCAGTGCAGAGTATTCGAAATGGTTCATGCAAGGAATAGTTAGTAGAGCAAAAATCTAGAGCTAAGGGCGTAGTCTAGATGACGTAGTCTGCAGAGAGCTCTTGCTGTTGTTGCTGTTGAGCTGAGACAACAGAGAGTGCCATCGAGACGCCGTTAATATGCAGTTCGCCCACTGGGCCTGCAGTTGTGTATCTAAAATATTTGCCTAAAATATAATGCACGTGTCAGGCTGCCACAGTGCAACGCCCACTGGGTGGCAACCCTGCTCGCGTTTAATTAAAAAATGCCCCAAAAGCATTTGCTCAGGCCCAGCAGAGACGATTCGAATTTAACGGCTGATACAATGGATTCATTGATGCAGTCCCGTTGACAATGTGCGAATGTGTGTGTGTGTGAGTGTGAGTGTGTGTGAGTGTGTGCATTTTAATGAAAACGGAAACCGAATATTCAGACGGCTGTGACAATCTCTGGCGGGGATCAGGCCGCAACGGTCAAGCGGCGGCGAATGAAACAAAGCCAAGGACACGGCGTAATAATAAAAAGTGCAGCCCGTGGAGCGTATGAATTTAATGATTTAATCACACTGCCGCAGGGGGGAGGCGGGGGGTGTGCACGCCCTGCGGCATGTTGCAAGTGGCACGCCTTGTTGACACTGCATGCGTGTCAAGAGAATTTGTCAAAAAATGCAACCGGCTCCAGGGAAATAAGCAAGTGGATGCCACAGATTCACACAACTCCTCTTTCCCCCCCCCCCCCCTCCTAACCGCTCATAGCAGGGGGTTGTTGCCCGAGGGGCGTGATGCAACCCGTTGCATTTTTGCTTAGAAATTATTATTGACTTTGAGCTGTCGACTGGCGACTGGCGACGGCTGCCAAATGCTGGCATGTGGTCAACATTTAAGTGTAATTAATGCCCGCGGCCAGTTCGAACGGAAGTTGCAACAACGCATCGCCAATGGCCGCACTTCCGCCTGAATTCCCCTCCCCCCTCTCCATGAGTTGTGTTCCTGATTTGTTTGTGTCTGCAGCGAGCAGATTCAAAGCAAATATTGAGCTTAATTTGATTAGCGCTGCAAATGCGTTTGCCCGACTGCAGTTATCATTATTATTTTTGCAATATATATTCTAGAATTTAGAGAAGGGGTTCAATATGCAATCCAAAGTTATGCCCATGTCCATTGCAGACCTTTCTGGAATAATTACAGCCCAAGGACTGACAGCTTCCCCTGGGAGGTTTCAAAGAGCAGTCGCCACATCACACACGTCGCAGGCTAATGGCTTTTCTTGGGACTAATTAATAGTTATTTCGTTGTAAAGTTTCAGTTTCTCGCTTTGAACTGTCAGAAACTACTCGCATATGCAAATTTCTCCGCAAGTTTTCTTAACACTTCTGGGCGCCTTTCTTATCGTTATCCGAAATTCAATTTGTTCCAATCGCCAACTTCTGGCAGTTGCTCAAAGTAATCCATAAAACCTTTCGCTGCATGGGGCATAATTACAGAGGCTTTGCAGCAAAGTCAATTAAAGTCTGACACTTGCCATAGTTTTTGCCACTTGAAAACTGCTCAGAAATTTATTTGTTTCACATGAAAAGCAAACGCTGAGAAACCACATAGAAAGCATAGTTTACGGCCTAAGAAAAACCATGAAAATATTCGATATAATTTATTTTCAACCCTCATTTCTGCAGTTGCCTGATACAACAAAGCTGGAAAGCCCAACGAAAAAATCACAATCAACATTGACAAAAAAAAACCCAGCACACTCATAATGATGACACACCTACCACATCAGAGGTGCCCAAACTGAGAATACAGAAGAGCAATTACTAATACACACAAATAAAAACACCAATACATAGACGCAAGCATTTTTTTTCGTTTCAATTTGCTGCACTGAAAAAAAATTATGTGAATATTTTTAATGAAAAGATCCAATTTGAAACGAGAATAAACATTTTCATTTCAATCAAGAAATATCAACTTAAAATCCACACAACAAATTATTTATATTTTCATTAATTTTAGTTAAATGTGCTCTGCGATTGCGCACATTCTGATCGAAATAAATAAACAGAATTGATTTCGCTCACTGCATGTATTTCGGCAACACAACAACAAAGCGCATGAAATTCCAAGAAAAAAATCCTAGCTTACGAGAGCACACAGTGGGGGATTTAGCCTCGCTAGCGGCATTTAATTACAGATTTTAATATCATTTTATTAATAATATTTTATGCAAAGAAATTTTTATTTTATTAGCAAAAATGTGTCAATCATTTGTATATCAATTGTAAATATTATTTTTAATTTGTTTATAAAATAATAATGTACAAAAATATTTATATAAAAAATTAAAATATAACAAAACATTTAAAAAAATAAAAGTATTAAAACAACAATAAAAAAAATTTGTAAAAACATTTTATAAACCTAATAATATTTTGATTTTTCTTACAAGTTATTATTTAAATGCCGCTAGCAAAGCCAAATGGCCCACTGTGGAGCGACGACGTGTGGCGACGCTGAGTCGAGAGAGCAGGCAGAAATGAGTGGAATGAGAAAAACCAAGGCGATTTGTTTGTGTAATATGCTTTGCTTACGAGAGAGAGTGCTCACACATACGGTGCGGCTCTCCCCATAAGAAAGAGCAACAGCCCTATCTACGGAGCAACGAGAGCTATGGGATGGGCACCTCTGTACCACATAAACCGCACGAACTACACTTGGAGAAATGAAGAGTTACTCTACAAAACAAAGTGTAGAATTAAATTTGAATAGAATGAATAAATTAATTGAAGCTAAATTTTCGCTAAAGTTATCAAATTGTAGTATTGTAAACCTTGTACAAAATATAGCTCTGAAAGTAATCTTGTTTTGTTCCAAATCTAAAAATAATCCCAATTGAATATATATTAATTAAGCAAAATATTATTTGAAATTATTAAGTGTAATTTAAATTAATTAAATAATAGAATTATTCATATCATTTCGAGCTAGGATGAAAAACTTCCTGGCCCATTTGAGCGCTAATTCTTAATACGAAAGCGCATGATTTTTCTCTTTGTGTATAAACATTAATGTTAACAGCAAATGCTGGCCAAAAGGGTTACACAAAAAGCTTTCTCTCGGAGGCACCGAAATGGCCACTAAACTGCACGCTAATGAGTTTCAATTACAAGGGGGATAGGGAAGGAAAAAGGGGATTTCCAAAATGTTTTTTACGGCAAGAGCGACGACATCGTTGTCGCTTCTGTTGTCAATTTGCGTGAAATGCTTTGGCCTGGCCGACTTTGATTGAAACTAAACGAGAAGCAGAAACTGTTTGCAACAGGGGGTGAAGGTGGGTGGGCGTGGCACGTGTAGTGTGAGCTTGGTTTTAATTAAATTCCCGTGCCCGCAAAATGCATTGAGCGCAGCTGAGGCCAGTTTCTAGTCAGACTGCGGTTCGTCACTTTGTCGTTTTGATTTGGCTTTTTTAGCTCGTAAACTTTTATGATTACAACAAGCGACTGTTCCCACTCCACTGTTCCCATTACGCTGTTCCCATGCCTGGCTCTCCCTCTGTTTTTGTGGCTGCTGCCTCACATGTAAGAGCCGGAGCTAAATGCTCATGGCGTGCATTTTGAATAATTAATGTTTGGGTTTAGAGAGCTGCAAGTGCCAGCCACAAATGTAATAAAAAATGTTCAGCCAAAAAGTTGGCTGACCAGCAGAAGGCAGAGAGCGAGAAAACTTGCAGACACTTTTGGAATCGAGTGCATTTCAATTCCCAAACGATTATAAAGTGTTGAGTTGCCAGACCGTTTGCAAATTTAATTTACAACCAAAACACAAAGCGAGCAACCGCAACAGCAACAGCTGCTGCCTGACTAGCAGATACCCTATAGTCATTTTACCATATCAAGTAAGTTTAATAGTAGCGCATATACCCCTCTGCAGGCTGCTGTTTACAGGGCATCGCAAGTGCCACAAAGCAGCAGCTACAACACTTTGTGCAAAACTTTTCACTTTGTTAGAGCACAATTCTGAAAATTCTGTTCCCACTGCCGAACTTCTGCACTTGAACACTTTGGCTGAGAGTTGAGAGTTGGGCCAGCAAAGGTTGCAACTGTTGTAGTCGTTGGTCAGTGCCAGGCACCGCCCCCTGCTGGCCAAATTATGTTTATTATTACTTGGACAGGCTAACATGCTGAACTCCAAGGAACACGCCCGGAGAACTTCAAATTTAAATTAATAAGCCAAGCTCCCAAAATGCAAGAAGCCCCGACCCGATGAGCCTCGTTAACCTCCGCTATTCGCAGACTCCTTGCTGCTGTTTTTTGGCTGAGCTTCAGCTACTTGTTAGCTGCTCAGTAAATTGCACTTTAATTGCACTTTAGCAATGCCCCGGCCATAGCTGAAAACTTTTCTAGTCCTCTGTCCGTGTCCCGTAACGATTTCCTGCCAACTTTTCAGCTGGGCGAGAAGACAATGTGCGTCGGCAAATTGGTAATCATCATAAATAAGTGATTAAAATTAATTAAAGTCATTGCGATTACTTTGTTACTCAACACTTGTCAGAGCTTAAGCAGTGAGTGAGCTTTCAACAGAGCTTTAAATAGCGCTTTAAGACAAAATGAGAATGTCAAGACTGTATTATATTTTATATTCTATATATGAGAATTTACTATTTTAAATTTGCATTCCAAGACCTATAACAAAGCAACACTTTTGAAAGCTTTTTAAGACTGTGCTTTCAACCGAGCTTTAAGACAAACTGGAGTAGGCATGACTATGATATATTGAACTCAAAAATTGCACAAATTAATTTACAATTTAATACAGAATATTCTTTTAGCTAACTCCATATTTAATTTTGGATGCTTTGACAACAAAGTTCAACACTTTCAAAAGCTTTAAACGAAAGAGAGCTTTAACACTAAGAATTCCACAACTGTACTTTATGTATATTTTGAACATCGATAAGGCATGCATTTATTGACAATTACTTTAGAATATTCTAGAATTCATGATCTATAACAGAGTTGCGAAAGCTTAACCAGAGTAAGCTTTTAACAGAGCTTTACGACAAACAAGGAATGCAATTACTGCACTAAATTTTGAACATGTTTACTATAGGGCATGCATTAAATGATATATATTTCTAGGGAATATTAGCTAAGCTGGACATGGGCCAACTCCAATCTGGACTCCATGGCTTCCACATTGTTGCCGTTGTGGGTGAGGCTCTTCAACCACTTCACGTAGCTCTCTGGAATGCCCGTCTCCTCGGCGCCCTTGACCAGCACCTTGAGGTACGTCTGCGAGGGCTTGCGATTGTGCGGCACGACTGCAGCATTCCCCTCTCCATGCACGTTCCCCTCGGGCTGATTGTTCAGATGATACGCCCGGCAGACAATCTCCGAGTTGCTGCTCAGGGAGAGTACGGGCACACTGATCGGCGAGTAAATCCCATCCGCCACGCCCTCCTGACTAGGGAAGAATAGAGAGAGTAGTAAGCTAATCGTAGGTCCAAAATTAAACTCTTCTTACTCATCCAGATCCCTAAGGTTGGTCATGTCTATCTCCCAGATGGCGCCATAGACCCTAGCTCCGTTTGCGGGAACTATGGTGGCGGGGGCTCCCCTCCAGCTGTTCGTGCCGTCTCCATGGAAGTCCAAGCGATAGTTCTGCGATATAACAAGGCAACTGCATTACGAAATGCATGAAATGTAATCAGCTTTCTCACCTCTAAGCAGCCCGCTCCGATGCGTCTGGCCGTGGGGTTTTGTATGTGAATGCGACGGGCCAGCATGTTGCTGCCAAAGCCAAAGTAGTAGAATTTGCTGGCTGCCATCTGGAAAACAAAATATAAATGAATTGAAACATAAACCAAAGCAAATTTGTTCAGAAATAAATTCATTTAAAAATTGATTGAAACAAGCTGTGGTTTGTGTCTTGGCTAGAGCTATGAGAGCATGAGTTCATGTTCGAACTTTTCGCTCTCAACCAGCACGACGCTCGAACGTCACGCTTCCCATCTCTACAAGCGCAATCGAAACTCGCTTGCCATCAGCAAGGCGATCGAACTGCACGCTTTCCAACTGCAGAGAGATCGAACGTGCGTTGCGAAACTGCTTTGAACGTCAAACTTGAATAGCAACACAACAACAAGCAGCAACAACTATTTCATTGCCAACACCAGTGTGACACATAGATGGCGTTGTTAGAAACTTTACTGCTTATGTCAGTTTGGGAGCCATTGGATTTCTACAGTTTGCCTGCATTGGCAGTTGCACAGCAGTTCAAATACAAAATGCTATTTAAGCAAAATAAAGCTAAAATAAATTTTAAAAAATATGAATTCTATATAAAATTATAAAATTGAATAAATATTTTGAAAATAATTTAAGTATATGGAATCTTCAAACTAGTTAAATTGCCGACACTGCTTCTAAGCAGTGCAAGCAGTTCACATGTAACACATGGTTCTTGCACAAATAAACAAACTTCGTTAAATAATACGGTGGTTGTACAAATAAGTTAACGCACAAGTTCGAACAGCAAGCGAACTCAAACTTATCCGCCCGGCTAGACTGCCAACTCGAACTTGTTTCGGCAGAACGCGAATTCTTGCCGTACGCGTTTGAGATTAAATTATTTCACAAATACATTTAAGTTGGTTTCCACTTGTGTTTTAATATTCAGAGAGCACCGTTATATACCTCTGTGTGTTGTAGTTCGCTGCAGCTGCAGTTGCCACAAAGTGCGACGCGTCAAACTAGAAACTCGCGCTTTGTTTACGCACAGCCACCCAACAGGGCGTCGAACAACTGAATTCACCTTCCACAATGAGAGCTCAAGGCCCCGCATGCCACAGTTGCTACACTAGACAACAAGCGTTTTGTGGTTCACTGATAACAGATAACCGTTTAGATAAACACCTCTCAATTTAAAATTGCATTTTAAATATTTTCAATAGGTAATCTCTTACATTTAATTTTATCTTTAAAACAATAATAAAATATTTAAATTTGTGCATTAAAATTTGATATGCATCCTCATGCTAAAGTATGGTGCACTAGACAACAAGAATTTTGTAACTTGGTAACAGATAACAATTTAGATAAATATCTTTCAATTTAAAAAAATACAAATATTGAAAAAAATTTAATAAATTCATATTTTAATCTTTAATTAAAAATAAACATTCATAAAAAATAATGTAAATTTGTCAATTAAAATTTGAAATGATTCTAGAATTTGCTACACCAGACAACAAGAGTTTTGTGATTCACTATTAAAAATAAATATATGTATATTTCATAATAATATTTAATACTTTAATATTTAATATTTTTGACTTTGATTAAAAATTAATAATTATCAGCAATGTAAATTTTTCTATTAAAATAATATGAATATTATCCGCTCTTATCTTCTATCCACTCCACTCATTGGTTGAAAACTCGACTATAAATGCATATTTGATATTTGGAATAAAAGCCATTAATTATTTATAAAAGTTATTAAAAAAAAGTTTATTACAGTCCAAATTAAATATATTTTTCATAATTATTATATTGTATTATAAAGATGTTATCATTAGATTATCTATTTTATTTGTTCTTATCGTATTTATGCTACACTTTGGTTGACAACTCGACTAAGGCGCACACTCTTCATGCCATTCGTTTAGCTAAGACATCAACCCAGGTGCTGTGTTTGGGGTTAGTATTCACTTGACTGTTAATGGTATTAAAAGAGCAAATTAACTTACAGAAGCCAACTCCACATTCTGAAGCTCCAGGAACTGCTCTTCCTTTGCAACCGTATTGTTATTGTGTTGGATTTGCTTCAGCCAAGCGACGTAATCCGGGGGAACTTTGCTCTCGATGGCACCCTTGACCATCACCTGCAGGTAGGTCTTCGATGGCCTGCGCTTCTCCGGCAGCGACTCCGGCGGAGTCTCGTGATAGTTGTCCGTTGGCTGGCGGGTGAAGAGATAGGCGCGGGCGGGGTACGTGATGTCGGTGTCCTTAAGGGTAACCTCCACCGTGACGGCTCTGTAGATTTTCAGGTGAACAAGTTCCTGTCTGGAAGAGGGAAGTTAATCGATAATATTTATCTAATTAATCGATTAATTAACCTGTCGATGTCCGGCAAGTTGCTGAGATCAATCTCCCAGAGCGTGCCCCAGGTGTACCAGTCGGGCGTGGGGACTATGGTGGCAGCTGCCCCCATCCACTTGGTGGAGTTGACGTCGTCGAAGTCCAGGCGGTATCCCTCTAGTAGGGCGGGGCCTACAAAGACCGCAGTCGGGTTTTGGATGTGGATGCGCTTGGCGAGCATATTGCTGCCGAATCCAAAGTAGTAGAACTTGTCGCCATGCACCTCCGGCAGCTGTTCTTCACTGAGAACAGTTCTGCAGGCAGTGAGAACAGTCAAACATAAGCCCAGTATAAGCATCGTAGTATTGATTTTGATTAGCTTTGATTATGCTATCAAGCGGAGAACCTGCTCAAAGCCTGCTCGACACACGACTGATGAATAAATTGAGAACTGAGAGGCTTTTCAAGTTTTGTTGCATTGTGTTTGGCTTTGGCTTTGGCTCTGAGTTCTTGATAAACATATTTTAATGAGCTCTTAGGCAAATGCCCATATTTCTATCTATTATTGAATTAATAATATTTGTGTCTATCTGCGACGCAATCAATTGTGGCATTGTCTTTGTGTCGCATTTGAAATATTTTTCTGAGGGCTGCGAAGCTGCAAATCCGAATTGTTTTTGGTTTTATCATAGTACGACTATATCTTAATCCATTTCAAGTTAAATTTTAATTTAAATTGCTTGAAAATCAAAAAGACAATGTTTTAAGAATAAGTTTTAATAGTTTATGATGAAAAGTTTTTATTAAAAGTTTATTATCTATAATTTAATGGTTGAAATTTAGTAAATTCAATAAAAATATTAACAACAAATATTCAGGTAAACTAGATCTACCATCTTCGAACTCAAAACACCTATAAACCGGATCTATACTTTGAAATTTCAATAAAAACTTTTTGAGTTGTGTAGTGAATTTGTTTTATTATTGAATTTGACGTGTTATTAAAATAAATCATTGGCAGTAACAGCTTAGTATTCCAACTGATAAGACGCCAATGAATGCAAATCTTGTAAAACTGAATCGGAGCTGATAAGGCAAATTGGATGCGCTAGGCTGTAAAATACTCTGCAGATTATTATGAATTATTTGTATAAAGCGCAGCAGCAATGCTTCTTGCTTGTCATTCCCCATTTCAAGGGTACAGGGTATAATTGCTCTTTTGCTCTGCTCTTTTTTCTAGCCAATGCTCTGGCATTGAATGTTAATAATTAATGTGTATTTAAATAAATTTTAGTTTACTTAATTTAAATGCTTCTTTAGACCAACTACTGATTAAAGTTCAATATTTTATAACTAACTCGATGCTGGCCAACATTATGGTGCTTGTTTATTGCAACTCTTTGGCAATTATTTTGACAGCTTTTTGGGTTCAGCTCAGGCAAGTATTCTGTCTGCCCCCCGCACTCCCCCCTGCCTCTTTTGACCCTGCGTCTTGTGCAACAAGCGATGCGACGCACCAATGCAAACAAAACATAAATTGTAACGAGCTTGTCAAGCGTCGGCCAGCAAACGCGGCCAACGTTTACTACCAACAAAAGTGGCAGCAGCGACGTTGACGTCGAAGTCTCTGTCGCAGTCGCTGTCGACGCTGGCATTGACAGCGCAGCTGATGGCCGACGTCATTATATAATTGACTCATGGTGTTTTGGCGTCTTGCAGTTTATCACTCGCTTGTCACTGATAGCGCCAACAATGATACCAACATGCAGCAGCTCGTGCTGCCATAAACGTGGCTAATAACATTGTTGTTGCTGCTTCTGGTTATAGCTGTTGTTGTTATTGTTGTTGTTGTGGCTGTTGCCATTGGCTATTTGGCTATTGCTGTTTGCTCTTTGCTGTTTGCTATCAGGCAGCACACAGTCATCCATCAACTGCGGCCCGCATGGCGTATGCGTAATTATTTGTGACTTAACTGCGCACTCAGATCACAAATTAATTGCAATCGGGATTCATTTATGCGCAACCGATTACGACCCAACGTGTGCTGAAGTAAAAGAAGTTACTCAAGCGCACTTGCTGAATTTACATCTGATTTAGAATTTATCAGGCAATAACATTGAAATGCTTTGAATTCATTTCTGAATTTGCATCTGTTAATTGAGAACTAATTCAACAACAACGTGGAAGCCTTTGAGCTAAATCAAATAGGAAATTTGCATCCGCTAATTAGGAATTTATTAAAAAGAAAACCGCCAAACGACGTTGACTTTAATTGTTTAAATTGATTATGCATTGAAAAAATTGTGGAATAATTAAAATTAAATTATTTAATTGGATAATGAAACCTACATTTGCTTAATTAAAATTTATTAAACAATAATATTACAATCCTTTGATTGAAGCTAATCGATTTCATTACCAAATTTAGATGAATTAGTTGAGAATTTAATATTGAACTCTCGTTTGGCCGAACTCTGGTCAAACTCTCGCTGGCCTAACTCTCGCCCTTAAGAATATATAACACCATTACGGTATATTCTTTTAGATTAAATAATTTAGTTTAATTAATAATTAAACATATAATATTGGGAAATTAATTAAATAATAACCACAAAATTCATAGAGATTGATTAAATTTATTGAATAATAAAGACTACTCTTTGGAATTTAATTATTTAAAATTCAATTATTTAAAATGATTATCAAATGTACATCCGCTAATTAAGCATTTGTTATACCATAAACAAATAAATTGGGAAATACGGGGAATACTTTGAAATAAATGATTTAAATTGTGGCGAAGGGGAGGGAAAGGGCTTCACGGTGATTAAACACGATTTACGGCTGTCAGCGGTGGGCAAATCATAATATGCATAATCTTATAATATTTTCATATGACGCCATCTTTTATGTGCTGGCGCGTGTGCATGTGTGAGTGTGAGTGTGAGTGTGAGTGTGTGTGAGTGTGAGTATGAGTGTGTGTGTGTGTCTCTATGTAAAGTGGCGTTGATTGCTGTCAGTCGTCATCAGGCAAAGTTGTTTCGCATTTCCCCAGCCGCTTTTGCTTTGCATTTGCTCAGCTCCCTGGCAGCATAACTTACAGCAATTTTTCCGCGTTAAGCCTGGGAACATATTTTCTACCGCTGCACATAATTTTTGCACGCAAATATTTGTCAGAGAGACAAACGGACGGACGGACAGACAGACACAGAGACATAGGGACAAAGAGACAGAGAGACGCGCGTCAACCTGGGCAACTTCTGCTGCCGAGCGAGCTAAAGTTGGCAGTTTGAATTGCCAAAGTTTGCACGCACTTACTCACACACTCTCTCTCTCACACACACACGCACATACACTCTCATGCACTCACACACTCTCTATATGCTAGGGCAATGGCACGCCCCCTGCTGGCCCCTGAGCTGGTGGGCGCTTGTCAGCACAAATCAAACATCCCGACTTTGCCGAGGCAGCTGAGAACTTTGTTTATATTTGCAATGCTTAAATTGATTACGATATTCTCTCAAGAGTTTATAATTATGCTCTATTCGAAACCGGGCACATGCACTACGACAATGGCTTTGTAACATGTCTAAAAATAAATGTGCATTTATATTTATTAATAACGAGCAGAAAAAGACAAATCTTTTTTTTAAGGCGAAAATTTATCTAAAAATAATTACATTTTTTTATTTGTTAGGGTATTCAGTTGTTCGGCTTGCTGTTGATTTGTTGTCTGAAATTTAATCCGTTTACTTGGGGGATATTCGGTGCTCGTGGCTGGTGGATTGTGGATTTTTGGGTTTTGTGGCTCAATCATTTTAATGGCAGTATCATGTTAGGCCTTGTTGAAAATGTATCTCATAGATACTTTGAGCATATAGACACACACACACACTACACTAGCATAAATCTGTTTTAAAGTTGCAGATTTTATTTTCGCACAGACTGCGGAAAGTTGTTTAAAAACTGTGCACAAAAAAGAGATACAAATATTGCCATTTATGTAGATTATTTGTGTTTTATTGCCATTTACTCTTTTTTATGCATTCGCTGCCTTTAGGTGAATTGATTGCCTCACGCTTTGTTAAATATTTAATTTCATGTTGCCGCAATTTATTGAATAAATACAAGCCAGATCAGCGGGCATCCGTTGAACAAATACGCACTGCATTATGATAATTCGTGTCAACAAGAATGTTATTCAACGATTTAATTGCCTCGAAAAAAACTCATTAAAAACACTCATTAAATATTCATATCAGCCATTAATCAAATTGCTGCAAAGCATCAATACTTCTTGATAATATCTATTCCCTCTAAACTTTGCAGCAGAAAGAACAGCCAGCTGAGCTCCAGCTAGATGGATTTTTGATACAAATACGCTGTCAGAGGCAAAAGTTAAACGCACACTTCTCGCATGGGGGAAAAACGCGCAGAAGCGAAAATCCCATTTATCATTCACTTCTATGTGTGTGTGTGAGTGTGAGTGTCAATATGATACACTGGCAGAGACACTCGATAATATTTACAAGCTCCAAAAAACTAGCACTAACAAATACTGGCAGGTGAGACAGGGGAACGACCCGAACAATGTATCTAGCTCAGAAAGTGATACATATTCAGAGCCCAGCGGGTTCTTTTGTAGCATGCTAGAAGTTTTAAAAGGAAGGCAAGAAATTGGATATATGAATTTTTCTACGCTCAATTACATATTATTATCATTAATAATAATGTGGGGAATTACCCCCAACTGAACACTTTTACAAACGTTAGAGTTATAAAAGTTTGAGCTGCAGTTTTCTTGGGAATGTGGGTTGGATACAAAATTTATTTAAATGTGTTATTATTTATTTAATTATTTATCTTTCAGTTTATTTATTTATTTAATTTTTTTTTCTCAAAATAAATAGTATCAAGTTTTCTCCCTATGACTATTTTCCTGTCTTTCTCTTCCTGCATGCACTTACTTCTATCTGAAATATCATCGAACCAGTGCCTGCTGTGTGCTCAGATACTTGCTCTTAAATTATGTTCCGGCATATATTATAACGTCTGTTTGCATGATATGCTGTGGATGCTTCGCTGGCCGCTTTATTTGCATTGACTACGCCGATGACTGTGATCATTTGTGTGCTCATGTGTGCGTGAAACTCAGTCAAGATACAGACTGTGAACAGCAATGACAACAGGCAACAGACTCTCCTAGGGATGGGAACAAATTACAAGCTATCTTTTGGAGGGGTCGATGGGTCGAAGGGAGGGGCATATGAATATTCATAGAGTTTGCTGGGGAAATTCGCCTTTGAGCCTTGGCGGGTCTTAGCTGTGGTTTGACAGGGCTTTGTGTTTGGCTAAATTGCATTTAATTGAGCACCGCAGCGAGAGTGTAAATTCGATCAATTAGTCAGAAATTGAGACTTAATTTAGTAGTGGGGTCATGTTAAATCGTAAGACTTAGCTATCGAAATATTTTGCACTTTTGAATATAATAAACAAGGTAGAACTTTCATTAAGTGTGGGATGGCAACAGCAAACTCTGCATTCCCCTGTGGCAGTTGTAGGGCAAAGTAAAAAGTAGAAAGTCTTCAAGCTATCTGCATTATGGTAATTGCATATGAGAGAAGTTGTTGATGTTGCGGCTGCTGCAACTTTAATAAGTCATAACTTGGGCAGAAATTTGTCGAGGGCGGTAATTAATTAAAACAAAAGGCAAACAGGGCCAAGCTGGAGTAGGTCGGCTTAATTGAGGGAATTCTTTTGGTGTAAGCACGATAATCCCAGAGTAACTGCCAGATTAAGGCTTGTCTAAACTTGGCTCCCTGCCTGACATTGACAGACAAGTAGAGACAACTTCCAGGCAAAGTGTGAAAGCTGCTCTGAGCACTCGACTGGTGTCAGACACTGGTTGCAATGCACTGCTTGCAATCTGCATTCCTGACAAGCTCAACAGACAGCTGTCCTGTTAACTGCTGCAACTTGGTTAGAGTGTCATAAACTCTGACTACGAGTTAACTCGGAGGTCTAGGTTCTATTCCAGCAGCATGGGCAGAGTGGAAGAAATATGGAAAGAGATACATAGTTTCCCACTCAGATGCTTAATGAGTTTGGCTTTGTATTTCATGCCTGCCTGCTTCTAGTCTAGACCAATTAATTATATCTCGTGTCAAGTGAAAAACGCCAAAAAGCATATCCAAGACAATAAACAAATGCTCCAGCATTTGTTCAATGTTGAAAAGCGCAAAAATGATTCCGAAAGCAAAGCAACTCCGCGCTTTATGTCTGGCCAAGGTCCCTGCCCCAAACTGAGATTAATACTTTGATTAAGGCACAGTCAGAGCTGAGTTTCAATTAGCATAGAGCAAGCAAATTGCCCTGTCAGCCGTCCCCATAAGCCCTTGAGCTGGGTTCAACTTTAGAGCGTCCTACTGGGCTTATTTACCAATTGATTTTGTTAACAATGCAAATAGTCGGGCAATTACTTAGAGCACAACAGCAAATTGCGTGTAGTGGAAAATACTACAGTGTGACCTGAGCAATCGGGTCATTTTTTGTTTACTTTAAGACCCTGCACTTGGAAAAAGTATAAAAGGGTCTATTAAGTTAGGTAGGAATCGTGGTAGACCTTACAAAGTACATACACTCTTGATCCGATAAAAAGCGAGGACCAAGCGTAATATAAAATAGAAAATATTTATTCCAAATATATTTATATTTACTGAGTAGTTTAGTAAAATCGGTTAACAAACACAGAAGATATTAAAGAAACAATATTGCAGGCTTTACCTCGTCCTTCTACAGTAGAGCGCGTCCGACTGATCGTTCTGTTTTTTTTTTGTTTTTGGATAAGCGCTCAACTCAATTAGCTGCCGTGCGGCATACCATACTAAACTAGTTAGCAGCGCCCATTTTTTGTGTGTTATTCGCGCAATATGGAAACAGCGACATGGAACGCAATGCAAGGCAACGTTTTTGGCTTTAATGAATTTATCACGTGCCGAAATAAAGCGTCAGGTTCCGCCCAGGTGGCGTAATTAATTGAATTTCCAAACGCCAGAACGAAACGCCCCACAAATTGCCCTCTATCAAATGTCAGAATTTATGCGTTAAAAGTTGAAGAGCAGATTTGGCGCTCTCTAAAAATATTTATGTTTAATTACACAATGCAAGTGCCCAATGTATAGAGTATAACATGGCACAGAACGCAGAAAATCCCACTCATCGTATGCGTAATATCAACTTACACTTAATGTTGCCTACTTACCAGCACCAGAGGCCCCAAGCAGGCGCCAGGCGCCAGGCGGAAGGCCCCGAGGCAAAGCCTCCGTCAGTCAGTCATTAACTGCGCTAGGCTGGGTAATTATGGCCCTCCATATAAGCCGCATCACATGCTCGTAAGCTGTCAGCGACAGCACATCGACGAGCGTCAAAAATAAATGAGACAAAAGTCAGGAGGAAAATAAAGAAACACAAAACAAAGGAGTAAAATAAATTTTAATCACCTGGGGAAGAAAAGAAGCAAGCAGCATAATGTATTCCGGATAAGAACTCATCGAAGTATACAAAGTGCTGATGTGTTGTAAATGTCATATGAAATTCAATTCATTTTCTGTTAGACGACATTTTAAAATCGCATTCGACAGCGCAAAGAGCCCCGGAATCAATGTTAATCACATTGCCAAACGAACTTAATTATAATACACGTTTCACTTAATTCCTGGCAGCTGAAATTCTCAGAATTGAATCGAAAAAGCTTGAATCGCATTGTTCTTCATGTGTATCGATGCTGCAAAATATTTAAATTAAATTTAAAAAGAAATCTTGCTGATACTAAAGCTGCATTTTCACTAGATTTTTCATCTCTGGAAACATTGCAATGAAACTTAATATCGAAATATATTTAAAAAGTTCTTTTGTTTGTTTTTGAATATTTTTCCTGAAACGAAACTAAGCTTTCATGTGAAAAAGCCTCTTTTGCACTTGTGCTTTTATCCCCGGAAACTATTGTGATGAATTTGAATATTTAAATATGTGTAAAGTGTTTTCCTATTCATTATACCCTGTACCCATGAAACATGCGTAGAAAACCAGGCTAATAACTTTGAAATTATATTAAAAATGTAGGGTACAGAGTGTTCTATTTCTGGTTTTTTAATATTTTTGCTAACTTGTTCCTATTAGTTATGAAAACAAACTATGCTTACAGCTGATAAAGCCTCATTTGCACTTGCTCTTTCATGCCTGGGAACGGTTGTTATTCGAAATATCGCATGCAATTAAAAAGTTGCTACCTTTGCCAACGGCCGGGGTCTACAATAAAATGTAATGCTTAATTTTAGTATGGAAGTTTTTTAATTGTTGTGCCTGGTAACAGCTAATTTATGCATGGGCATTAGCATTAGCATTAGCTGTGAAAAAGGTTGCGGCATACTTTCCGGGCCCCTTTAATTGCATTTCACATTCGCAGAAATTTGCGATGAATAGATGCAAAGTTACCTGACATAAAACGTGCTGGCAGATGGGTCGACGAGACGACAGGTCGACAGGTCGACGCAACTTTTTTTGTAAGCCTCTTCAATTTTAATGAGTTGAAGTTGTAGCCACATTGCAGGGGTCGAGTGCCCGACCATGTCAAAGTTTCAAAGCCAAGACCACAAATTGGCTTGTCTGCCAACTGTTTGGCCTTTCTAGTTGACGGGATGACGGGGTGTGAAAGCGCTCAAGACGGCCTGAAAGGGCACACGTAGAAGTCTAGTCTGGCTGTTCTGCAAATCGATTTCTCTACCATAATTTCTTAAGACAAGTTCGTACACGTTTCTGTCGCTTTAACTTGCTGCAGAACATCAGTTTTTGAAAACGTTTCACTCTGGGTTTGCCGCATTTCCATTCCATAATTCAATTCATTTGGGCCATTAAGAATTTCTGTTTGCATATACTCTCTGCTCAACTATTTTATTTATATTCAATTTCTATGGGTATTTGACTGCATTCACAAACTGTGCTCAAAACCCTGCCCCTCTCCTCTGACGAACCCCAACAGAAACTGCTGACCACAGACAGAGCACTAATACCGCTTGAATAAGTTCATTTTATATTATACATAGTTCTTAGACCCCTTCACAGAATAGTGAATGTGAATGAGGGCATGTTGGCTTTTTAACAAGTTTGGTAATTTGTAAAACTAATAATGAAATATAATTTATTTCAGGGGAAGTTCAACTGCGAGTCCGGCTGAGCTCTCAACTGTTTAGCTTACAGTTTTTAGATTGTTTAACATAGTTAATGAGTTTGTGCAGCACAGAATCAGCATCCAATGCCATTCATTCAGTATTCGGTGAATGGAGAGATTAGCCTAGGGTTTTTGTTGAGCCAAAATATTTACCTTTATCTAAACTGAATGTATTTACTGTACGTATTTGCCAGAGGCTACTCCAATGCAATGAAAAGCAAATTATTTCAAATTCTAATGATGTTTGTGGCCCAAACAACTAAATGCATTTGCCATGGCCAAGTTGAGCCCATGTATTATTTATTTCAGCAGCAACATTTGCCTCGCATTCGCATTCATTTTGTCAATTTCAACATTATGTATCGCATTTGACTTTGATTTCTGTTCATTGTCCCGCAAACGTCCATTACTCCACGCCAAATGTGACTTGGGTTTGCACTTCAAATGTGTCAGATTCAGCACAGAAAGGACGAGAGCCTTGCCAAAAAAAAAGAAATGAAATACAAGCAAATACAAAAACATAAAATTTATTGCGTTGGCCTGGTCTTTATCCTAAGAAAAATCGACAAGTTCTGTCGTTGTCGATATCCTTGGCCATTGAAAGCTGTTATTTACCATACCCACAGAAATTCACTTTAAATCTAAAGTAATGCAAAGAAATTACTCAATTGATGCGACTATTTTAGACCCTGTGATGAAAATGAATAAAGGCAGGGTTAATAACTTTGTGCGAATATTAGTAGCAGACAGAAGGGGTGTGGCAAACCCCTTAAAGCTAGGTCGATCTACCCATCTGTCAGTCTGTCCTTCTGAATGAATGATAAGATCGCAGAAACTAAAGAGAAGTTTAGCAGTCATTTTTTGAATGTAGCCGAGAGTGTACAGTCCGCGGTTCAGGTTTAATTTAAATGGTGGATGCCATGCCCCTTCCGCCCATAAGTGTCCGTTGCTAAATAAATTACTTTTGTACAAAAATAATATATTATAAATATTATATTAATGTTTATTTAAATATAATTTAAAAACATAATCAAAATATAAATAAATAGATTGCGGGGATAAAACTATGTTTATAAATTACACTGAAAATATTTATTAATAAAAGCATGGTCCACTTTAACTCATGATCCCCTTGCCCCACTTCTGCACTATCTCGCTCGTTGTATTCAATTAGTATCAGCTCCTACTGTGCTGAGTTGCCCTTCGCCCATCAGCTTTTATTTGTCGGTGAATAGAGCAGAGTAGGAATGTTGTCACAGAACAGGCACAGAACATGGCCCGGTGTGAGGAACTCATTATGCTGTCACCTTAATTATTATTTCGGCATTTCAAGTTACATTTAATTATGCAAAATATTTTCTTTGCTCATTTAAGCGATGCGTGGCAGCGAAAGCAGCAGGGGCCTCTTAAACCTGCCTGGGGTATCTTAAAAGGATGCCAGCCTGCCTTTGTTTGCTTGCCTGTGATTTGGGCTTAGCTGCCTTTTATTTGGTCCGCTATTTAGTTGCCAGGACACGCTCCGAGCATACCTCCGACCTGCCTCCTGCTTTTGGCCACTTTTAGTAGTTTGCCTGGCTTTAGTTTGCTGTTTTTTCGGGCTTAACTTAGTTACAAGCCAACCAAATTGAACAACTCTCTCTGAACTGGCTCTGCAACTGGCTGGAAATTCTTGTTATTTGCAATATTGTTGTTTTCTTTGGTGGGGGCTGTTATTGTTGTTGTTATTGTTATTGTTGTTTGTGTTTACTTAGCGGCTTCTTTTGTAGTTCAATTGTTTTAGTTGATGTTGTAACGGAAATCGGCAACATTTTTGCAGCCATTGCCTTTTGCTCTGTACTATTTTGGCATCTGTGTTTGCTTTTGACCAACTCCACAAGCCAGAAACCCACTGCCAACTGCCAACTGGCAACAGGCAACAAAAACAAAAACAAAAACAGAAACGGAAACAGAAACAAGTGTAACCCAACTAACCAACGAGGCGTTGCTTTAATTGAGTCCACAATAAACTTTGAAACAGTTTTGCTTTTGGTCGATTTGCACGATTAAATAAACATTTACACTCGATGGACTCTCGATGGACGCCGAATTGCAAAACAATTTGTTTGTATTTGAATCTAGTTTAGCTAAACGACAGCATATTAAAGCCAAATAACACTTTTCGTTATTAATACCAAAAGCTTTTAATTTATTTGTTTGCCGACAAAGTATGTTTAGGTCAATTGCAGGCACTTTTGTTTAACATTTGCTTATCGCCTTGCCATTAACTTGCACTTCAGAAGGTCAAGCCACATGGAAAGCAAACTGAAGAGTCTAGGATTTATTCGCAAGTTGGATTCAACTCATCACAGCTCATCTGATCGGTTGTTTGCCAAATTAACAGCATACATCATTGAACTGTAAGCCAGCCAGATAGAAGTAAATAGCACTGACAGCAGCTGCCAATAAATATCAGCTCTGTACGACTATGAAATGCTCTTGTTACAAGCTGGAATTTCGGTCTCGAAACTATCCCAGTAAATGAAATGTGCACTCATTTGATTCATATGCTAAAAGATGTGCCAATGCACAAGAAACATGCGGAAGACTGACAAAAATGTTAACAATACGACAACTGGAGCGGAAATCTCGCTAAGAAGAGCAACACGACAGCTTCTCTGGTTGTTGGCATCCCTTTTTTGGACTGTGTCGAGTTGGCCAAGTGGCTAGAAAAAGGCGGAAAGAATGTGTCAATAATGACTAATGGTCGACTCAGAAGGCGGAAAAGTGTGCCTTGGACCATGCTGAGCTATTTGCCATTTGTAAACGTATTTATTTTACTTTTTTGCATATCTGCCCTGTCTGTTTTTCTGCCACTCATGATTGGGGCCTACTCCTTTTTTACATACTTATTTTTTTGATGGGTGCGTCCCAGTTGGGACTTCAGTTTTAATTTGGAATTCTGTAGCAACTTTTCAAGTTGCCTTTATGTTGCCAAGTGGATTTTAAACGAGGTGCAGCCAAAATGGAAAAGTTTCAATCCATACATGAGAAACTGTGTTTTAATTAATTTAAGCTGGCTTAATTCATTTACACTCTCTCTATACAGAATTATGTCCCCAGATGTATACGCATTTCATACAATTCGGCTGATGAATCAGTGAGTTTAAACGATTCGCTAGAGATGAAAGCAAACTCAAATCGATAAGTAATTTATAACACACAAATGCACCTCATTATAAAGTGCTTTATAATTTCAATGTCTGCACAATAAAAAAAACAGCTGGGAATTCAAAAGAAACCCACTCAGATGTCAGCAGAATCCGGGCTCATTACAGCACTGACATAGGTACAGACAACTACATTCATGTATTGTGTGCGGCATCTGAAGAAAACGAAAACTCTTAAAGCAAACACGTGCCACTTTTCCTTTTTGCTGCTTCGCCCCAAATAACAAATCTCTCTCTCTCTCTTTCCTTTCTCTCTCTCTGTTTTTCGCACAATTATGGTCAGCAAATAAAATGCCCATCAGCGGAGCACAGCAGAAATAAGAGGCTGCTACCCGGCATAAATAACTGTGTGACCAGCCAACAACACAAACCACACTCAAATTACACACAGCAATCGCTGCGGCAAAGGCAACAAATGTGGCCTAAAGAATCTTTGCTTTTAGCCTGCTTTTACTCGTTGGCTCGCATACGCATACACAGAGAGAAATACTCAAGGAATGCGTACTTGCCTTTCGAAATTAATCGTTCAAAAAGGTTTTAATTCAACATTTTTCCAGCATCATTTTCGTTCCCGTTTCCATCGACTCCGCTCCGACATCGCTCGTTTAAATTTGAATTTTTATTCTAATTTTAAGCAAATTTAACATATCTTTTAAATAAATAAAGGACGGAGCTACAGTCGGACGCAACTAACTGTAGGAGACCCTGTACTTTACTACATTAATAAAAAAATTGTTTGTTACATAACTTCGCTGTTTTTTGTCCGTTTGTATTGTAATTCACAACATCAACGGATAAATCTATAAGCTACGTATATTTCAAATTGCAAGTCTGTAGGTTTTATATTGTGGCTGCAGTGGCACATACACGCATTTTTGAAAAAAATTATTTTTGGCACATCTTCGCTATTTCTAATTCAAATCAAAAATAAAGTTATAGCATCGGTGGAGAATACCATAGACTAAGTTCATGCCAAAGGCGAGATATTAAACATCTAAAGCAAACTTGATCTGCGTAACACATCGGACAACCTGAATTTCGAAAAGCGGCGACTCTGGCTCTTTTAGTTGCTAAGATCTAGGTGTTCATATCAACTCAGCTCGTCGTCCTGAGTCAGAATATATGTATATACTTTGTTGGGTCTATCACGCTTCCTTCTGCCTGTTACACACAGCTGTCATTTGCACTAAATTAATTGACCCTTTTACTTTTTTAAAGGACAGGGTCTAATAATGATAATTCTAATTATGAAAAGGATTATTTCAATTTATTTTATTTATTTATTTTTAAAAATGTCTAATGGGATTGTAGATTCGAAAATTGAGCTCATTCGATTTTAAAATTGTTTCTTTCTCTGCATACGCCTAGGTGTATGTCTGAGGTGAATGTTTGTTTGTGTGCTCTTTGTAATTAATGTTTTCCGCTTGACCAGCCTCTGCAGCTGCCTGCGGGTCTCACTGGGTCTCATTGTTGTTCCTGTGCAAGATTCCAGGCTGACGGCCAGGCCAGTAAGTGTGGAAGCGTAAAGTTTACGCAAACAGGAAATTGTTATTGCTTTGTCGCCTTGAAAAATGCCCCAATAGCTTTATTAAATGTCAATCGACTAGAAAATACTCTGTAATTAATAACGTTTTTATTGAATTATGCTTACATTTAGGCGCCAGAGTTTGTTTAAAGGATAAAAAATGAAATATTTAATAGCATTTTGGCAAGGAGCACAATATACCCAGTGTGCCTGATGAACAGAGTAAAAATTGCTGTTAAAAGCAGGCAGAGAAGGAGAAGGAGAAGGAAAGGGAGGAGAGTGTGATAGGGGCAGAGGAAGAGAGCAGACACCGAAAGTGTGTGTCAACATGAGCTTGTGGCATATTAAAGAGCTGAACGAATTTGTAGCCTCTGCCAATGGGTCAATGACTTGCTGATGTGTGCCTCTCTGCCCCCTGCCCCCCTCGTAATTAAGATGCTATCGCAATTCGTTGAAATTTAAGGCAGGGCTTGCCTTTTAGATGGCTTTTAGTTTGCCTTTTTGGCTTACATTTTGGCGGTTTGCAGTGACGAATTTCGCTCTTAAAGTGGCCGCACTTTCGGTTTCCATGGCTTCATCACATTTTTTTCAATCAACCCAATTGCCGTCCACTTTATAGCTTACATTTCTCCCCCCTCTCAGCAGGGGCGCTCGACTAATTTACGCTTGCAATTTGCGAAGCGTTTCACGCACTTGATGTAATTGATGACCACAGAGGATACTCGAACTGGGCGCAAGTACAATGTGGGCGTGTGCCGCTGCCACGCCCATACGCCCACACGCCCACTTGCCGGCCAGAGTCATGTCCAGCTGTAGACTTTGTTATTGTTATTGTTGGTCAGTTTTAGGTGCTGCCTAAAAGCATGACGTGTACCATTTATATGGGCAACATATTTTAAGCATGTTTATGCCATGGAAAGCCAAACAAAAACGGAAAAGCAAAAAAGCAGCAGACACAAAAGAGACAAAAGAAAAATGTACTATATAGAAAACAAAAAACAAAAAAAGAAACCGAAATGACCAGAGCTGGAAAATGATTGTTGTTGTTGCTGCTGTGTGTTGGCTTTGTTTACGGAAGTTAGTTGGCCAAAATGAAAAGGTTCATTCACTTGGCGCCAGGCCCTGGCCGTAAGTTTTGATCGATTCAAGTCTGACCCTGACAGCCAAGCAGTTGACTGACTTCTGACAGTAGATACGCTGCTATTTTCTATTTTGGCCGAATTGTTATACAATATTAAACAAACGTTGACTGATTTATGCGTCCATGTTATCAGTATATCATGGATTTCCACTCAATAACTTCATAGCCCGAAATCTGTATAGGGAGAGGGCCGCTTTCCAACTGATTTGGGTTATTTATCAAAAGACTCATCAATCATGCTGCGGAGAAAACTGTTTTAGTTATTATACTCGCACTTCAACTGGGGGCATTAAAAGGCTAGCTGTGTCTAATTTTTATCATTCTGGACGTTTTTAAAATGACGAATTTGAAGCGAAAAGATAAACTCAAGCTGAAGTTGACTTCCGACTTGCAACATGTGGCATTTTCCTTTCAAACTAGTCTTGGTTTAAATTAAAAGATTCTGGTTGCTGCAAATTCAATATATATTCTCACTTAATCAAATATAAAATATTTAGTCCATGGTCAAACAATCTGTATAATAATCTTTTTGAACTATTATTCTAGAAATTGGGACATTAAAAGGCTAGTTATATTTGAAGTTCATCATTACGATTGATTTTAAAATGCCCAAGTATCAAATGGAAATTGACTTTCAACCTGTGGCATTTCCATTTCAAACTAATCTGTATTTGGGTCGAGCTTTGGCAGTTATAAATCTGTTTAAATTCTAATCTCTTATGATTTTTGTTTAGCTATTGTTTTAAACACGAAACTCAATTGTTAGCTAGAGCACGTGCCAGTAATCGGCTTATGGAACACAAAGTTAAGCTTCATTGTATATTATACAGTTGCAACTGAACTCAAGTGGATTTTGAGTGTTCAATTAGCTCAGTGTAGTGTTAACCAATAGTTAAATTTATTGGCTGACTCAACAACTTTGCACTTTTGAGCAATTTTGCCAAGGCAAAGGATTACAATCAAACCAAAAAATAAGTGAGAAACTGCGAATTGCGAATAACACAACTAAATCGATATAGTTTATAAAATAGTTGCAGTTTGCATGCAAAAATGCAATGTGCGAAACCCCTCAGAAAAATGGCGAAAACTTTCAATTTGCTCAGTCAAGTATCGAAATGGTGGCAATCAGGCAACAAAGCGCACACAAATACATAATAAAAAGTACAAAAAAATAGAAAATACAAACCTCAATGGCCACCGCAGCCCTGCACAGTGCAGCAGCAGCGAAATATAAAACAAAAGTATCCAGAGAAAGTTTTCAATTTGGGCGCATAATGTGCTCGATGACAAACAAATTGGGCAAGAAGAATGGTGGGGAGGGGAAGTACACTGTGTGTGAAGTGCCACTAAACCGGAATTGGAAGTGACAATGGGGAAATTATGGATTATGCAAAATTGCTGTGCGCTGACGATGCTGTGACAGGCTACAATGGATACAGTTCCAGCTCTTTTTGGCTCTCTTGCTGTTTGCCATATTAAAATTATATAAATCGAGATTGAATATATATATTTATATGCGCTGATTGTGTTTGATATAATGGCACAAGCTCAAAAATAGTGGGAAATCATAAAGGCAATTAGATTACTGAATATTTCGGACGTATCATCATTTTCACAGAAGCAAGAGTGTAATAGCCCTTCCAATCATACCACCAAATGCCTCGCTCAGAGTATATCTGATGGTCCGAGTATGCGCCATTAAGATTGCTGAAATTGATATATGTATGTATATTGGTAGCTTCAAAAGACATTTATTCTTACCTATTTCCCCATAGGTTGTACCACCAACCACTGGCATAATAGTCAGCACAATTTCCCGCTCCCCAGCCATCATTATCATTATCGTAGGTTGTGAACCTATCGTGTAGATTATACCTCAGAGCATCACCTGCCGACCCGGAATAGGTGCCCAATGACTTGAGCATGTACTGTTCCTGCTCGTTGCCTATGAGGAAATTGTCGTAGCGAGCATGTCGCACATTATCTGCAAAATCCGTGAGCTCTATGTACAGCTCATATGGCATAGAAGTCGTCAGCTGATGCAGTTTCTCCAGTCCGATGAAGAACTCGCCTTGCAGACTGCCAAAACCCTCTCGATACTCACTCCAGTCTCTGAAAAAATTGACACTTCCATCGAAACGTCGCTGTATTACGGTCCATCCTTTTCCCGCCGTCTTTCCGTCACAGAGCACCGAAAGCTGACCAATATTTGCCACGTTGATTTCGTGCACCTTATTGGAGTTCTCAAAGTGCACACAATTCGAGGGCAAATCCAAAACCTGATGAGCGGCGTTGCTGTTGGTGTCGATGTTGGCGTTCATCAAATAGATTGAACTATTGACATCGCCAATTTGAGATCTAAGGAGCTTCACAGCATTTGCGTTTTCCTCAATTTTAGCAACAAGCGCCTCGATTTGACTGTTTCGCTGCTTATCGCAAAGCTTCTGATTCAGTGCAACTGTGAGATCAGCTTCATACTTAGCTCTCTTATTATGCAGATTCTGCGTTGACATGTTCGTTCGCAGATCCGCCAGTTCCTTTTGAAGTTGCAAAATTTCCTCATCTCTCCTCTTTATGGTGGCATCGCAGGATTCATTGTTCAGCTTCGTGCAATACGAATCGCATATAATATTTTCATATTCGAACAATGCCTCCTTTAAAGTAAATGGAATTTACATACCTACAGATTTTATTTTTATTTCTTTTAATTTTACTTACTGTATTGTAGGTGCTCTGCGTTGTTGTATCTTCTGCACTTTGAGCAGCAACTGCAGCCACAAGTAACAAAAATATGCACATTTGTTTACGTTTGTTTCTCATATTTCAACTGAACGCACGTCTGAAACTCAACTGAAGCTCAGCGCTGAAATATAGCTGGTTTTAAAGGGCATTTAATCGTGAATGAAATAGAATATACATATATATACATATAAACCTATATATTTTGTTATGCATGTGTGTATTGATAACAAAGCTGTGTTTCTGTTTGTGGTGTGTTTGCCGGAACATGCGGTTACAAAGTGTAAATGTGGGAATCCCCTTAAAAAAACTTCTATACAATATGTTGTAGCAAAATGAGGGGTTGCTCACCCTTTAAATATTAACATATATATTTTGAACAAAATTCAATAAAAGTAATTCATTTGCGTTTTTTGTGCGTCACTTTTTGCAAGACAGTGTTGAATAACAACCCAATTTAGTATATTCTCATATCGATAACTCTCATCATAATTTCAAATTGTATCGACGTATCGATTTAAATCTTAATACTAACAGTTATATTTAAATTGCCTTTGATATAATGGCACAAGCTCAAAATAGTGGGAAATCATAAAGGCAATCAGATTCCTGAATATTTCGGACGTATCATCATTTTCACAGACGCAAGAGTGCGATAGCCCTTCCAATTATACCACCAAATTCCTCGCTCAGAGTTTATCTGATGGTCCGAGTATTCGCCATTAAGATTGCTAAAAAAAAAAAACAAATGATTTAATATTTATAGTAACTCAAATATGCATTTATTCTTACCTGTTTCCCCATAGGTTGTACCACCAGCCACTGGCATAATAGTCAGCACAATTTCCCGGACCCCAGCCATCGTTATCATTATCGTGGGTTGTGAACCCATCGTTAAGATTATAGCTCAGAGCATCACCTGCCGAACCGGAATAGGCGCCCAATGACTCGAGCTTGTATTTCTCCTTCTCGCTGCCTATGGAGAAATTGTCGTAGCGAGCATGTCGCACATTATCTGCAAAGTCCATGAGCTCTATGTACAGCTCATATGGCATAGAAGTTGTCAGCTGATGCAGCTTCTCTAGTCCGATGAAGAACTCGCCCTGCAAACTGCCGAAACCCTCCCGATACTGCTGCCAGTCTCTGAAAAAATTGACACTTCCATCGAAGCGACGCTGTATTACGGTCCATCCTTTTCCCGCCGTCTTTCCGTCACAGAGCACCGAAAACTGACCAATATTTGCCACGTTGATTTCGTGCACCTTATTGGAGTTCACAAAGTGCACACAATTCGAGGGTAAATTCAAAGCTCGATGAGCTGCGTTTGTGTTCATCAAATTGATTGAACTTTTGACGTCGCTAATTTGAGATTTCAGGAGCTTTACAGCATTTGCGGTTTCCTCAATTTGAGCCATTTGCTTATCGCAAAGATCATTTTGATACTTGTCTCTCTCGATGTTTGATCGCAGATCCGCCAGTTCCTTTTGAAGTTGCAAAATTTCCTCATCTCTTCTCTTTATTGTGGCATCACAGGATTCATTGTTGTTCAGTTTTGTACAAAATGAATCGCAAATAATATTTTCACCTTATTTTTTTAAAGTTTTATTTTACTTACGGTATTGAAGGTGCTCTGCGATGTTGTATCTATTGTACCTTGAGCAGCAACTGCAGCCACAAATAATACAAAAAAAATTATTTGTTTTCGCGTGTTTTTCATATTTCTACTGAACGCACGTCTGAAACTCAGCTGAATTTTAGCGCTGAAATATAGCTGGTTTTTTAAAGGGCTTATCAATAACCCTATTTAATAGGACAAAATATATTCACTTGTATTTTTTTATTGCACTATAGTACAAGCTACTACATAAAGTAATAGTAAATCTTAAATAAATAAAAATAATAATTTTATAAAAACAAAAAGGGCATCGTCGACTGATAAGCATGTATGCACATACCTACATATATTTTTTGTTATAGACTTATACTGATAACAAATTTGTATTTCTGTTTGTGGTATGTTTGCCGGAACATGCGGTCACAGAGGAGAAATGTGGGAATCCCCCTTAAAAACATATATTTAATTTGTTGTAGCCAAATGTGGGGTTGTTTACTTTTTAAATACATATGTGTATATTTTAAACAAAATTCAATAAAAACCATTCAATATAAACATATCATAGGCGTTTTTTTGGTGCGTCCCTTTTTGCTAGAAAGTGTTGATTAACTACGTAGTACAGTATTTTTTCATATCGATAACTTTCATTGTAAGTTCAATTTAAATATTAATACTAACAGATTCACGTTACATTTTAAGTTGTTGTGTTTTTCAGGGACAATTTAAAATCTGAGATTTAAATTATTATTTAAATTGTAATATTTCTTAGCCGCACAATAAATAAACAATATAAAATTGAAGTATTTAAATGTATTCAAATTGTATTTTGCTCAAACCAGCGAGTACTTTGGCTTGATTAGCATTCTCACAGATTTAAGTGAATTGTAACGGCTCAGAGTGTACCACCAGATGCCTCTTGAGTTCTGCTCCCCACCCTTCAAGTACCTTCCATTGAGATTACTGAAATCATAAATAAGATTGTACCATATACCGCAACCGTATTTCATATGGCGGCTTACGCACCTATTCGCATCGTAGTTAAACCAGCCGCCACTTTCATAGTAGTTGGCACAATTTCCGCTGTTCCAGTTATCGTTGTCGTTATCATAAGTTGAGAACTTGTCGTATAGATTGTATCTCAGGGCATCTCCTGCATTGCCGCTGTAGGTGCCCAGCGACTTCAGCATGTACTTTTCGTCTTCGCTGCCAATCAGAAAACTATCGTATCGAGCATGATGCAAATAGTTATCGAAATCAACCAGCTCTATATAGAGCTCATACGGCCTGGACGTGGTCAGGCGATGGATGTACTCCAGGCCCATAAAGAACTCGCCATTGTAGAGCCCAAAGCCACTGCGATACGAATTCCAGTCCCTGTAAAAGTCCATAGTTCCATCCAGCCGACGCTGTATAACCATCCAACCCGGTCCTGCGCCACAGAAATCACATAGTACCTGAAATGGTGCGAAGCCCGGCAGATTCAACTGTTGCACCCTCTGAGAAACATCGAGGTTCGAGCAGCTTGTTTGGCTCTCATTCTTGCTCTCACTCTGCGAAGAGAGAAGCGAAGCTTGCAGATTAGCCAATTGAGCTTTCAGCTGAACAATCTGTGTGGCGTGGGCTTTCAGTTGAGCTTTCACGCTTTGATCCGGCGGCTCCACTGCCATAAGTAGTTGGTCATTATAGTTTCCAGCGATGTTTAGTATATTTATATCTTTGTAGGTGGCGTTGATTTCGGTATCGCCTAGCGTGCCCTGCAGGTCAATGATGTGTATATTCTTTTTCTCGATTACGTTTTCCAGCTGCAAAGTGCAATTTATTGAAAATTAATCTGAATTCTTGGCCAAATTCTGTGACTAATAACTTACCGCCTTACCTTTGTTCTCTGCCGTGGCAGATGCAATAAATAGCTGCAGAAATAGAATGTAGACGAAATATCTGTGTTTTGCCGACATTCTCTTAGAGATATCCACCTTTATGGACTGCAGTGAGATTACAACTGAACAGAAGCTGAGAAATTCCCACTGACATGGGCTTCCTCTGTGCTTATCATCTTCAGCTTATCAGAGATGAAAGCAGATACTAAAGAGCTCTTCATAAAGTTGAACCAATTTAAATGCCTGCGTAGTTTGGGTTTAAATCGAAAACCAACAGCAACAAATCAAAATATCTAACAACATAATGAAATTAGCACAATTGATAAGATTTACAGTTCTGTTAACGCGTCTTATTTTGCGTTAAAGCTAATATTTGTGCTGATAACACAGCGATAAGAATCAGTTAAGTGGCTGAGTAATATACTAACTAAAAAGCAACGCCACTTTGAACTGTTTACGTAGTCTCGCTTAGCTACCAAGAATATCAATTTAAATGCGAGTAACTTGCACTACTTTGAGCGAAATTACTGATAACGTAGTGTGGCGCCAAATTCAACGGAAATATCTTTGAAATGGAATGTAATTAACCCATTGTGGAGCCCTTGTGGAGCGCATTTAATTTTGATTTGAATTTCATTCAATGTTTATCTTAATTGTAGAATTTTCCAATTGAGCTCGCAAGCATTTCGTGCATTTAATTTCCACTTTTATATAATTTTATGAATTCACATTCACACAAGCAGACGGACAGACGGACAGACAGACAGACGGACGGACGGACAGAGAAGACGGCAGACAGTTGTGTTTATTTGTTCAGTTACCAACTACTATATAGATCTTGAGCCATTTGCCAACATATTGAGGTGCTAATGTATTTATAAAGCGACTTTTCTTGTATTTTTAGTTCGAAAGAAAATTCAGAAATTCAAATCGTAATGGAAATGGAAATGGCAATGGAAATTTTGCTGTTGTCTGGCCTTTAATCTGTTCATTTTCAATGCCCGATTTATGAAGTGTGAAGCATTAATTTGATTTGCCATATATGTATATATGAACGTATATATAACTATAAATTGGGTCAATATCTGTGCAATTCAGCTGGCTTTGAAGTCGTCGTGTTCGTCTTTGATAATTTCAACTCACGAATGGCATGTGGAGCGGCCCAGAGAAATCAGTTGCCTCAAAGGAATTTAATTAGCAGAATACTGAGCCGCAGGATATTATTGCTAACGCCGAGATACGGCAAATGCCCGAAGCTGTTTTCATAATTTCAAGCTGACAGCTGAGCTCTGCTGCATCAATATGGCCAATAACTTGGCCATGTCCTCCATTCCCTCATTTTGTTGCTCAGCACACGTAGCGACTTTTAAGTGGTTTTTGTGCTTGTGCTTGACCTTAAACTTCAGATACAGCCATAGCTACAGCTACAGCTCTAGCTGGCGGGGGATTTGCATCCGCAGCTGCAGCTGCATTGGCAATGAACCTTCCAAAGCAGACAAAATACTGAGCATCTTTCAGCCCATTAAAACCCAAAGAGCAGCAGCTACTTTGCCGCATCCTTGCCACCAGCTGGCACTGTCTGACCTGCAGAGTGGGCTGAGCATATGGACAAGTGTATCTAGGGATGTGAAAAATATCGATGCATCGATGTATTTGGATCTATATAAAAATTCTATGTTTAGATTTTTACACTCTCTCTTGTTTCACAATAATTGAAAGATTTGTTGGTTTATCACAGATCTATATTGTTCAAGCACAATGCGACCATGACCTATAATAATAACGACTACAAATAATTTGTTATAAACACATCGTAGATATCAGATATTGATCATTCAGTATAAAATATTAATTAAGGTCGTAGAGGAGTAATTAATTTTGTTAATTTCAAAGCAAAACACATTTCAAATGCGTTACAAAAACATCGATGTTTTAATGCTGTAGTATCGATAGATTATTCTCACAACATCGATGCATCGAAAAATCGATGATTATATGGATGATTTACATCATTAGGTGCATTCCATCATAATTCTTCACAGCCTGCTAATGAAATTCCAAATAATCAATATGAGCTAGCGACTGTCTGTTTTGACCTTCACTCCAAGTGCCAAGTTCCAAGTTCCCGCTGATGGGCGAAATGAAAAACATTTGGCCCTGGCCAACAGCACAACATACACACAAAGCAGAAGTCAGAGCAAATGAAAAATTCGCGTGAGTAGCACAAACAGAAAACAGTGCAATTTGTTGATTTGCTTCTGGTTTTTTTCCGCACTGCTTCAGAGGCCAGGATTTATGAACTGCTAGCCACAAATTGAAGTCGAATCGTACTTTGTATGCTTTCAGAAATACTCTTTAAATTTGCACTAAAAATATTTACAAAACCAAGCACATGATCGGCCTAAGCAGTTTTATTTATAAATATTTTAAAACAATAGAATTTGTTTTAATTGCAATTAATTTTCTTTAGCTCTAGTTGTTATCGATAAAATACCAGACGCCGATTACTCTCGCTCGCTTGTATCCTCAACATCCCATCTCTAAAGTACGTAATTGCATTATTATTAAATAAATATATTAATAGAATTATTGTGATTTTTTGTAGTGTGCTGCAAGGTCTGCTTTAGGCTTAGTGCAGTTTTCATTCCTCCCAGCTCAACTGGAAAAATGTCGGACAAGACTTCATATGGCATGCTCTGCAAGTTCTCCATTGTCCAGTGCTGGCTGGGGGAGGGAGTTTTTGTTTAGTTTTCATTACAGTGTACGTATTTTCCGACATTTTCCCCACACTTGCGCTCTGTTAGCTGCATTTCTTTGCCGTTTGCTGCTGCTGGCAAAGTGTTTGGCATTGTCTAGTGTCTGGTGTCCTGCAGTTCATGTGAGGTTGTTAGCATCTTGTGAATTTCCAAATAGACATTACATCAAGCATGAAAATTGCAGCTCTTGTTGACAATTCCCTCATTTTATTTGTGTCTTTACTTTTTTTATTTCTATTTTCTCTGCTCTTTACAGTTTATTGTTTTGTTTTTGTCGCTTCTCACTTGGTTTTATGTTTGTGCTTATTTTCGCACTTGCAACTGTCAGTTGCCTTGATAACTGTATCTGTGTCTCTATTTCCCTCTATCAAAGATACATTTGCAAGTCAAATAGAGATACTTCCCTGTTGCTGTTGTTTTTTGAAGAGATAAGCTCTAAATAGCCAAGAAAATGCGTTAAACGCTAGGAAAATCTATTCAAGAAATATATATAATTTATTTATACTTGCATTTGCCTTCCTGAAAATAAATATATAAATTTTAATTTTAATTTTATTTCATTTGCGCTTGCAATTTATTTTTTCGAAATTAAATTCCACTTAATTTATTCTTCAAGCAAAAACTTACACTTAAATTAGCAAATATTTATCGTATTCTTTTAATTATATTTTTCCTGTACTTTTTAACTACAGATAAATTGTATGAGAATCGTCTATAACCATAAGAATATTAATTAATTAACATTTAGCTTAGCCTATACATTTTAAAATACAAATAGCACATGTAAAACTGCAAATGGCAACATTTAAAATTTAAACGTGTTTAAATAGTATTTTCTTATCAAATATTTAGCGTTGGTTTTTACCTTCAATATTTATTAATTAAAAATCTACAGTTGATCCATTTAAGTGTTGGTATTATGCTTATTATGAAATGTGGGTCACACTCAAATAGATTTTATTCCATTGTTATCTTTTGTTAATTATTATTCGATGTTAATTATACGTATGCAATTAAAACTGAATTGGCATATACTAAAACCCATTCGAATGCATAAACATATATTTTTAATGTTGATATAGTTTCTTTCGTTCTTTGTTTATTTTTCTCACCATTTTTAATCACATTGGAATTTAATTCGTTTATGTGAACATTTTCATGCTTGTTTTATTTCCAGTGGAATTATTTTGTTGGATTTACGCATTTCGCCAGCAATTTTCAATTCAGTGAATTTAATATTTGAAACTGTTTCTGTTTCTTTGATAACATCTTTGGCGAGCTAATTCTATTTTAATTTAAAGACTCGTATTAAATCTTTGGCATCAGTAATCTATTCGAAACGATAGTTTTGCAGATACTATCGTGGGGAAAATGCAACAACACATCTACCAATACATACAAATACAAATATACATAGTAAAATATCAATGCCAAGTTCCTAAAGCAGACATTCCGGCGCCTTCACCAGCTCCGTGCTCAGCTCCGCCCTCCCTGCCACGCCTCGCACTCATCTGCGGGCTATGAACACAACCGTCTCCAGGGGCATGTGGACAGATGGAGCTCTCTCTTATAAGTCCGTGTGGAGCACGGGCGGTTTACAGTTGGTCTCGGCACTGACGACCATCAGGGTGGCCGCATTGGACGTGAGGGGCGGGGGCGGTGGTACGTAAGTCTTGGACATTATCTGAATGGAGGCGCCGACGTCGGTGCCCGCTGTGGTCGTCGTTGTGGTCATGGGCGCGTTGTTGTTCCTGCCAGCGGAGAAGGCTTTCTTCTTGTTCTTGCCGTTGCCCCCGCCGGCATTGGAGCCGATCAGACGCTCCGACTGCCGCCCCTTGCCGAACTTGGGAAAGAAACTGTTCTCCAGCTGCAGCTGGGCGTTGACGTCCTTGCGAGCCGCACAGGTGCAGGCCTTCATGAAGCTCTTCTTGAAGTTGTCGCTGAGGAAGGCGTAGAGTATCGGGTTCATAGCCGAGTTGGAGTAGGAGAGGCAGCCGCAGGCGAGGAACACCGCCAGCTCCAGCTTGGAGGCGCAGCTGTGCGTGGAGCTGATCAGCGCCACCTGCGATATCCAGTGGGGCAGCCAGCACATGATGTAGACCGTGATGACGGTCAGCACCAGCTTGGTGACCTTGCGGTGCGATCGCTTCTTCTCCTTGCTCTTGTGCTTGGGTCCGACGGTGTGCAGCTTGCGTATGACCAGGCAGTAGAAGATCAGAATGAAGATCAGGGGAGTGGCAAAGCCCAGCACCAGCGAGTACAGTATGAAGGCCGAGCCCGACTGGGTATTGAATGCCTCGGGCCACTTAATGTTGCACGAGATGTGCCCCGACTCGAAGTGCACGGTGCTGGCGAACAGGATCACGGGCAGCATCAGCAGCACCGAGGTCATCCATGCCACGGCCGAGACCACCTTCGAGACGAACGGGGTACGATAGCGCGGCGACGATATCGGATGGCACACAGCGATATATCGATCCGCCGACATGATCAGCAGGAATATTGACGACGTGAACTGGGTTACAGAGGTGCTCACCATGTAGACCTTGCACATGTAGGTGCCGAAGGACCAGTTGCCCACCTGCATGGTGTACAGCAGAAAGGGTATGCCGATCAGAAAGAACTCGTCCGCTATGGCCAGATTCAGTATGTAGATGTTGGTCACCGTCTGCATCTTGGAGAACCGCAGCACCACATAGATAACCAGCGTATTACCGAACAGCCCCACAATGCAGACAACCCCATAGAGCACCATGGTGATGGGCTTCAGTGCGAAGAGGCCGTCGCCTGGACAACGGTCGCTGTCGTCTCCGCCGTCCTCCGGCAGGCGAATGTAGGGGCCGCTGCCATTGGGCGGCACAAAACCCAACGGCAGCGTGCCATTAAAGCCCGGCGGAAACATGAAGCGCTCGCCATCGGCCAGATTCGCATTCATGTGCTTATAGTACTCGGAGATGTCCACGGCTGAACCAAAGTGAATGTCGGATTTATTGGCCGTTGCAGCTGTTGTTGCAGCTGTTGTTGCACTTGCCTCTGATGCCGTTCCATTCGGTGGCGCCGCTGTCAACTGCTGTGTGGGCGTTATTAAGCTCGTTAGTGTCAGCGCTGTCAGCGCAAATAACAGGATGCCACAGCCGCCATGGACATGGTCCGTGTGGCAGCTGCGGTTAGCGGCACCATTTGGTTTCGAGTAGCCTTTCATGTTTGTTGTGCGGCTTGTTGTGCCTCCCCTCTCGCTCCTGAATCCTTCCTGTCCCCTTGCCGCTGTTGCTGTCCTTGTTATGTTCGCTTGGCTAATTCTCAATCCCAGCCAGTTGCTGCCTGCTGCTAAAATTCAAATATTTTGATATGTTTTCCATACTTGATGCGTGAATGGTTGTGCGCCTCACATAATGCCGGCTCTGAAATGTTACATAAGGCAGATGGGACAGCGCATTATTATTATGTATTAGCATTATTGTGTTACACAATACTTAATATACTTATATTGCACAATAACATAGCAAATAAACAAGAGCTTTAAACGGGAACTGTTGTGCACAGTGTGGCCAGCTCGGCTTATTTGATGCTGATCTGAAATTGTTCTCCTCCTTCAAAATATTTGTTTTAATTTCTTTCGCCTGCCCAAAATTATCTAAAATTTGTATTAAATAAAGATATATAGAAATGTTTCAAAATTTCACAAAATATATACAAATTTATATTAAATACTATGACCTGAAATTTTGCATAAAATACTAAGCAGGGATTTTAAAATTAATAGACGCCGGTTTAAGAGCACAACCCTTTTTTTAAGTAAGAAGCTCTTCCAATTTCTACTCATATTGTAAATTTAACAATTAACTAAAGTTTTACGTCAAACTAGAATCAACATACACGATTGGCAAGCGAGGCAATATTGTTTTGTTAATATCTCCTGTATTTATTAATAGATCTCAATGCGCTTTTCAGGATACGTAGAGATAAGGAGTCTAGAACAGATATTCCGAATAATAACCTTTTATGTTCAACACTACGCTTTTCATTAAATTTTTAAGTTTAAATTAAAATTAAATTTAATTTTTCGAATGGGCATAAACGGGGCATGTTATCCATAATTTGAAATAAACTTGATCTACCTATAGCACCAAAAACGGCTGCTCTAGCTCCTATAGTTTCCGAGATCGACGCGCTTAACCAGACAGACAAGGCTGTCCGTTTCACTTTTTCCCACTGTCGGTGAATTATAATTAGCCTTTATTATGACCACTCGTATTATTCTTCTAGTCTTCCGTACCTCGAATAGAATATGAACAGTTTCATTTGATACACTTGTGTTCGGTTGCAGTTGCTACTTTTAGCGCTCAAACGTATTGTTTACGGCTTCTATAGATACTCTGAGTACAGCAGACAACAAAGCTTCATTCAATCTCTGGCCCACACAATGCAGTCAGATACATGCGTATAAAATGTAGGAATGTGTGTGCAGCTACACATATTTTAGAGATAAATTAAAATGAGTTCCATGGTAAAAATAAATAAAGAAAAATATGTTTGCCATTGTTGAAATCGAGAGCACAATTTGAAGAGCAGCCAAGCGCACACAGTAGCAACAAATAAAATAGTTAAAATACAATAAGCAATTACTGTTTACATAAGATTGGCAAAATCCATAGAATGACTTGAAAAGAGCAAAATATATTTTAAGGAATGCTTTAGAAATAGACATGAAAGTTGTGCTTTAATTAAAGATTCCTTTCTGTTATATTTTTGAAAGTATTTTTATGCAGACTTAGCTCTTCAAACATTGGCAACCAAAACAAATCAATCGTATGCAAGTATATTTGAAGAGAATTAAAAATGTATACAATCTAGTATACATGGATGTTTAGAAAAAAATCTATTACCCTTTAACCAGTCTATTTAAAAACAATTTAAAATAATTATTCATTACTGAACATCCACAGAGAGCGAAACAACAACCAGCTAAAAGAAAGAATAAATACGTAATATTCTAAAGAATAAAAATAAGATATTTGAAGAGAATTTAAAACTTATACAATCTAGTGTACATGGATTTTTAGAAAACGATCTATTACCCTTCTACCAGTCTATTAAAAAACAATTTAAAATAATTCTTTATTACAGAACATCCACAGAGAGCAAATCAACAATTGCGGAAAATAAAGCAAAAATAAATACGGAAAATTTTTGAAAACAAGGAAAATACGTATTATTCTAAAGAAGAAATATAGAATTTTTTTCTAGAAAAAAATGCGTACCAAAATAGAGCAATTAAATTGGTACGTATATCAAGTAAATATACTTAAAATAATTATATTATAATATATAATTTATATTACAGCGTATCAAAGAAGTACATGGTCAATCATCAATTCGTGGTTCTGAGCCAGACTTGAAAAAGAATTGCAGGAATACTACGGCTGTATGTAAATTAAACTACATACATATATAAAATTGTTTATTTAAAAATAATTATATTGTAGGATTTAAAAAACTTCATAGTTTATGGCTCTGAGTAAGGCTTGAATAATAACTTGGTATGAATATTAACTAAAAACATTTCAAATTATATTAATATATACCTAAACTATATTATAGGCAATCGAAAAATTGAATGATAAATCATTGAGACCAACCGTGGTTCTATGCCAGACTTGAAGAAGAAGCGCAAGCATATGGCATTCTGCGTAAATTCAAGTAATTCATCAGAAATAATCATAAACTACATGCAAACTATATTGTAGGACAAATAGGTTCACGGAACGGATGAAATCGGAATCCATTCGCACGTTTCGCTTGCCAACCGTTCCTTCTCTCAGCACCTGAAACACTGAAACGAAACGACCAACGACAACCACCAACCACTTTCACGCCTCGGCCTCAGTTAGTCGCAAGCACTCGAACGGGCTAGACATGGAAATGCAGTCGATGTGCCGAGTTTGCCTCTTTGCGGTCACTGGAGTGGGAATGGAGCTGTTCTCTGGATGCGATTTGTATGGCTCCCTGGCTAAAATGGTTAACAAATGCGTGCCAGAGTCGATGAAACTGGAGCACAATGAATCGCTTCCAACCAAAATATGCTCCCGTTGCATCGAAGACTTGCGGCCGGCTCACCGATTTATTCAAAACTACATACGCTCAACAAAGCAACTGCGCGAAATCAAAGAGAACTACGAACGCACAAAGGGAGAGAGAGAGCGAGAGCAAAAGCAGAGCGCAATGGTGGTGATTCATTGCGATAGCGGAGCGAACGCAGAGAACGCGATAAACGCGGAGAGAGAGCCGGAGAGGCGAAAGACTCAGCAAAACGAACAAAACAACTATGCGCAGTTATTTGACGAGGAAAAAGCAAAGCAAAATATTGATCTAAAGAAGACGGAACCAGACGATGAGTGGCTGGATATGGAGGCATCTTTGGAATATGTAAATAAAAAAAGAGCTCTGAGAAAATGCAAACTATGCACTAAGTTCTTCAGGTCGCCGGTGCTTCTAAGACGGCATTTAGAAAATGACCATCTAGTCAAAAAGAGTCATTTAGGGTATGCCTGTCCAAAGTGCCAACGGCCGTTCAAAGAAAAGCAGAACCTTATCCGGCACATGCAGATGAAATCTTGCAAATACAATTCTGTTCCGAACGAGTCGAGTGCGGAGAGTGCTGAGGGTGCTGAGAGTGTGCAGAGTGCGGAGAGTGCTGAGCTGGAGTATCCGCAACAAGAGACATACTTGCCTGACGAGAGCGGGCAGTATGAGAGCGTCGATCACGAGAGTTTGAGTGATGAGAGTGAACAAGATGAGTCAGAAATTCTGGTCACAGAACTGGTTGCGAGTGAAAACTTGAGTGAGTCTTACGAACCCGATACAACTGAAGCTCGCACATGCCAGATGTGCTTCAGGGTCTTCAAGAGCGCCAAGAAATACAAGAAACATTTAAGGACTGAGCACAATGATGACGAAACTGGTAATCCAAAACAAAACAGGGAAAAAATTAAATGCCACAAATGTCACGCCGAGTTCTCAGTGAGGACAAGTTTGATGCGTCATTTGGGAAGAGCCATATGCGTACGCCGGCAAAGTTGCGTCGAGCTACCGATGACGGTCCTACCATCATCTCCATCACCACCACCGCCACCATCGCCACCATCACCACCATCACCACCATCACCACTGCATGTAGTCGAACCGCCTAAAAAGAAGGGAAAATATTCTAGTGTCGATCCTAGTCTCCAAGTTCCCTGTATTTTGTGCGGAAAACCTTTTTCCAACTACGCCAACATGCGACGTCATGTTAAAGCTAAAGTTTGCAAGCGCGCTAAATTGTATCAATGAGCAAACAGCAACAGGCCGAAGATCTGATAGTAGCTATAGCAGTGAAATTCAGAATTATTTTTTTTCTAATTTTATATTAATCAATAAAAACCGAATAAAAATAATATATTCCCAACATGTAATCTTTTCATATTTATTTATTCTACAAATTGCAGCAAAAACGATTGATAGAAACAGTAAGTATTTATAAAAGTAAGTCATTTGCGTCCGACTGCAGCCCTTTCGACTGGTGTTTTTATATTTGATTGAGCATGTGCCCACGGATCGCAAAAAGTTTCTGGGTCAAGTCACAGCACTTTGTTGGGATAGTGGGACTCTATTGCTCTGGATTCCCGCAGGTCTGATGAATTAATTGTTATAATACCCATTAGATAAACAATATGAGTTGCCAGAAACATGCGAGTTTTTGTGGCCTTTTAGCACAACTGGGTCGACAGCTGCGATTAATGGCACTTCTGGCAATGGCAACCGGGTTGGGATGTCCAATTAGCACACTCTCTAATCAGACACACTCACTGCAATCACAGTGTCTATGGTTAAAGCCGCATCATAACTGCCACACGATTAGCTAGCCAACTTCCCCCCTCTGTCCCTTTGTCTACTGCAAAACAGTACAGTCAACACAGCTACTGACTATCCGAAGAGATGATAAACGTAGCTCTGAATCTCAGCTGCAGCTGGTGCTAAGGTCAGGCTTGTAAACAGCCAGGTACGCTGGGTTGCCAATCAATTGCAACATATGCTACCTGCCTACTGACGGCTGCATGCCACAAAAGGTCATAAAACGCTTGACTAGTCCGTTCTGCCTGTCATGTGGCAAGGATAAAGAGAGAGAGAGAGGGAGTTAGAGCTGTATGCCACTCTAATGACTGTGTATTGAACACGCTCTGCTGCGTGTGGATTGGAACTCTCAAACTAAGAATATGAGTGCGTGTGTGAGTGAGTGAGTGAGTGTATTCACACTCTAATGAGCCATTCGCTCTAGCTTGAGATGACTCCTTTGCGCTTGTGGTTGCCAGGCAACATACGTACATAACTCAGGTAGAACCAGGCTGAAGGACAAACCCAGAAAGTCTCAGATGATATGTGCCTGGGTAAGAAGAAGTAGGTAATATAAAAGCGTAATTATTATTTGCACCCTTCTTCGGAAATTGCCTTTTATTAGAGTTGTATCGTTCAGTTCAGACACAGTTCAATTGAACGGTTCCTCGAACTGCACTCAACAAATGTTTCCCTGATTGCGTTTTGGCTTATTCTGGGCTAGGTTTGCCTGATTTCAAAATGGAAAAGATTACAAATTTTGCAATCTACATGCATATTTATACCATACCTTATTTTAAATATCTGATTTTGATCTTTATGGCTTTGATGGAACTAGCTCCTTGAATTGAACTAAGATGAACAACTCTAAAAATTAATTTTCAATAGTGATGGTACCATTAATTATATCGATATTTCTTTAACTATTGTTTATTTTGTAAGAAATGTGGAATTCTGTTAATCGAAATTTCCCAATTAATTTTAAAAGAGGCCAAAATGAAATGAAATGTGGCTTTAATTCTAATGGAACTGATTTGAAATTACTTTTGTGAACCAGTGATTCCGAACTCAAATTGCAGTTCATTTGCATATCAATGTTGTTGATAAAAGTTGAATAATAAATTAAACATGCATTATTTTGGCATTTATTCTGACAGTATCAAGCCGGTATGAAATATAGGAATGTCTTCAATGGTGTGTATCTGTTTTAGATCATATTAAGATAAAATATAACAACCATTTGTTTATTTTTATTAAATTATAAAGCAAAGTCTTGCATTGTAATCAGAGTTGCTTATTTAGATATTCGTAGTCTGTGAACTTTGTACGCAGTTGAGCATTTGCTGTTTGCTGTGCGCTTCAATTGCCATACAAATGAGATGAAACTAAACTGATTTAGGATTCCAATTTCTACTGTGGACGAATGCCATGCGAATACAAGCTGAGACGTGTGAGTGAATGTGAATGCGAGTGTGAGTCTGAGTTGTGATTCATGATTGGTTTCATAATAAGTGTTGGCATGCCCGGGCACTCAGTTTAATTAAAATTTATTTTAGTTCTGCTCTTGATTTGTTTGTTGTGCAATAAATTCTGGTCAACTGAAGGCAGAACAATGCAAAGAGAAAGGGAAAGCGGTTGATTGTATGCACATAAATACATACATGGTATGTTTGTATGTATGTATAGGCAATGGCCTAATCGGCTTATGCCAACTAATTTAATTGCCAAAGTCACAAAAAGTCATGCCACATGGCAAAGGGATTAAACAATTGCCGTTTACTGTTATCAACGTTTGCGAGTTGCACAATAATAATAATTATAATAATTATTATTATTTTGATAAACGTTTGCATAGTTTGATAATTGTGCAGCACATTAACCTGAAATAATTCTACTAAACTCTGTGTTCAAGTGCGAAATTTTTCGCATTGTTTTTATTTAATCGGGGCATAATTTGTAATTTTATGTTTTAAGCTCTGTACTTTTAAAAAGTACAAATGGAAATGGAAAATGTGTATACATATAGATTCTTAATCTTAGCATTGCCTTGACCGTATGAACACCTAGATCTCGCAAGATATAGACACAATTTTTAGTATGTAGGTTCTCCCAAAGAGCAAGCACATAAAGTTTGGTTTAGACTTTTAATATCCCGCCACCTTCCTCCGATAATCGCAAATTCATATCACCTTTTCAATAAGTTTTAAAGCTACATACTTGACATTTCTTAGCGATGCTCAAAATTACATTCCGATCGGATAAGAAACAGCAAAGATATGCAACATAAAAGTTGTTCGACACGAAGTAAAGGGACTTCTACTGACGGTTACTTTCGACTGATCTGCTCCGTCCTAACTGGTTTTGTGCCACATTTAGTGCCGCATTTGAATAATTTGAAATGCTGCCGGTGGCCGCGTTCTTGGCATTGTTTATGCAACATAAAACAACATTCAAGACGAGCAGAATCAGCGTTAAAGAGCAAAAGAACAACAACCGAATCAAAATGAATATTAAATTCCACACCAAAACGTACAACAAAATAACCACAAAAGTAAATATGCCTTGCGGATGGAACCGACTAAACAATTGTGGCAAAAGAGCGAGCAGGAGAGAGAAAGAGAAAGTCCTTCTGTCAGCATTCAACTGAACTCGAGCAGCCTTGAGTTGTGGCCGGAGTTTTGCTGAATTTCTCTCTTTAAATTCAACACGCGCGTTCCTGTGGCGTCTCTAGTTGGCCTTGCCAAGGCCTTCGTCTAGACACTGATTTCGGTTTCACTTCCAAGCTCCAAGCACCAAGCTCCAAATTAATTTATTGTTTAAATGCTCGCAACGTGAAGAAAGCACACAGAGAGAGAGTGCGAGAGGGAGGGGCGTACGGTGGGGGCGTGTCACATCGTTGACGCTAACATTAAGCGTTGCTGAAAGCGCGCGTGCCTCATCATCTTTAATGGATATTCATAGAGAGATAACTTAAAGTGAACTCTGACTTTGGAGTCGATTACCCCGCCCCCAGTAGCTGCCAGCCCCTACCAGAATCCGCTGCTCCCTACAGATTGTCTGTGGCTGCCAGCGACATAAATCAAATTATATAGATAAAAAAAAAGTGCGCTCACCTCTGCACGACACGCGCCACAAAAGCGCAAAAAATAAAACGAAAATAAAAAAATCAAACGCAACTTTTAAACGCTGTGCAACAAATTTTTTATCTTGCGACGTTTGCGGAGGGGAAAATGTGAAAAACGCGCAAATTGTCTGCCAATTTTTGGAGCTGATATGCCACATGCATTTGCATAGATAAAGAAATATATATTATTTCAAACAATCCCAGTTTGGTCAAGGCTAATAATAATGTTATATAAAATTGAGAATTTGTAAGAAATAAAATAGTATTTTCATAAATTGCAAAATTAATGTGGCAATTATATTTTGTATTTTATTTCATGCTAAATGAAATATACATTATATAAAAATATTTAATTCCAGCTTACAAATGAATCTCATAGATATTTTAAATTTCAATCAAATGTAGCAATTTTTTGTCACAATTTGAAATACAGTTTATGAAAAATCAAATTTAATAAATATAATTTTTTTTTGAATATTTTAGTTTTATGAAGTGGAGTAAAAATCTTGATATCCCCCGATCATCTGATCAACTCTTGTACATTTATTGGCATTGATTGTTTCAAATTTCAATGTACAAAAATATCTATTTTGAAAATCTAAACGTTATAATAAATATATTTCAATCGATTTTAATTAAATTCTACGACATTTTACAGGGTATTCAGAGCATTCGAAGCTGTGCTCTAGCTTAGTGTTGTTTTAAAATTATACACAAGTGATTTCATTTTTCTTTTCATGCTTTTTATTTGTTGTAAAGTTTTTTTTCACCGATGTCGCACACCTGTGAAAACACAAATTGAAGGAAGGGAACCGCCGAAAGGAGCCTGTGTGTGTATGCATACATATATATTTTATATACATATACATTAAGTAAACAAAACGTTTGGTTGGAGGCGTTCCTTTTTTTATGCTGTGAGTTGTAAAAAATGCATGAGGGCCAGGGGACGCATACCTATGGCATTTGTCTGCCCATTTCGGAGGAGTTGCTGTTTGTACACGCTTTACATAAAAATAATACATTTCATTTGGTGCGTCATGCACGAGTTTGGTCCTTTGGCCACCGGCAATTATGCCATTTTAGAATCTGCGGAAAATAATATTTCAGCCGTGTACATTTAAAAAGTGCTTTAAGAAGCCCAGAGACAAAGTGCGCTTTGTGCGCTCTGTGTCCCCATTGGTGGCAGGGATGCCAGCTAAAAAAAATTCCAAGAAAAATATGAGTTATAATGTCTTAGGCCATAAAAAAGCAGGAAAGAAGCTCTGGGGGCTATAAACGAGGGAAGCAAATGGACTTTGGCTCGGCTAAGTAGGAGATTGATACTTTTCTTTTTCTTTTTAGCCCATGATTTGCATAACAAAGCATTGGGGATCGTCCCGCCTGACAGCATCAAAATTGGATAATGGAAATTGGATTCCTGGATAAATCTAAGCGAATCTGTCTACCTAACTCGCTCCTCCGTCTGCGTTTGCCTCGCTTTGAGCATGTTCTCTGGCGCTCTGGCACTTGACTTGATTACCACAAGGACAACATGCACATGCCACATGCCACATACCACATGCCACATGCCGCATGTGCCACGTGTGGCACAAGCACAAACACCTGTTGAGGTTAGACATCGCCGGAGTCGCAGGGGGGCAGCAGGGGCTATGTCATTTGCTGCCACGTTTGGCGCCTCATTAATATTAATGAGCATACTAGAAGTTCAGCAAATGCCAACGTCATTACAACGTGCCAAAATAAATATTTAATTATTTATAAATCATGACCTGACCAAAGAAAGCACATAAATTATTGACTATGAATTGGGCACAAATTGTATATGAAAATAATTATCGAAGGAGCATATCTGAGGGAATAATTGATTTGATAATGCATAAATACAACATAATCCTAAGTGAGTTACGACAGGACAAAGAGACCCAAGTAAATGTATGCGAAAGTAAATATACACTGAGGGAAAAATTGAGAGGTTTCTTATTTAAATAAAGGAAAAGGTTCAATAGGCCACAAAATGAAAACGAAATTCTTTATTTATTTTATTTTATTTCTATATTAATTCATGAATTTATTTCTATTCTAGAATAAAACAAGATATATTTGAGAGCTTTATTTTGTAGAAACAATCGTTCTTAATTTTTTTTGAGTGTACCAAAGACATGATAAAGTTGATGCGACCTTCGACTTGCAGCAAAAATATGACTCTGTCAATCGAGAGATAGGTCGAAAGAGGGACAGTAAAATTTGTGACATATATTTATTGTTATGGGTATGTGATGTCCTCTCGCTTCAGCGGAAGCAGAACAGGACATGATGGCGCGATAAATGAACTTTGTACACATAAATCGAATCACTACAGCAAAATATATTCTACGTAGTGCCCACAGTGAAGGTCAGCAGTCATCGTGAAATGTAAGCGGAAACTGAAGAGAAAAACAAAAATACTATATGCGATAAACAACTGTAACTGGGCAGATATATGCAGATGATTGGGAATGTTTTAGTGACATGCTCGAACATGTGCGTGCCGCAACAAAACTTGGCCAATTTACGAGCCAAAGTGAAACATGAGCTATAAAAATGCAAATAAACATGATGACCAGAGCAGAGCTGCTCGGTACGCTCCATAAATTGCCTATGAAACTATAGCCCATAAGCCCAGAAAGCATATAAAAAGCATAACCATACAGAGCGGGAGTACGAGTTGTGCTGGTATCAGTTGAAGCCTTGGCTAACAAATCAATATGGCATTTTTTATAGTTTTTCTGTCGCCCACTGAGTAATGACTTTATCGCTGCTTACTTATCACTTTTGCCACTTTTCCCATTTCTCCCACTTTCGCCTCATGCTTCACATATTTTTATCACCATAGTTATGGCTTGACAAGTTCTCCCGTTTCGGTGGCAAAGTTTTTCTATTTTCGCCCTGGCTGGAAAGTCTTGTAACTTTTCAATTAGTCACACGACTGAGCAATTAAATTTACTCAGACTACGCTTTTCACTGCCATTTAGCATTTCCCTCCTAACTTGCCTTTTTCGGGTTCATATTCCCCGCCAACTTTCAGACATTTATCTTACTCGCCTGTCCGTACTCCCGGCCGGGCCGTTGACTCTCTGCCATACGGTTATTTGTTCTTACCACATTGCCAATGAAAAAAAGAAAGAGAAAAAAAGTAAACGCGCAGAGACCTTGCAACTGAAGCAAGCTCTACGACAAACTTGTCGTAATTCACTTTGAAGGCAAGTTTTGCCATCGATAAATTTTCCACGAGGCAAACACTTGTTGCATGCCCCATGTTCAACTGGACACAAGTTTCTGCCACAGCCAAGTGTCAATGTAAATCACTCGGCAATCGATGAGTAATTCTGCAAACTGCTGGAATCTAACACAAAGTATCTGAAAACAAAAGCAACCAATTTATTTCATGACACTTCATAAGTTGCTGATGCTTTTTTAAATACCCAAACATACAATAAAAACTTTTTAAAAGACAAAGTGTTGAAATTTTGTATATATTCTATGCATTCTATGCCCTAACTAAATTTGCGGCCTTTCTCTCACATTTATTTGCCAACCCTCGGCTGTGACTTGTGGCTCTTTTTAAAGCAACTTTGCACAATCAACTCGGCTTTCATTTGGGCCATGATGTGGCATGTTCGGTTGCCACAACAAACGAAATTGTTGCACGTATTCCCACAAAATGCCTCCGAAACTTAATTGAAATGTCAACGAAGGTTGCTAAATAATTGAATGGCTTTAAACACTTCAAAACAGTTTAGAAAATGAAAAACCCAAACTCTTTCAGCAATATTTTCACCCCCGAAGCTGTCAAATATTTTACAGCTTTTAGCATATCAAATGGAGAGCTATTGGTTATTTTACACAATCTGATGAGGATTTATGTATGAGTGCAAAGCTTTTCACAATTTTTAGACTGGTATTTTTTATGAAATAAAACTGCAGAGAAATAAACAAATACTCCCAGCTATATATACAATAAAAATGACTATGCAACAATTGCTGATGGCTGATGCTGACTAAACGATTTATTTGTATAGAAATATGTGGAATATTTCGGTCGAATATTTTGGTGGAATTAAGCAATTAAATCGAACGCTTTTTATCGAGTCTTATACAAAAAACCGCAACAAACTATCAATTGTGTGGCAATTTTTTCATATTTTGAGGGCAATTAATTTATGTGTCGAAAATACTAATTTGTATCGAAATACTAAATAAAGTACGGTCACGCTTTCCCCTTAGTACTTCCATTTTAAAATATATGACTCTACTCTTAATTAACGATAATATTTGATGCATCACGCAGTGTAGACACCATAGTAAACAATACTAATAACCACAGAGTAACTATCAAAGTATTTAACAACTATTCTAATATCGATATGTTACGTATAGTACTTAAATAATACTGAACTTTATCGATAGATGCACTTGTTAAATCGATATACAAGAAACAATTTCTATAAAGCTAAAAAAAACTGAATTTATATAAAAAATAAGAAGTTTTTAATATCAATTGAATTGAATGTTTAACTGCAATTTAAACTGGATAAGGCTCATTTAAGATATATGCATAGGTAATTGAATAATATCTCTTGAGAATCGCTACATAAACGCATGAAAAGTTTAAATTTCATTAGGCATTTTTGCCTGTTTCTTTTGGGTACTTAACCTTTTAGCCATTTCAATTAAAATTGACGGAATTTCGTTCGGTTCCGTTGGGAGCAGTGTCAAAACCCAAGCTCTTCTCGGCTCCCCATGGATATTCGCCAATACCTTAAGAGCGCTAAGGATTCATGAGCAGAAGAGCAACAAAAGTGTGGAAAAAATGAACAACAAAATGCAAATGGAAATTTAAATGAAAATTAAAATGAAAATGAAAATGAAAATGAGCTGAAAACTGCTCATTTTCTACAGTTGCTGCTAATTTCTTTCTTTTTGTTTTTACATTAGCAAAACTTTGCCGACACAGAAAAAAGCAAAAAAGGGAACTAGTTGGCAAGCCTCTTGGGCCAAGTTTCTGGCAAGTTGGCCCGTCTACTGGCGGAAAATTTAAGCAGTTTTCTGAGTGCATTGTGCGCATAAATTGCTTTTTAGTTTCGTCGATTTGCCGCTTTGCCATGATTACCTGTATTGGACGACTCCAAGTCTGCGCTTTTCTGCGCTTATCAACGCTTTTCTTTTCTGTTTATTGTTTTCAACTTTTATTAAAAAGTTTCGCCACTTCGAGCCTATTATTTGCTTTTCAGCCATGTTTTTCTTGGCACAATGGAAATAGATTTTAATTTAGATTGCAAATTCAAAAGCCACAAATATATAACTAGAAATTTCATCTGATGTTTAGAGCGAGCGACGAACAAACCAATTGACAAACAGCATATATATATTGCCAAAAGTTTCTTTTTTATTGTAAAACAATAACAGGCGAAATTTGTTAGTGTGTGTGAGTGTTTGTTTGTTTGTATTTGTGTGTGCTGATAACAATGTCGATTTAATTACATTTTATTGACTTGGCCGCACTCGTCCCTGGCCTTGTCTCCATGTGGGGTTTAGCAGCTCGTCGGCTGCACGTCATCATTATAAGCTCTTATCAGACATTAGGCGCACATTATGCCCCTATACACACACATACACACACTCAGATAAATATATATGTATGTATATGTAGTTGTAATTTAATTACGCTGACACATAGTTAGTGCCAGGAAGCGACAGAGTAGGGGTTGTTGAGGGGAATGCAGGGACATAGGCTTGCATTAAATATGCATTAATTAATTAAATTTCTCATTAGCCTGCATATAATTACCAATTTCGGATTAGCAGTTGTAATTTAAGTGTATTTATTTTTTATTTTTTTTTTATTTATAGTTGGAAAATACAAGTTTTTCCCAAGGCAAAAGCAATTGCTTTGTAGTTTTGGCTGTCGTTAGCATTTGTAATAAGACACACTTACAGAAAGATATAGAAAGAGAAAGAGAGAGTCAGAGAGAGAAAGAGAGATAGAGAGAGAGGGGAAGAAAGCTGAGCCACAAGTACAAACATATTATGTAATTACATTTAATTATCTGCATTGGGTTTGCGGCTTGCTTCTGGGCCAGCCCCAAAGGCAATTTCTCAATTTTCTCAGTCTGTACATTTATCAATTTGTCAGTTCCCTTTCAGCTTTCTCTTACGTCTTTATTAATTTAACTTGTCTTTTATGTGCGCTGTGCCCCCATTTTAAGAGCTCAGCTCTTTGGCAGCCTGCCCCAAAAAGTATGCAGCAAGTGTAAGCAAAAGGATTCTTTCTCTTCCCACTTTTGACTAATTCAACATACGAAAACTGTCAAAATAGTCGCGTTATATGTATATGCGGATATGAGCTTCCTGCCAGCAGAACAAACGCATTGAAAATTCACATGAATCTTGGCAACAGCCAGCGTTTTCCTTTTCAACGTTCTTCTTTTTTTGGGGGGAACAATAAAAGCGCGTCCTTGGGGCAAGTCTTTGTTGCTCTTGCCGCACTTTTTTAAGCATTTCGCCTAAGCATATGCTCATATAGTATAAATCGATTGTTATAGTAATTTAATGCAAGATTTCGTAGAGTAAAAACTTTGCAGGAAAACTCTATGTAGACACTAGAGGGGCTTCCCACATCGTTGCCATCCAGCTTTTGGTTTTGGAGCTGATTGCAAGCAAGTTAGGCGGGAAGTCAGGGAGTCGGGGAGTTTGAAAGTCGAAGAGTCGTAGATTCGGATATTCAGAGAGGTAAAGAGTCAGGGAGTCAAGGTGTAATGGAGTCAGAGACTCAGAGAATCAGGTCAGAGATCAAAGCGTTGGATAGTCAGGGACACAGAGAGTCAAAGAAATAAAGAGTTGTAGAGTCAGGGATCAGAGCGTCAGTGGGTCAGAGCATCAGAGATTCAAGAAGTCAGGAAGTTAGAGAGTTGGGGAGCCACAGAGTCAAACACTCAATCAGTCAGTCAGTCAGTCAGGACAAACACTTTTAAATATGCAGATTTAAGCTGCAAGTTTCAAGCTCTTTTCTTATGCTTATTTCATTTGCATCTAACGTGTAATGCCCCATTAGGTTTTATATTTTTATTTTGGTGTTTTTTATGTCTTATTTATTGTGCAATTAGCGCACGGAATGCCAGCTTCAGTATGAATAAATCGCGTCTGTTTTGCAGATTTCGGCATTGGCATTGGATTACAAAGGCAAACAAAGATCCTTGAAGTGCACACTTAGGGTCTCTCAGTTTGTTTTGGAAGTTTCTGCTGCAGCCCCTCCCTCCCTCCTTCTCCTTGTTGATAAGTTCCTGCTGCTTTCAGCTCGTGGTTGCTTTCTTATAAGCTATATAAATTTCCGGCAGTTTCATTTTACCGCTTCGCATAAATTTGACACTTTTTCTTGAGCTCGTGCTCATAGTATTGTTGTGTTTTTAGTGTGCTGATATACTCTGAGCTGAGTTGATGTTAAAACAGATTTATTATATGGTGGACATAATAAATATTTACCTCGTTCTCAGGCTTTCCAGAGTTTGCTCTGGTTCTTTGTTCCCCTTTTAAATACGGCCGTTGCTTCGGGATCCCACACAAAATGTATACTTTTTTCCTTATAAATTATTCAAATACGATGTTGTTTTACAATTTTAATTTCCCTTAAGGAGAACCCGGCTATGACTCTGTTTAAGGTTTCTCTGTAAAATTCAATTATGCGCTTTAAGCTGTGTTTTTTTTTATTTTCAGTTTCCTTTTTGAAAAAATTCACAACACGCAGTTTTTTGTGGCTTCAGTAATTTTCCAACAATTTGCGCGTGATTTGATTTCTATTATTCGGCATTTATTTGTTATTTGTTTTGATTGAACGCACACATCAAAGCACAGTTATTTAGCGTTTCTCTGCTTATCAAAGCTCTCGCGTTTTGATACGAATGGAGTTCAATTTGAATTTTCGGCTAAGCGCCAAACACGTGCGCCACGCTTTGTTGACAGGCAACGACTGAAGCCGCTAAAGAAGCCGCTGGCTCTAACATCATCTGTGCGCTGCTCTGCTCTGTTAATCATCATAATGTTAATGATGCTCCCTCTGCCAGGCCCACGCCGCAACAGCTGTTCGCCTCTGGACATGCCTGTGCGTGTGCGTGTGTGTCGTCTGTGCAGACGAGCAGGCAGCGAGAGAGCGAGAGACAGCGCTCGAGAGAGCGGGATGTCGGCTCACTGTTAGCAGCCACGAAGCAGCTTCGTCTTCGGAGTCCGCTTCCAGTGCTGTTAAGTTTAGCAGAGTTGGTGGGTGGCGCCCGTAACAGTGGCCGCTGCTGTTGCGGCGCTGTTAGCGAAGAGAATGAATTAATTAATATTATTAGAAGTGCTTTTTTAATGCCAATTGGCCAATTACAAATGGCTGTGTGAACCTCTGATGTTGCGCCCGTTTCGCTTTTATGTTGTTTATAAACAAATTATGCGTGTTTGTTTTTGTTTGGCTTTTTGTTTATGGGCGCACCTACCGTCTGCCTTAAGAAGAAAGCAATCAAAAGCAATTATTGCTAATAAATCAACAGTCGATTTATGAACGTGTCAATGGATTTTAAAATACATTCCCTGTGACGTCAAAACGCCAAGTGAAATTATGTTTGCTGTCTTTGTAAATAAATAATTACGACCTGAAGCCATTTGGCATTTGACGTATGTTAAATACTTAACATATCATTGCTCTGTTAGCTGTTGAAAAATAATATTATTATTTATTTCTGTATTTTGATTAAAAGTTAACGCTGCTTTCGAGCGCAATTCAAACAGATATAATAATAATTCTCCTGCTTTATTAATGCTGTTAATTTTTAAAGCCACTTTGCTTTTTTCCCTCCATGAAGTCCGCGGCATTTCGTTGGTTTATTTTGAAACGCAGTTAACATTTTTAAGCGCATTGCGAAGCTGTAGACACCGGAAAAGGAAACTGCATTAAAACAGCAGGCGGGCTGAGGAACGAAGAACGCATATCCTGTGGAGAAACAGTTTAAACTGTAGCAAGTATAGAAATATGCTGTAAAAATTTATAAAAATTAAATAAATTATATAAAATAAATTATTTATATTAGAATGTTAAGAGTTTATAGTATTATATGATATTTCTATTGAATTACTGAAGCCATATCCTGTTAAGAAATAGTTTAAATTGAAATACGCTTTTTAAAATTTTAAATAAGATATTCAAATATTTTTTAAATTAAAATTAATGCACAAAAATATGCACAGTATTGAAAATTGTATTTGTATTGAATTATAGGCTTTGGGCATTTGTAGAGTTGTGCCTGCCTCTCAGACAGTTGCTGTTGATTTTACAGGGTATTACCGCAGTTGCGTTGATTTACTCGTTCGTGCTTTTATTTACAATATTTACAGCATAATAAACTGTAAGCTGTGAATGTGGAACATGTTGGCTGGGCTTGGCTTCGACAGCAAACGGACACGGACAGAGATCCGGACAAAAACACGGACACGAACACGGACACGGACATGGAAATGTTCTTGCTGTGCGTGTGTGTGTGTGTGTTGACTGTTGCCAGGCTCTCTTGGCCAAACCACGTCATCCACTGCTTCATTCCATAAGCAAACAAGTCGGCAGAGAAACCGCTGGAGCAGCCACCAAGCAGCCGACGTCACTTGACGCCTCAAAAAGGCGTATGGCATATGCTGAGTACCGTGGAGGAGACGGAGAAAAGGATGGAGGGGAGAAGGAGACGAAGACGTGATGTCGAGACGTGGAGGGGGCGTCGAAGTACTCTTAATAAAAAGCAAATTAGCTGAAGCACATTAAGTTGATGTGTTAAAAAGTTGCAACAGGAGCATCCGCAGCAACAACAGTCCCGTTTGGCTCTTCTGCTCTGCTGCACAGTGGTCGCCGTCATACGATAACAATAAAAAAATCTAATTCGAAATTTTACAGTTCGAATCGTATTCATCTGATAAATAAATTGGCTTCTTAAATCCATGCTTGTGTTTTCAATGTGCCCATTCGCTGCTTGCACAAAAAAAAAAAAAAAACGACGCTGTAAATTGTATTACTATCGAATGAGAAATAACGAAGATATGCAACAGAAAATATGACCAAACTATAGGGTTTTCTACTGACAGCTGCGCCCTATTATGTTATATTTGGGTATATATGAAATATATATGAGTTGAATTATTTCGAAAACTAAAACATTTCTTTCGGAAATATGGGATATAGTAGGATGTGATGGATTATCAATTGAACCATTTTTGTCACATACATACTACTTCGAAAAAATGCCAACCACTGTGCGCTGCTGCTGTTGCTTCTATGCGAAAATTAATAGTTTATTATGAGAAGCAAAAAGAGCACAAGGACGAGCGCAGCTCCGTCTAACCATTTGGCATCAATTTAATGCCTGACTATAAAATTTAAAAGCCAAGAGTCCGAGCTGTGTGGCACAGATTGGCTCCACACGTGCTGAAACATGGCCATAAATGTCCAATGGTTGCAGTTAAACTGAAACTGTAACTGAAAATGAAATCTATAAAAATTAATACGAGTGCTTGAGCGCCAATCGATTAGCCATTAAACTTCATGCATTGGTACTTGCATTTTAAAGATTAATTAAATAAGGCTGCAAATTTAATTATGATTCGATTTGGAACTTTTGCACTCAGTAGAAGCTCGTTCTGAAACGAGCTGAAGTGCAACTTCCTTCCTGCCATTTGCTGGTCATTTTCCGGTACGACTTTTGACGTCTTTGGCTTGAACTTTGCTATAAATTGCTGGCTCCATTAATTCATTTTAAATTACACGCCATTTTTGTTTCATGTGCGCTTAATGCAAATTACATGCGGCATATGCCTGTTGCAATCAGCCCCCTTCCCTTCCCCTCTCTGCTGTCCACTCCATTCACCACACTCTCTTCTTCATGCACAAAACAACTTTTGTGCAAAATCAGGCGATGAAATGTGTTTTAAATGACTTCCGTAGTTGAATTTTTTTCCGTACTTTTTTGTTGAGCTTTGATTCAACTTTTTATCGCCGAAAGGAGCGGAGGAGCAGAGGGAGAGCTGCCATTAACTATGCAAATTTGTGGACTCATTAAATGTGTTTTAATTATGATTCGAGCATAAAATGCAACAACGTGCTAATTAACATTTAATTGCAAGGCATAAACATTAAAGCAGGTTAAGTAAATGCTTAATGCGACATAATTGTTTACTTTTATGGCAAATTCCCTTTCAATTCAAACGGAAAATATGCAAATACCGAAAGTGCTTTCCAGCAGAAACTATCTGTATATCGAGTGACCTTTCAAATGCTCTGCAAGAGCCCCTCAATTAAAATATATTTTCCAGATCTAAACCAAATTTTGCCTTCTCTCCCCAAGCTGCTTCAAGTCTTGATACCCTTTGCGTAGTTTTATTTAGTTTTCCATTCTCTGCATCATTTGAGTAGTTTACTTTGTTTATTTCACGAGAAAATCTCTGCAAGAAATCACGTAATATATTTGCATATTTATGACAACATAACCCGGCGAAGGAGCTTAGGAGCAGCAGCAGCTGAAGGTGGGGCAGCTGCAACCAGGGGCAAGCTCTCAAGTGTCGTGTAAGCATCAAATGATGCTCTCACGTGTGGGCACTGAAGCGTATAAAAGTGACGAGTGTCGAGTGACGAGTGACAAATAGCAGACGAGAAATAAAGCGGTAAATGCAATTGGAGTCGTGAATTCCAACTAGGAAGCCCTTGCTGGCAATTACAGCAAATTGTTTTGCAAATTTTAAATTTATTTTGACATTTGGCAAATGGATGCATTTAAATGTGACTTTTTATGGGTTGCAGTTGAAGTGTATTAAAGCGAGCTCGCATTGCCATACAGAGCCCAATGACCCACATTTAAAATGTTATAACTGCAAACACACAAACACACACACTTCTCTACAATGCAACTAACGAGTCAAAACGAGCCAATGTACAATTAACCCAATTGCAAAGCGCTGTCAACACATACAGACGCGGGCATACACTGCGTATACGTAATATGGCAGCTAGGCGAGAGTCCTGGGTTGTGCCAGCTCTAGCGTGTCTATGTAATTGAGTATGTGTAACATTTCCTGCTTTTGTTAAACTATTTCCGCTGGCATGCGTTATTTTATTGCTTTTTTTAGTTCTAACCAGCAAGCTTAGCTGAGGTTAACTTAGAAGTTTCCACACAGGACACAGATTGCAACACTTGCTGATTGCTCGAAACTAGTTCCGCCTTCTCAATGCTCTTTACTTGCTTTAGTTTGCCTAGACTTTCATATAATTTGAATAACAATCAGTGAGAACGGAGCAGAGGCTGCTGGGGTTTTTTGCGTTTATCGGAAGAAAAATACAAGATATCATAAATCTAAAACAATCTTAGTCTGCCTGCACCATTGAAGAACCTTCATACCAAAATTGGTGTCTCTAGCTCTTATAGTTTCTAAGATCAAGTTGCTCCAACGTATGGAGACACGGATATGGAAATATCGACTCAGTAAGTCGTTCTGATCATGAACATTTTTATGCCTAGAGCTATACCTAGTCTGCTTTTCTTTTGCATTAACTCAGTAGACCCCTTTGTACTTTTCCAAATTAGTAGTAGTTGTAGCTTGCTTTAAGCCAACCTTCGTTGACGAGAGCTCTTGACAAATTGCTAATGTTCACGCTTCTCGACATCGTCCACTAATGTCGACAGTTGACTTCAATGGCCTGCCACAGATTGACATAGCACCTGCCACGTTCTAGTTGTATGTTCGGGTTTGGTTCAGGTCCAGTTCCAGTGTCAGCCAACTAAGCCTAAGCCGCCTTTTGACACGGCACGTGCCGGGGCCTGAACGCGTGAGCTCTCAGAATTCGCACTTTTCAATCACTTTACGACTGCCGATGGCACAATTTGGCAGCCAATGAATTGGCACAGTTTGGGCTAAACGATATTTAAAAACGGATTCATGGGCTGCTAATTGCAGCAACTACTTGGATATCCCAACTTGTTATGCCAGCAGTTAAAAATACATTTTTAAAGTGTCTGAAATCTTCAGGGAATTACAGCACTTTAAGTAATACTTCATCTTTGAAAATATTCAAGAATTATGTAATTTATTAGAGTAGTATTTTTGCTACTCTAGTTCGCCCAGTTGAGTGCACTTGGCCATAATTTCTTGGCTTTGGCAAATGCATGCTGTATGGCTTTTGGAGGCAAAAGCAATTTGTGCCAAAATGTTATTTACGTAGTAGAAAATGTAGAACAAGAAAAGCTGGGAAAATCATACAGTTTGTGTGTGCTGCAAACAGCTTCAAGCATTTCAATTATCTGCAATTGTATGGAGAGGTAACTACACGTCAGGAGAAGTTGAACTTCAATTTGTGCCAACGGGTGTCAAGTGTCGACTTCTGGCCTACTTTCAATCTCTCAATGCTCGGCCATCATTTAATTTATATGCTTGGCCAATTTCTTTTGACTAGCAACACGGCGTAAAATTACAGCAGAAAAAGGGTGCTGAAAAAACGGTTGCCTGGATATAAAATCAGCAGCCATAAAAAAGCCACACACACCAAAAAAAAAACATAAAAAAATAAAAAAAAAAAGGAAAAGAAAAAGTAAAATACCCCACACACATGGCGCGAATTTATTTGCCTGCCGCTGTCATTCGCCAGTCGCCAGTCGCTTTTCATGGCGTTTTTCACCACGGTAGCTGTGTGGCACAGTGGTTCAATTGAAAGGGGCAGCTGGAGCCGGCGAAACATTCAAAGTAATTGCTATGAACAGCTCAAAGGATCCCAGAGACGCGCGCGTGGGATTTGGCCATCAAACAACATCCATCTAGTTGATATATTGTCGACGTCAAAGGCCAACATATGAGCATTCCCCAAGTGCGATTAGGCGTTCTATAAATAAATTTACAAAATGTGTATAAAAACCCTTTGACCACATTAAATCAAGTTGCCTGTTTATCTTGATATGCTCCCCCCTCTCAAATGCTATATATATATATGCCCCCTATTTCTCCCAATACTCGCATTAAACTTCAATTTTCAGCTGTCAGATAGGGTCAGAGGTGGTGAGTGGGGGAGTGTCTGAGTTTGCGGTGCTGGAAAATGCATTTGAGAGATTACAAATCATTTGACCGTACACAAACAAGGGCAAAAAGGTGCAGCAGATGCCAATAAGAACGAGCAGCTCTTTATCAATGTTTATGCAGTGAACTTCTTCTAAAATATAATCAGCAAATAGTTTATAATTTGAGAAATAATATGTAGAGTCGCTCTGTATATGTAATCATTTAAATGCAACTTTAAACACCAATATATTATCGAATAGTCGAGTTAGCAGTGGTGGTAGTCGATAAAATTCAATTCGATTCATTCGACGCTAAACAGAATTGCGCTCTTTTGTAATATCTTTACTAAATCCCACAAATTTAAATATATAAACGCGCAAGATTATACTGCTTTAAGCTAAGAACTTTCTGTTCATTCGTACTATAAATATCTGCATAATATTTCCATTTCACTCTTTATTATCACATAAACTGTGCACGTGTAAACGCCTTTGTATGCGCACACAAACAGTTTAAGTTCAAGTGTAAATAGAGTCATGACAAAAGGGCAAAACGTGAGCGCACAAAAATTACAATTACTCTTGGCTTGCTTCTGTATAGCTAGGGCATCGAAGTGCTCTTATTATCCGTCTGTCTTTCAGTCTGAGCGATTTCCTACCACTTCTAGCATTTTATAAGCGAACTTTAGTACAAAGTGTTCGAAGGGGAATGTTCGGAGAATAGAAATAAATTCTGTCAGCACAATTATATTTACACAATTTTACGTTCACTTAAATATTTTTATTTAATTCGATTTTTATACACAGTGTTCTTTTCGAGGAATCGTTTCGATTGCCAATAAATGCAATGAGTGGTAAAAAGCGCAATTTTATTACATGCAATAAAGCAGAAATAAATTTTTATGAAGTATTATGCTCTACGTCTAGGTGAACTCCGAGCTTTTGGGTATATTGGATCTCATGGAATATTTCAGACTAAAGCTGATGATTAAAAGCGCATTCGAGAACACAAAATCCATGATTTCCAGTATCAAACTTCTTCTGACATAGATGCAGTTGTAGACGTTGGCAGAATTTTCCATTTTCGTGCAGCGCTTCAGATGAAGTTGTTCCAGCTAAATATCAGAAGAATTAAGTGGTATATACCAGTATGAAATTTCATTTATTTTTCTCAGTTACCTTAAGTGTAAGCAAGTTCTCCTTAATCTGAGGATTTTGCAGCAAAATGATCAATTCGTTGTCATACAGTTGGTCAAATATTTTGCGCTCGAGTTTGTCAATTCTCCTGGCCATTTTCATAGAGTGCAAAATGCCCCACATTAGCAAATTACAGACGAAAATTGTTATCAGGTTCGTTAGGTCGAGTTCCCAGTAGTATTTTAGACAGCCCTCCGTGACTTGTAGTATAAAGAAGCCAAGTCTGCTGGCGCTTGACAGCCAACACAATTTCTGCATGGTCTTGCGCATACATAACAGTCTCTCCAGAAAGATAATGCACAACAATCGCTCCGCTTTTCTAGGCTGATTTGGCGATTCCAAACGAAGTGATAATGATTTGATGAACTGCAAGTGCATCATTGTGCCCAAATCCGTTACAAAAAACAATAATACACTCCGGCCATAGTAATATTTGACAAAATAATACCCTACGCCACCATGGTATCTAAAGTCCATCCAAAGAATTATATCACCAAGTGAACGAAGAACCAATAGTTTCTTAGACAATCGTATGGGGTGCTTAAAAAACTCATTATTTAATTTTTGCATCCATAGAAATTCATTTAGCAATGCCAACACCAAATCATTGTTATATAGCAATATCCAACAGCTCACTGCGATTGAAACTGTAAAAATGCACCATGTTACATCACCCAAATGTTCGCTAACATCTTTAAAGTCCTCAATACCGTCGAGCCAGTCCTGTACAGTGATAACTACAACATAGAGGCATATCGGCCAGATGCAACACATATGCCATATCCAGATTAAGTAATGCCAGAAAGTACTTTTTACAAATTTCCCTTTTTCATGATCTAAGCTAAATTCATTTATTGCTAGAATTTTGGTTAGTACATTCAGCAGTTGCTGTAGAACTTGTAGGTAGTACGGCATGACTAATACTAATCCAAATAGTCCAAACCAAGCGATAGACACTCCATTTAGAAAATTGTTCATAATTTGTTAGTTAATAGCGTAATTATATGAAAATTACAGCAAAATGTTGTATGAAATAGGGTTTATTTTGTTCTGTTCTATGTGCTTCTTTGTAGCTTTACGTTAATCTAACAATAATTCTCCTCACTTGCATCATATGATAAGAAAAAGCCCAGCATCAGAAACACATTTGTAAACGTATAATCGATAACCTCCAGGAGCAGAAAACTCCGCCCATAGATGGAGCTTACTAGGCTTATAGAAAGTTCAGCCGTAGTGCAACGCCTGTAAACCAATTGCTCTAGCTGTAAAAAATGTCGATCGTTTAGTAAAAATTTGGGCGAAGTACGGAAATATTATACTCACCGTAGTTGTTCGGATATTTCGTTTGGTCTGTGGCTTTTGGAGGCTCAATAGCAGCTCCTGATGGCACAGATGTTCATATATCTTCTGCTCCATCTTGCCAATTCGCTTGGCCATCACGAGCATTTGAATCAAATTGCAGGACACTAAATAGCCTACCACGTACAAGTAGACTTCGAAATAAATACTAGCCGATGCGTACATATTATTAATTAAGCGTGTAATATGCATTATTATGATAAGTATTCTGGTCAGGTGAAGGGCCCAACAAGTCTTCTGCATGTTGCGTCGCACACTGAGCAACTTGCCAAAGTATTCAATGCACAAATGTCGCTGGGCATTGCTGAACTGGGTATAATTCTGCAAATGGCTTTCCAAGGTTTCAATGAAATGCAAGTGAACAATCATTCCCACATCGCTCAGATAATACATGAATGCACAGCGGCTCACAAAGACGATGGTGAACCAACGAAATGCATCGAACCCACCGAAAGTGATGTACGTGGCATAACATTCACCTAGGAAGTGAATACAAAAGCGTACACAAGACAGATTAATGGATCGTCCAAAGAGCTGTTTATACCTGCCGCCAAGCCATATAAAATCATTTAGTAATTTCATCACACTTTCTCCATTATCCAGCAATATCCAGCCAGCGAACGCAATGCCATAATTGTGGCTGTAATCGTTGAATCTGCACAACAGTTCATTAAAGTTCTCGATTTTGAATTTAACGAGATGCACGTAGTATTTTCTAACTGCCAGCAAGCACATTGGATAAATATAACACCAATGGCAGATCCTGATGTAATTGAACCAGAATCTGGAGCTTACAAACTTCCTGCTCTTGGACACATAGCGAAACTCACTTATGGCGAACAATTTGGTTAATCCATTCAGCAGATGTAGCAGTACCTTCAGGTAGTACGACATGCTGAACACTGCCTGCTAAAAGTCACACTCCAGCGAGAGCTTGAGTTCTGTTGAAAATTACCAGTATTATTAGTAAGCATTGGCAATCAAGCTAATGTAGACAAAGTGGAGCACAAAGTGCTGTCGGTTAAAATGAATGAATCCCTATTTTGTATAAGCTTCCAGTTCAAAATGAAGATTATGAGCTGTTGGTTGTCGGTAAAACCATATGAATATGACCAGTTTCTAGCTAGGTTGTAAATGAATAAATTGAGTATTGAGTAGTAATAATCTAGAAAGCAAGGTAAGGCCTGTAATATTATTTCCTTAATAACTTCTGTTATATTTAACCGATTTTAATAAGCTTTTTAGGAAGGGTAGATATAACGGTCAAGAGTATATATTCTGAATAGCAGCCTTCTATAATCAAGATTGAGCTTATTATCCATCTGCCTGGTACATACATTAGCAATTTTTTCTTGAAGCTTAAACTATCTGCTTACTTATCAACTGTAAGATACAACTCTGCTTTAACATAAAAATTGTGCTCTCTCGACAATTGTGGTCTGGAGAGAACACTTGTTTGAACATTTCCCTGAATTAACATAATGGTTAGGGCATGCTGAAGTCTTGGCTGTATACCACACGCCCTAGAAGTCGCCTTGACAACTTGTTTAACCAATACGTCAAAAAATTCTGCCTGCTTTTAGGCTGAGTATCTGTCACTTTTTGCCAGCATTTAGAAGAAGCCGTTGCTGCCAGCCAGCTGTGTCTGATATACGAGCTTATTTTCACCTACTTGGTTGTTGGTTTAGCTGCAATTTTGCCTATGGCAATTATGCTTTTAGCAGCATTTTAATTTGGCTAATTTGTGTCGGGCTAAACATCATAAAAGTTTCTGACTCCTCAAAGTTGTTTCTTTTTTTTGTGTTTTGACAAAACGAGCTACAAATTAATCGTTTGCCATTAACGTTGATTTATGATGCCGAGTTTTGCTGAAGCTGTTGAATGATGTACGATAGGGTGTGGCGCCTCTTGCCTCCCTCCCACCTCTCTGCCTACCCTTCCTCTCTCTCTCCTTCTATCGTTGGCCATATTTTCCAACACATTATTTATAGTTTTGTTGCCGTTTGCTGTTTTCTGTGGTAACAAATGTGTTGGGTTAATAGCGAAGCCAAGTTTTTGTTTATTTCAGCCTTCGACTTGTACTTGTGGCTCATTATTAATTGCTTAATATGAAAAGGATGCCGAAAAAGGCAAGAAAAAAGGCATATTTTATTTATAGCCAGCGGAATTTCATAATTATTTAGAGCTATACAATTTTGGCAAATAAATTGTGCGCATTTTTTCACAAATTTCATTAAATTTTGTGCCTAGTCTACAAGGCCAATGTACCAATGTCAATGGCATTTTTTAATAAAAATTATATAGAAATTTTCATTGGCTCTCTGGCATTATTATAGCCTTTATGATATGCGGGGGCGTGGCAGCGCCACAGCTTGTCACAATTACCAGGCATTCAGAGGAAGAGTGAGGAGAAGAGGCAGTGAGAGGCAGCATATGAGTAGAGGTTTCCCCTCTCTGCTCCCTCCCTGCTCTCTGCCCACTTGCTGACAATGCACACAGCACGTTAATTTGATTTAGACGCATTTGCTGAGTGAACCTTTTCTTTTTGGCCAACTTGCTGCTGCTGTTGCTGCTGTTGCTGCTGCTGTGGCGTTTGCTCATTAAATTTAATTTGGTGACGTCGCCAGCAGGGGCAGGCGCTGCCTGAGCAGGGGCTTGCTTCTATGTAGGCAGCGCGAATTATAAACAAAAGTCAGCGCCGCACAAGCGCCATAAATTGGTCGCTGATATTTCACACATGCTGGCCACATTAGGGTGCTTACACACACACACACACAAGTACATATATATTTTTGTATGTGTGTGTGTGAGTGTGTGCATCTGCGTACATTTCAATTTGGCCAAGTGGCGCTAATAAAATGCTTAATTTACCAGCACTTCAGCTCCCCTCGACGTGGCTGCACCCCTTCCTTGGAGTGTATTTTTAGGCTTCAGCCGCCTGTCCCTGCACTTGGCCAAATCAAAAACGTCTCGCAAGCGCTATAAAGCAAATATGTGCACACGTTGGCTAATATACCCTGTAAATGGAACTAAAGCCAAAATGAAAGTATGACAAAATGAAAGCCTAGAAAGAAATATACTTCATCTAAAATAAATGCAATAATAGCAAAGTTCCCCTGTAACTCACAGGGTATTGTTCGTTCGCATTTCGCTCGAATTGAAATGCAAGTAAATGGCCGAAACATTTGTTGTCGATCAGGTTTATTGTTTGTGGATTTTTATGATATTTTATTGCTCTGTGTGTGTGTTCTGTGCATGGTATGCGTGTATTTCTGTTTTCAATATTCATTTTGTGGTATTCGGCGTACTTTTGAGTTTATGAGCAAGGAAATTTCTTGAGCGTGTGATTGACTTGTTTTGAGTTTACAAAAACGCAAATTGACGCGATTTTACGACGTAATTGAGTTTAAATCAATAAATATTGCCTGTATTTGGCATCATACGAATTTATAGCTAGAAATGAGCTTTGTTTGTTTTCATATTTATTTGTAATTTACATGTACAGTGGGAAAAGATGATTGTAAACCTGTTCTCTGTTGGCTGTACCAGGTGTTTTCAAATGCGTAGCCAACTTAGCGAAAGAAATCATAACACAGCTGGTATTATTATTATAATTATTATTAATATTATTATTATGCTCCGTATCCTAAGGACATCTACAATCAATATCCCCAACTCATAGCGATGAATTATCTTTCATTCATGGCACTTGGAAATTTAGAATGCTGCACAGCTTCAATTGCCTTAAACCCACGTTGGGCGCCATATAAGACGTACTATTTGGCGCCCAACTTGAGCTCAAAGTTTCATAACAGACTTAGATAATCAGATCGACTCTGCCCTTCTTCTGCTTTGGTTTGGCTTCTTCCTGCAGAAAATATATATCCATAACCTTATTAACCCCCTTTCAAAACATTTGATTAACTTTCAGCGATTATCGCCAGAACATTTATATTGAAATTACCCATTTAATAATTCCAATTATATAACGAATAGTTAGAGAAATCTTTGTATCGGCCGCAATGAAGTTGTTTTCTCTAGCTACTTTATCTCATTGCATAAATTGAAAGATTTCTACAAATCCGCACATTAAACTGTCATTTCGAATGTGCTCTAAGCATCCCATTAGAATTTGTTTAAATTCAGCTACAAGTCAAGCTGGTCGGAGTTGACTTTACTTTTGGCCTTTGGCAATAAGCAAAATTGGAATGCGCATTTTTTAGTGAGGTCATTTGCCTTTGCATAAATTCACAAAGCGTATATTTATTGAAAATATATTTCTATTTCTATTTTCATTTTCATTTCTATTTATATTTATTTTTATTTGCAATGAACTTCTGTCAGAGCCAACTTTATATAATTGCAACAACAACAACGGCAAACGACACACATGGCACACATGCCGCACTTGCCACACATGCCACATTTAAGCCGCCATTATATCCAGCAAAGCGGGTTGTCTATTTCCGGTTTGTACGCCATTATTGTCATCCCCTCACTGCCCTTGGCTCTCATTGTCTGTTGTGGTTATCTAAACGTTTGTTTTGTTTGCTTCTTGCATTTCTTTTTTTCTTCTTTCATAAGCAAGTCTTCTTGCTCTCTCACTCTGTATCTCTCGCTCTCTCTGATGGCCTGCTTGCCTCTCTTGTATTCCTCAGACTTCCTTGCTATCTTTCACTCTATCTCTCTCTTAATTTCTCTTACTCCTGCCGCTTCGCTCTCTCTCTCTGCATCAGGATACATTCCATTTGGTAGCGCCGTTATGGCCCTTTTATTATGATTTTGTTGATTTCGCTTTTCCGCTGCTGCAAAATATACAAAAAATAGAAAATTTAAATACCTCACATATGAGCACTAGAGATACCCTCTAATTATTTTACAAGCTCATCCAGTTAAGCAAGACTATCAAAGAAAGACTAATTGCAAACTGCCAGCCCCGCATGAGCTGTTACATCTTTAGCTGCCTAGCTGAGGAACTCTCTTCCATTGCACTACATTTAATGGGTATCTGTTTTAGACATATCGAGTGTAGCAGAGGCTAGCTGCTGGCATTGGCAAAGTACGAGTATTCAAATGAGAGGCATCATTGTCGGCATACTCTGCCTCATAAGCAGACCAGCACTTGGGGCAACACTTGAAAAAGGCAACTTTAATATATTCTAAAACTCAGATCGACCTACTAAAGCGGGAAAGTCTGCTCCTTCAGCTTTGAAGCCATTTGCACATCTGGATGAGTTTGGCTGAAATCAATGGAAATCAACTTGGTTTAAATCAATTTGTTAGCAAAGCGGGAGGCTGCTTACCAATTCTGTTGGCCAAACTCTAATGGCTCTTAATTTTCTATGAAACAACCCCTAGGAAACAACTTAATGGAGGGAAGGGGCAGTGCAAGAGTCAGGCTCCTCAGTAAACATTTCCGCTCCATATTTGCTTTAACATTTATGGGACTGTCGAAATAAACAAAACAAAACAAAAGCCGAAAAGTTGAATTTAGTTGAAACAAGAATGAGAATTTACTTTTCTATTCTATTATGTGGGCCTGTTCGGACCTGGCATGGGTCGAGCATCTTTAATGAGCAGTTGGGCCCATGGCAAGCAAATGTATTTGCCTAGCAACCGGGGGCATAATATTTACTCTAATGTGTTTGGGAAGCCACTTTAGCAGGGGTCTCCACAGTTTTTGTTGTATTCATTAGGGAATCATTTTACAAAGGTTTTATAAATATAAATTGGTCCGAGAAGTTGTAAAATTGATGGGCAAACCAATCAAAGCAATAAGATAATATACCTAATAATATGCCTCATATTTAAAGCATGTTTTTGAATTATTCACAAGCATTGTAGTTTTTAAATTGCGTTTGAATTCTTAAATTTAAGTCTTCGATATATTTTCCATAGAAAGTTCAACCTGCAAGGGCATATAATCTGATTTCCAGTTATGAAAACATTGCATAAATCCGTTTAGTATTATTATCTGTCGACGCGACTCAATAAACCAAAACATTGTTCGAGGAAAAGCAAAATGGAAAAAAGAAAATGAACCCAGCTGCAGGCATACAAACAATAATATTAACAATAACAACAACAACGACAACGACAGCGGCCATTTCTTTAGGGTCTTAGGATGACGTTCCATGCAAATGGCAGCGACTCTAAGTCCATGATATTATACTATGTACTATATTGTATTGTGTTATGCCATCAGGCAACAATCTGCTGTCCACTTTGCAAAGCCGTCTGTCCGCCGTCCGTCTGTCGGTCTGGCAGTGACATGCATAACGGGATTTGTCATGGTTTTTGCACCAGGCGAAATATGAAAACAAATCAGGCAAAGGATGCCAGCGCACAGACATGTTTACGACAGGGAAAACAAGGAAAACGGGGAAAACTGGGAGTGCACAAAGTTTGCAGCTTTAAACGATATCAAGATATTTAAAGCATAGTTAGACTTTCTGCTACTTGCCCTGATTAATCCTGTCAGTCGGCTCATATGCTATCGTTTCGCAGCTGTTGAAATGCCATAAACTGTCAGTCATAATGCTCAGCCATATCAGACACTCGTAAACCCCACCTAATATATATATGTACACTAAGCAGCTTCCATTTCATGGCATTCTGATTAGTCCTCAATCTGCTGATGCTCGTTTGTGTTCTGCGTGTCCAACGCTTCACTGCGCTTAAGTCATCAACTTGTCAGTTTTTGTTGAGCCAAACATATTGGCAAACGCGACCTCGAAAAAGCACAGACGACTCCTCAGACAATTGCCTAGTGTAGTAACCTAGGGAAAGAGTCGGGGCGCCAACAGACATGCTAACTATGATCATGAATCAAATCTGACTTCAGCAAAAAAAAGTGTTGAAACAAAAGACAAGAGTTGCTGACACTTAGACGAAGAGTAAAATACCCTACATAACGTAGAGCATAGAAGATTCTTGCTTGTAAAATTTCTTAGCATACTTTTTGGAGCTGCTCAAAATAAAAACCATTAACAGCTAAATGTGTAGATAAATCTTTAAAGTTAACTGTTATAAATTTTATATTTTAAGTTAATTAACTTTATATATATAAAAGAGTTTGTATTATTCTTTCAAAACCCTATAAAAACTATTAAACTATAAAACAGATTTATCTTGCGTATTAAACTTCAAAGCATTCTTCTTGGAGCTGATTTAAATTAAAGCAGACGACATGGACTACATAGATAAATTTTCTTGAGTTAATTAACTTAACTTATAATAAACATTTAATTACAATTTTTAATATGCATATAACTAGTTTATATTTGTATTTATACTGTAAAAATTGCCATAAACATGTTTCAGAGTTCGTGTTTATCTTGTATACCCTCAGCCAAAGTAATAAAAAAAAAGTAAGACATGCACAGTCAAATGGATTTGACGCCAGCATACAGTTTCGCTGGGAGCTGAGGTATGGCATGGACAGACAGAGCATGGAAATGGAAAGATGCAGACCAGACAGAACTTAAAGCTGTTATATAGGGGATAAAGTTCAAATAATTGCCAAGTGTGTGGCGTTGACTTCATAAAAATGCCATAACTCGACATTTTACAATGGCTCCATGAACTATGTGGCATCAACTCTTTCAAGGTTAACACGCACAGCTCTCACACTCCTTGACATTTGCAGCGTTGAGCTTTATGCAAATCGCCAGACGTGGGAGAAAAACTGCTGTATATAGTGGCAGTGTCTGATGCACATACAGATCAGCTGCAAGTAGTTGCATCAAGTGCGTGTTCAAATGAGATGCACAATGATAATTAAGCCAATTTGCTGCAAATGCGGTTAATGCTCTTATGATGGCTCTTCCGCCATTCATATGCACTTCACTTAAATATATAAATATTTTATTATTGCATTTCACAAATGAAAACTGCAAGTTGTTTTTTATTAAATACTTGATTAATATTTTTAAAATTACTGAAAGATAAAATTCAGATGGATAATGTACTTGGCAAGTCCTTGCATATATTGGCATGCCGATAAGTATGCTATGCTGGCCTCCAAAGGCATCAACAATGGAAATTAATGAGCAGTCGACACAAATTGGGGCAGCTTCTGGCCAAGTTAAGTAATGGCAAGCTGTTGATAACGCCAACTGGCCATGGGAATTGCCAGTAAAATTATTGTTTTATTTTCGTTTCTTTTGGTAATGGAAACTTGCATGCAATTAGCTCGTTTTTGGTGCTAGTTTAAGCTGCTGTTTGCGTGTTATATATGTTTTTCTTTTAGCACTTTGGAAACAGTTTGGCCTGTGCTTGTTAACTTGGTTAAATGGAAACTGCTTTGGTCTACAGCCACTCATCTTTTGCCGCCGTAAGCAGCTTCACATGCGTCAGCAAATTTATCGCCTCGGGCGCTTATGGGGCAGCACCAACTGTTGCCCCTATAAATTTGTTAGTAAATTTATCAGAGCGTCGCTGTCGACGGCAACGTTGGCGTTGACGCCTACGCCGCATGATGCTCATTATTTGTTAGTCTCGACTCATTTCTATACTCTTCACAAACAAACAATATGAAACGGCAAAAACAACTATAAAAATCCCGTTTCATAGTTTAGAGTTTAGTTTAGAGTATAAGAAAGAAATATACATAAGTTTAATATAGTTTGACTGTAGCCTTCCGGAGTACTGATCTGCTCCGCCCTCATTGGTTGCATTCAACTAACTACATATTTCCAGAGCATTTGTAAGTCGGTTACTGTAAACATAGGCTGGAACTTGTTTTTACATGGTCTCCGGCACATTTTTATATTTATAACGTATATGTACTTTAAAGAAAGAGCATATAGTATACATGAAAATGATGGAAATGAGCATACAAGTAAGAAAGATTTTGTGTTAAATATTTTACATGCTGCCGACCAAAATTGTTTGCCCAAGAATCTTTTGTTCTGCTGCTGTTGCCGCTTTTCAAAATGTCAACAGCTTTCCCAGACTTGGCCCAATTGTGTCTGGGCTTCATCGGTTCCTCTCGGATGCGCTCTGGGCTTGCCAAGTCAAGTCGGTGAGATGTTGCCGCTTTCTATATATATTTCCATTGCCGTAGCTGCTGGTGTTTCAGTTTTTATATGTTTGGCAGTATTTTTTTGTCTTGATTTCATGTAAAGACATTTACAAATTATGCTGCATAGCTTCAGGGGGCAGCATACAACAAGCATCGAATCTCATGTCTGCAAGTCGGGTTCACAGTTCAAGTCTCTGGCGAGGCAGACAGAGAAGGAGGCAGAGAAAATTGAGTGACAATGACGCGCAGCAAAGGGACCACTAAAGAAATCTGTAGAATCTGTAAAATCTGTAAAATCTGTGCTATATGCGGGTCAAGTAGTCGCCCAGGGCGGCATTTACCTTATACTAAATTGAATGCGTGTCCCTCGAGTGCAATGTGGCTTTATAGCTGTGGCCCATTTATTTTTAGACGCCAGTTTAAACTGAATAATATGTGAGCTGTTGCCTTTTAAATTTTTTACACATTTTATTTACACAATAATCTGTCTTGCGTCACTGTGCAGCTGCTGGGAATTTCCTTAGAAATTCTTTACTTTACTTACTGCTAACTACATTGAGATGCTTCTCATTCTGCTGCTTAGTTAATGCATTTTAATCAAGCCAAGCTCATTATAAATTAATTCAACTGCAACCAGAGTCGAGCTACAGGTTTGCGATTAGTTTACCTGAATAGGCTTAGCTCTAGGATCCCCATCTCGCCCTCTGAGTTGAGGTTTATATTATGGCATTATATTCATTCTTTATGCACAACAAGCAACTGAAGAACAAGGCAGCAGCCATGGCTGTCGAAGTGTGGCTCTGGCATTGTAATACCCACACTGCTCTACCAGCTTATTGCATTTGCAGTGCGACAAATGGAAGATACAACTGCTGGTATTTGCCTCTGCTCCTTTACTTTGCTCACAAACCAAAGGAGAAAAGGAACTTAAATATAGAATATTTTATTCAACAGCCAATACTCCCAAATTAATCAAGCTTTTTCAAAGTAAACAGATAATTTTAACAAAAGCTTCATTTATTAGGTGTTATTTCTAGAGTAATTTTAGGCTATTAAAAACTCTGTTTTTATAAACAAATAACTTCCTTTTATTACGCTATAAAAATATCGAGAGTGAATGGCATTTAAAGTTGCCATTCATTCAATTTTTATTCAATGTTCGTTCATCTAAATGCCATTAAGCACATTTAAATAAATAAATAAACATTGTGTACACTATCAACATACAAAATGTATCTCGTATATTTCATTTATCGCTATGACCACACCATATCACCGATTACAGTCTCTTTGTTTCAGTTGATTTTAAAAATCATGTATTCCATTGCATCGGAAAAAATAGTCACACAATAATAAATAATCCAATAAAATATGTAAAGACCTAGGTCGTTTCGGCTTGCCACGGTAATCAAATAAATGATTCGTTCGTATACAATGAATTCTGGCCTGTCATAAAGATGACAATTTTTCATTCACATTTAAGGGGTATTTTTTTACTCTACCCCCTAAAAGCAGCAACTACCTTTGTGCCTTTTGGTGAGCCAAAAAACCAGTGCAGAACGTTGGTTGAATATTGAATACTCTTACGATTAAAAAAATACCCCAATTGCAAATTGCTCAGTTCATGTTAAAGCTAGCTATCTATAGCTCGATAAAAGATAACTTTAAATAAACAAACATGAATTTCAAGCAGTTGGTCGTGTCATGTCAACAGCAAGAGAATACCTTTAATGTAGTGCAGATTTCATATGCAACATTCGAGTGCGCTTTTGCCAGTCGTATTATATTAAAGGATGAAACAACGATTGCAGCTGCAACTACAATTTTCCGTCTACATTTTAGACCCTGTACTTTAAAGAAGTACAAAAGAGTATATAAAGTTAGTGCAATTAGAAAATGTCTGTCTGTCTGTCCATGAACGTTTATGAACACATAGATCTCAGCAATTAAAAGAGCTAGAGACAGTTCTGTGAGGCATTGGTCAGATCGGCGAACGAAAGTTCGGTCAGCAATAGTTGGTCCATCCGGAGTTCGGCTAACGGTAGTTCGGACAACGAGAGTTCGGCCATAGGGTGTTCGGCTGACGAGAGTTCGGACAACGAGAGTTCGGCTAGCGACAGTTCAGCTAGCGACAGTTCGGTCAGTCAGAGTTCGGTCATCGGGAGTTCGAACAGCGAGGGTTCGGACAGCGAGAGTTCCGCTAGCGAGAAATCGGCCAGTGAGGGATAAATAATATATATTCTAATACCAAGCCTACTTGCCACGTCAGCATCACTCGGCTCCAGCCACTGCACTGTAATTAGCAGCAATGCAGCAGTCGTATTTATAGTGATTGCAGTCAGCGCTATAGTTGCCTCTAGATCAGTTCCCGCCAAACCCGCTAACCAGTCCGCTTCTGTGGTAAGCGAACAAGTCGCCAGCTAGAGGCAGCAGCGCTCGCTCTTTGCAGCGCTTGGCCGCTCTCTATTCGCTTGCTCTTGCTGCCTCTCAAAGCAAGCGCAGGCAATTACGTGTGTGTGTGTGTGTGTGTGTGTGTGTGTGTGTGATTAATTGAGTACAAAGGGAGGCGAAAAGAGTTGTGCCGTGATTGTAGCTCATACGCGCAAATATTGCCTCTGTATGTCACGCAGTGGTGCGGTAATTATGGAAACATTACGTCCGACTACAGCATTCCCTGCTGATCTGTACCGTCCTTACTGGTTTTTGTTCGCATTGATTTATTTATCAAGTGAGCCCATATCAATTTGTAGGTGGTTAAGCGAGCATTGCGGGTGTGCCGGGGCACAAACAATTGTAGTATTTTATTTTAATTTTCAGCAATTGCTGATACTAACACTTTGTAACGGTCGCTGCTGTCGCAACAATTTGTCACGCTTGTACGAGAATATCTACTAGAGGTCTGCATGAATACATTCAAAGCGGCATATGAGACAATTGAATGAATTCTACTGCGAATTCGAAGGAATGTGACCGAATACACTCGCTATAGCAGAATTGAATGTTGAATCAGCCGAGAAAAATAGGTGGATTAGTGCGCAAAGTATTCTACTAAAAGAATAAATTATAGACAATTTGTTTAAAATATAACATATTTAATTGTATTATTCGTCATTTCAATTAATATTTGGATGCTACAACAACAACATTTTATTGATGCTTTAGGTTTATTATGATTAGGATTTATTAATTCACCCAAGCCCAAAATTTTTCTGAATTATAAATGCGATGCGAACTCGAACTCAGCAGAGTCCGTTCGCACTGAAAAATAATACAATTTTCAAGAGTACTGAGTGTGAACGTAGCCGTGCAGCCCTCCAATATCTAATGCAGATTCCTGGGACTCCCCCGCTGTAACATGGCTGGTGGCCATGTTGCAATAAAATTAATTATACAGTTATCTGACTGGCAGCCATTGCAAAATCTCATTGTCTGTTATTTTTGCTTGGCGTGTGCTTATTCATGTTGTCACCGTCTTCGTCTCCGTCTCGGTTGCCCTCTATTAGTGCTTCTTTTCAGCTTATGTAAAGCAATGCAAATAACGTCACGGTACGACATTTTGATTATGAGACGAGAGCAGACAGAGCAGTACGACTCGGTACTCAAACACTCACAGTCACACAGTTACATAAGGCTTCTTGCCACAGCCATGCGTAATTATAGCACAGAGGCACGAGCTAGAGTATCTGGACCAGAAACCTGCACACGTGTCTGGCTGTGTGGGTTTGGCCAAGATGGAGATTACAAAGAGGAGAGGGGCCGGGGGACAAGGTGTGGACAGGCATACGCATACATACTTACACTGTAAGTGCTTTTGGTTTCATTCTAATCCAAGCAGAGAGCTCTGCAATGGATAAGAGACGAGTCTATAATATGCTAAAATTCCTGGAGGCTGCTTGAAGTCTAAAATTAGATACGCTTCAGTTAACTGATTATGCGGCAGCAACTGGCAAATTGTGTCCATCGAGATGCCGGGCTTATCTTTAAAGCCATATACAAGTTGACAATTTGATTGTCGCATAGCTGCCGACCTCAATGGCTGCCAGGGGAACTAATCAGTTTTTTCGAGTCCCTTTTGAACCCTTTTCAATAATGCACGAACATAGCGTCGACAGCCTGTCAAACATGTCAACAGTTTCCCACCTCCACTACCAAAAAAATAGCAAAAGACAAAATCTATGTTAAGCATATGCAAAATATAGCCACAATCCACAGCTTAAAGCTGCCTGGGGTGAGCATGAAAAGCAATTTAAATGTAATCTGATAAGATTTTCTTGGCTACTTATTCGTCTGCCAGCCAGCCTGCCTCCAGGTGGCCAATACGGAATGTGGGCAAGTTCTAGGCGAGGCATTGGTATTTCAATTCCCCGCTGACTGCGGGGGCGTGGCTCATCTAGGAGCCGTCTCCAGGACGTTGCCCTGTCAATGCAATTCGCAGTGTCAGTTCCAAGAAGGAAAAACAACGCCAAAAGAAAAAGGCGAACTTAATGAAACCGGCCATGTTCAGCTAAATTGCATGTCAATCAAGTGAGAAACATTAGAGGCATGGCAGCCACTTGAAATTGTAAAAATGTATAAAGAATAATTTAAATAAAAGCAATTTTATAATAAGAACAATAAAAAAATTTTGATATTTTTAATATAAAATTTATTTAAATTAAACAACATAATAATAATGACTGTTTCATTAAAAATTAAAATGTAATATGTTAATGCTTTGTTGAATAATATTTTATTATATTACTTACTTCCATCGATAAATCTTAATTGAAATTAATTGGACAAAGAACTTATAATACTTTAATTCTTTGTTGAATAGTATTTATGTGAATGTTGTTTAATTTTATTTATTGTAATATTCTTTTATTCTATTTAAAAGACAAATTCCTGCCTCCATAAATCTGTATAACAAAGAATTTATATAATTTTAAGGCTTAATTAAGGGGTATTATATTATAAATAAACTAACTATTGTAAATGGTATTTTAATTTATTAAATATGCAATGTTTTCTGCTTTATTTTACAATGTGAGTCGTAAGTTCATTTGGTAACATCGCTACGATAATCGATAATTTATCTCACACATTTTATCGGTACTTAGTATAACGTAACAATTATTCCAGTAATAAATTACAATCCCAAATATAGAATATTTACTCCAATAATTATTCCTTTTAAATTTTCAAAATATTTTACTTTGCACTCGATTTTATGCGAAACTCCGAAAAACAACCACAGCTCTGTTAACGCAAGTTCCCCTACCTTGCTGGTTAACAGAAAATGTTATCATTAACATGGCGCTGTTGCTCTCACTCCGAATGCTGTTATGATTCCAGCTGGAATGCCGTCAGCTGTTTAACGCTTTGCAGACAACTTGGCTTGAACTTATTGATAAGAACAGAGCAATACAAAAATGTTTGTAGCCATAAGTCTAACAATGTCAATAATGTTAACCCTTGCACCTCAACATTCAAATTGAATTATATTTATTTCTTTAAAGTTTGTATGGAAAGTCACCTTCTGTTGTACATCGAATTATATAGAAATATCTCGTTTCCCTACTCGCTTCTTCGGCTGCCATAGTCTGTTGACTTTAGCCGGCAAATGGTGCGTGTCCAAATCGCATATGGAGCTGTGGGCGGGGGGCGTGGTACGTGGGACGTGGTTAAGCCGAGGCCCTAGCTTCTTGCTTATTTTTTTTTTGTACTTTGTCGTGTGCAAATAAAAGGAAATAAAACAAATCGAAATGAAAACGAAATCGACATAAATAAATTGTCGGCAAAACGTTTTTATCGTTGTCGCAGCCTTTGACACATTTGCTTAATGGACAAAAAGCGACCAAAAAAAAAACAAGCCCTAACAATAATTCCAAGTGAGACGTGAAACGTGAAACGTGTGCGGACCTCATGGCGTATGCGCAATTAAAATATTTTGCGCGTGTAATCGCATTGCGTTGGCTGAGTGCAATCTATTGTATTAGTTCTAGCTTTTCCACTCCACTTGGAATATTTGCTCTGTCTGAGAATTTCAATATGCTGTCGTTTTCATAATTTAAGTGTTGTGGGACGCATTAATCCAGCAAAAACTCTTGTGAAATGAAATGAATTCAGCATCATTTACTTTTTGCCAACTTGATTTATGGCCAAACGTATCGAAGCGTATACGAACTAGTTCATTGACCAATCGGTATATATATTATATACATTTAGTGGATTTTCGCCTTACCACAAACAAACGCTAATTGCTCGTTTAAAAGCTAGTGAATGTCTAGAGCAAGTTAAACCAGTGAGAACGGAGCGGATCAATGGGACCGAAGGCTGCAGTTGGACGTAGCCGACAGTAGGATAGTCTGTACATTGTGTTTCAATAATACATACAGTCGAGCGAATTGTTTGTTAAGTATCTTCGCTGTTTCTTATCATAACATACTTGAATATATCTCTTATATTTTACAAGATCTAGGCGTTTATATAGACAGGCGGACAGACGGATTGGTTTATGTCGACTCAGCTCTTCGTCCATAGCAAGAATATCATCGTACATATAATTTGTGTTTACTACCATGACTCCTTTCTATTTACACCAACTTAATAGACCCTCTTATACTTATTTAAAGCACAGGGTCTAACCAAAACTTTCGGTTATTAATTTTTATTGAATTACAAGGGTTTTGTGTGTTCGGTTCGGCTTGGAGTCGTTGCAATGCAAATGAAATGCTTGTGGCATGCCACAGTGGCATTGCTCGCACATATTGCCGCCGCTTAATGCCGCATCCAGAGCTCGTGGCTACATTGTTTTTCCATTTATCCGACTCGTTTTAATTGCCAACCAAGCTAAAATAGCCCACATTACTGGCATGGCAAAAGCTTTTGTCTATGTCCCAGCCTAATATCTAATAATTTCAAATTGTGTGCGATATATTAGCGTAGCAATTGTGGGCTTTACAAATTTGTAAAGGGTTCCACTGGGCGAAACGAGCGGCCATTAAATGAGGGAAACTGCCGCTGTCTGGGGCACGCTTTTAGTTGCAAATCGCAATGGAAATAAAAAATGTTTGGGCTTTCATTTGGCATTAGTAGCTCAGCGTTCAAATGGACTTGATTTAGTCAAAGCGGCAGCAAATACGAATCGAATAACCACAAATGGCCAAAGTTGCACGGACAGCGAAGGCCTTTTATTGACAGTCGTTTAAAGCAAGCGTTTCTAATTTAATTTCAACTCTAATTAATTTTATTTGTGCCCAGCCTAAACAAACCTCGGACGCGAATCCTTTGTAAACGAACCCATAGACCTGACCCCTGACAACAGTTTGTCCACCGAGAGTACCTAAATGTACTTTATAAACTGTTTACATATCGCTGGGAGAAGTTTCTGTGTAAGCAGGATAAGCATAAATTTGATTTAAGCACAGTGCTCAGCGTAATAAAGACTTGATGGCATTGTGAGTTCATTGTTTTAACTGCCAGCTAATATGCTCTTAAGTGTAAGTGCTACTTGCAACCGAGTCACATTCATTTATTTATAAGCAACTCAGGCAATTATCAACAAGTCCCCGACAAGCATTTGGCTGTGTTCCAGCTCGGCTTTGTTGTTCTTTTTCGTTCCATTTTCATTTTTATTTTATTCTCTGTCAAGTTGCTCTCAAGTTCACCTGCATTGTGTATGAATGTCACGCAAATGCTGTTAGTTTATTTTATTGCCACACGCTCTGCAAGTTTAAGCAGCTCAAGTCCTTCAGAAATCTGAAATTACTTTGGTTATGTTTTCTCAGTAAATAAACGAAATCACTTCAATTGCCGTACAGCTTAAAGCGTTAATCCCACTGCTCATCAAAGGATTTTCAGCAACGCCCACAAATTCATATCAGTTACAGGCAATTTAAGAAATTATTTCCATTCAGTTTTAGAAACCCTTTGATTTATTATCCCATTCAACCCAAGGTTGCCGACAGTTGACCGTTTGCTGGCAGGAGGTTTGACAGGGGCAGGGCACAATTGTCTTGGACTTACGGTCGCGTCTTCAAAGCGCCGTTTATCTAATGCTAACTACTCCTTTGGGTGTCTGCTCCGTATTAAAACGACCTTTACGCCTAATGCCAAACAATGCCAAGGACTCGCTGGTCAGCAAAGCAATGGCTTTGCACCGCATAAAAAATTCATTCATAAAGTGGGTTTATCTTTTGCATTTGCCTGAAATTAACGTTAACGCCCAACAAAATTTATTGAATACTCTTGAGGTTTCCTTTAGGGCTTTTTTTAAATTTTCCCCAATTTCCAGACATCAGCTCAAAGAGCTTGCTTAATCACATCTGTGGTGGCTGCTGTCTGGGTTGCTTTAAATAAATTATACTCTGAGAAAAATAATGAATGAATAGAAAAGGTCTGCAATGAATCTAGTTTTGTGAATGAATTCAACTTACTAAAGACACAAAACGGGATTGATTTAATGAAATTCGCAATGTGCAAAAAATGTTTTAATTAAGTAAGAATTCAATTTTATTTTGATATTAAAAAACCAATAAAATATAAATCAGATTTTCAGAAACTAGCCTAAATAGAGAATTTCATTGTTGGTTCAAGATTTTTTCTTAATTTACGGACTATTTTTGAATTGCTTTAAAGTTTATTTAGCTGCATAATTATGTAATAAAATCACCTTATTTCTGCATATTAAATTGCCTATAATTGATTTTAATTCATGTTTAATTTAATTTTGGTTAATAATCGTTGGGTTCATTTTATTATTATTCCATATTTTTTCTTAGTTTAATCATAATAATTAGTTTCAATGTTTAACGATGCACGCACATAAAAATCATATCCATTTAATGCAAGTTATCTTTTTATTCTAACAAGTAACAAAATTGTTTTGTTAAATTTCTATCAATAAAATAATTTTTATTAAAGTTACATAGTGGTCGCAATTTATGTAAAAAATATAATTTTTAAATTAAAGCTAATTAATATGAACATAATTTTATTTTTCAAAATGTAACTGCAGCAATTTCACCTCTACAGGGTATTTGCTAGCTTTAATGTTTGCTCAACTTGCTCTATTTCAGTTAGTTCATTAAATAGTCTCAGAGCAAATAGACTAGATCCTTGGCATTTGCTGTGTTTGTCTTTTTGCTGGAAAGTTTCCATTAGCATCTCGTCCCGTCTGGCAAACTTGTTATGCTGGTTGTGATTGTTGTTCTTTCATTTGTTATTAAAATTTTGGTTACAATTCACATTGTGTCTTGCCTTTACTTTGTATCAACAATATATATATAGATGTGTATGCGATATGTGCTGACTTTCATATGCAAATCCGTAGAAAATGTGAGCTATTTACTGTTTATACTGCGTATCATTTTCTATGGATTTCAATTTATCAGCTTCGTTTCGTTTCGTTTCGTTTTGCACCCACTCTCGAGATGAAATTCAATTTTCTTCTCGGTTGCCATATGAATTTCCAAATTTCCAAAAATTGTTTGCACAGGCATGCGAAAGGCAGGCACATCAATTGATTGAATTCTGCGGCATATGTGAAGCACCACAGAAGTAGACAGCAGAGAAAGTGAACCAAAGATTGAGAGTTTGCATTTGCTTTGATTGATTGCTGAGCAATTTTAAGATATGACCTGCTCATCTGATTGATGGTCAGCGGTCAAGCACGTGCCATCCGATGCACTCACAGATCATTCAAATAATACCCATTGTCTGGCAGGGTTTTCGGTGGGTTCGTTGAACTGCTAATTAAGCCAAGCCAAGCCAAAGAAAGCGTCTTTCCAATTGACATGTTAACGTGAAAGTTGTCAGCCAGCACAGGTGAACTAATGAGTTGACTGCACAGGTGTCAGCTGGCGGTCCATAAGCGTCTGCGTCTTGTAATTAAAGAAGCTTAAGCCTGAAGGGCTTAGCTCCAGACACGGGTCATAGTTCACGCTGGCATATGTCTGCCTCATAAAACAGATACTGAACTTTCGATTCGGATTGGTTGTTAAGTCCCAAGAGTTATGGCGCTCGGCTGAAATAACAATCGAAATTTCACACTGCATTAAATCGTTTGTCATAAAAGTATGCACACTTTTCACAGCTGAACTGTTTTTATATTAAAGCCAATTTAGTTGCCTTCAGCGAGCAGCAAAAGGAATTTGCATTCAGCAAATATGCTCGCATTTTTTTGGGTTAATTGTAAGGTTTGTGAAAAAATTCATGAAAATTATTTAAGCGGAAATGAAATTGAAATTGAACGCAATTCAAACAGAAGATGAATCCCTCGCAGCGACAGACGAATAAAAGACGCCATTTTTTTCTTTTTTCTGCTTTTATTGAGCATATTAAAATGTTTACACTTGAATGGCTGCAGCATAGGCAACAATAACTCGCTTACGATAACAGGGCCAGGTTGTCAGGGCCAAGGCCAAAAGCAGCTCTCTCAATGGATGTCCTGGCAACAGCAGCAGGCTTCAGTCAATCACAAAATCCAGCTTCCTGTGCCACATGTTCGAGTTGTTGAGTTGATTTGAAGAGCGACTGCTTGACCTGTGTCATGCATAAATTGAATCAGAAATATCTTTAATATCTCTGCCTGAAATAAATGTCTTGAGTACATCGATTTGCCTAGCCCATTAAATTTAATGCCTTTAACAATGACTACTAATGACAACAACTAACGCAGAAGGCCACAAGTAACTGCCATGTTGTTGTTAATCGAACCGCATGGGCAACACAATTAACTCCATCAGACTGACTCTTGCCTGGCCCTTTGCCCTGTCCAGCCAGGCGCGTAGTTTGCTAATTAATCAAAACAATCGCCAGCGCATTTGCCTCTAATGTGTGTGTTCACTGTACAGTGCACACAAAAGCCAAGGCACGACCTTGTCTGATCTGCTCCAAGTATTTCAGCTAAGACATGGTTCAATGCGCCTACGCCCCTCTTATCTATAGCTGGGGGCGTGGCAAGAACGATATGTGAAAAGGCCAAAGAGATGCGAGATTTGCTTTCTCCAAGGCTGAGAATTGAATAAATGAAATGACATCTAATTAAAATGCTTTTGAATTCAATCTCTGGCGCAAAATTCCCCAGAAATTGAGCTCTTAAACAGCCCAAAATTGCTTTGAAGTTGGAGTTGAAGTGAGCCTAGGGAAATACGCCTCATAATTACTCGACACAAAATAGAGTAGAGCAAAAAAAATCTCAGAAAAATATTTAGTGTGTTTCCCTATACATTGCTCATCGATTTGTCCTTTTTTCAGCCTGGTAATTGCCTAATGTCCATCATGGTAAGCTCCACTCAAAAGAGGAGAGAGCAGACAACAGAGAGTGAGAAAAAGGGCATAAGGAGAAAAAAATGTTGCCACATAATTAGAAAAGAAAGCAAATGCCACAACAGGGTGTCACTCAAAGTGAGAGGCAATTCCTGATGGCAGCAAAATAAAAACGCAATTTGATTGGATTTTTCTTTACGACTGGACTTTGGGGAGCAGACCCAGCCAAGTATATTAACAGCAGCAATGATCGACAGGTCATAAAGCGTAGCAAAAGGCAGACAACAAGCAGCCATAAATAGAAATACGTTACGAGCGGAGAATACTTTAAACAAAGCACGAAAATTATTAAAAATAAAAACAAATATTGCCGCACTTTGTATTAAAATTAAAGCGCCCAGATCACGGAGTTTGCGATAAAGAAATTTGATTTAAAAATAACTCAACAAGAGCTTTGAAAGAAAAGTTTACCACCTTCAGCTGGGTTTTTCTTTTTGCTTTTTTTTTGCTGTTTGTGGTGATGCTGTCATGGCAGCAGCATCGACCACGCCCCCTCCTCTTTTATATAGCCAGGCATCCAGAGGATGTGCACACGTTTTTTCGCATTACAAAGCAAAAGCTGCTTATACCTATGTGTACACATTGGAATTGGTTTGAGCAGACTTTCACCTCGATATGCTCTCGACTTTGGGGTTTTCCCTTGCAGTTTTTATCATGCCACAAAAGTATTGTCCTACGACGATAAGGCCAAGGAAGGAAGCCAGTCAGAGAGAGGTGTTTGTCAAAGCAATTCAACTCTTTGATTCGCTTCAAGCCATAAAGAATGCTTTGCGTTTATTTTTGCCCAACACTCCCCACTGTGCAGTCTAATATTGCGTATACGCCGCGTGGTGCAAACACTTTCGCAGCGAAGCTCAACTGGGAATTGCAATAAATAAGTCTGAAAATTGCAGTTTTACTGTTTTACAACTTGTCAACAAAACTGCGAAAATTCTGCTTAATTGGCTTTTTTACGTGCATCATATTTTCACATCTATTTCATATTTGTGTGTTGTTTTTTCGTTGCTGTGGTAACCGATTATAATGCTGCTGTTTGTTGCATGTTTGTGGTTGTGCTGCAACAGGAAAACTGTTTCGCCAATATAAATAAACGGATTTGTATAAAAACCAATTAAATGCATTCAACAACAAAATAACTACGACTAACAGCTAAATCGAATGGCATAATAATTAACTCACAGAATGCGTTTTTCCATCTATGACAGCACACAAATGCAGCCTACATAAACACCAGAAATTCATTTATAGCTATTCAATTTTAATGGTAATTATATGCACGATTGCGTGAATATTATGTAAGGATAGAAAAAAGAAAAGATATAATTTTTAATGTATTATATAATATAATAAATTAATTATTAAAAATTACAAATTTAATTGTGCATAAAAAAATGTTTAATTAATACCAAATTTATAAATCATAAGTTAATCCATCGAGAGTTTGGTCAACGATAGTTCAGCCTACGAGACTTCTGTCTACGAGAATTCGGTAATTGAAAGTTGGGCCATCGATAGTTTGCCCAGCGGGAGTTGGGCCAGCGAGATTTGATATTTTAAATGTAAAAATTCTATAGTATTTTGAAAAGAATTAATTAATAACAAATATATATATTTCATTTTGGTTTTTTTTTTTTTTTGAAATTACAAGTTTAAAGTGTTTAATTTATAACTTATATTATACTTGATATAACCTTTGCTATCAGTAAGCTACTGATTTCTTATTGCATAAGTGGAATTTTTGATAATTTCTCTCTCTACATATATGCATAAATAATTGTTGATTTAATTCATGTATTTCAAAGAGTCGGACACAAAGCACAGCCGTGGCAATTATAAGTTTATTTGTATGCTCGCGGACTTTTTCTCAGTTTTTTAAGGCCAAACCACAACGTGTCAACTCGAGCGCTTTGCAGAGTACTCGTTTATGTTTAATGGCAAATATTAATTGCGTACTGTTGCCACAGTTGCCACAGATACTGTGGCAGTTGCCATTGCAATTGCAGTTTCACTTTCGGTTGCAGTTGCAGCCAGACTCTTCCAGCTGCAGATGCAATTACACTTATGCCGAGGTTGCCTGGGGCCATGTGCGTATCCTTTCAGTTTAATTGCGCTTGCAACAAGATGGCAACTCTGGCAGTTGCTGTCGATTATTGTTGTTGTTGTTGTTGTTGCTGCTGTTGTGCTCAGTGTTGTGTTTTCCCCCACCCACTGTCAACATGTCACACCATCACGTACAGTATAATTTCTGTTGAATTTCGTTTTCATTTCCGCGCTGTATGCCCTGCAACGGTCACCATTTATTTGCCTAGCACATAGTGTTGCGGCATGAGGTGGGGGCAAGAAGAGTTGGGCAGTGGCAGCCAATCGAATCGACCATTCAAATATGTATACACCTACAGATATGGGCGATAGAGGAATGCTTAAACATACTTACACACGCCAGCAGACAGAGAGGGCAACCGGAGCATAAATTTCATTTATATCCTTTGACTGTCTCAGCAGCCAACGCCAGAGTTTCCCACCAGTCGCCATTTATTATTCAACGGAAATGAGCACAAAAACTGCGTCTGATAAGCGTGCGTGTGCGTGCATGTTTGCCTGCTCCCCTCCCCTCTCTCTCTCTTCAATCTCTCTTCAACTGCAGCCTGCTGCCTTTATTGTTGCCTGCGGACGCGTTTCGCTTATGTTGAGAATTAAAAGTAACTGTTAACTCTTCTACCACTTAACTTCCGCCTCTTCAGCTGCGCTTGTCGCTTCGGCTTCGGCTTCTTCTGACTTTTGGCGGAAGTCGCTGCGCAATTGCCAACATCCGCCAATGAAAGCAGCAGCAACAAATAGAACAACTGTCAAGACCTGCACGTGTGTTTGACTACGCGTATGGGGGCAATCAAACTAACTGAGAATTGCATACACTTCAGTCGCTTCTACATCAGACTATACCCGGGATGCTCAGGCATTTGTCAGTACGAGGCTAGAAGCAATATGACTGCTCATTTCCTGTGCGCACAACGGAAGCTATTTATAAAAGCCAGAGGGACGAGAGGGACAGAGGCAGGCTGAGATGCTGAAACGTATCAGTTATAAAGATAGCTAATAGAGCATGCGAACCGGTTTGATGAATTTGCATCCATGCAAATATATAAATAAATCTGAATATATTAAACAGCTTTAAACATTCCCATTAAAAAGTAGTGCAATTATCTGCAGTGTGCAATTAAATTAAAAATTTATTTGGGGATAATTTTTATTGCATATCTTTCTACGAAACAGAAGTTTAATTGTTTCTTCATTATAAATTATATATTAATAAATTAATAGTTGATTTAACTATTAAAACAATAAGCTCTGATATATAATATGCTTATAAATTAATTAAAATATATAATCACTACAAACCTGCAACAATAATTGAACTATTTAAAATATAAGCTATATCTTTCGACAGGCACTCGTATCGTGGTTTTCAACGCGCAAGCAAACTGCTCTTGGCGCTTGTTAAAATCAAATATAAACAAAAATAAACTCAACTCACACAAGTGCACATACCCGCAGCACATCAACAACACAAACACAGATACAAACACTGACACACAGACACACACAAAGCAGGAGCCAGAGGGCAGCAAACTGTTTGGGGATTTTTCAATTTTTTACACATTTACGCCGCAAAGTATGCCACAGTCAGCAGCAGCAGTATGTGGCGAGTAATTCAGATATAACTACAAACATACACACAATAACACACACATATATATATATTCTCGTATCGTTCAGTTTGTCGAAACATATGCAGAGCGCGCATTTCAAATTGCCGCTTGGCGTATAAGCACAAGGATAAAAATGTGAATACCAATACCAATACGCATACGTAATACGATTGTGAATACCGAATGCTTTTTTGTATAAACTGCAAGGCAAATATGCCACCATCAGTTTGTGTACCCTGTAAACAAGACAATCTCAATATTGAATATACATCAAAAAAATCCTTAAACTTCAAGCAGTGCAAAAGGCAAGCAGGCGCCATGTTGAGCATGTCTTTAACTATATTGTAAATGTTTAAAAAAAATATACAACATATTTTTAGGAATATATAAACGTAAAATATATTTCAAAATATATTTTAAAAGTACTTTGAAAATATATAAACGTAAAAAATATATCGAAATATATTTTAAAAATATTTGCTTAATATATAAACTTAAAAAATATGTCAAAATATATTTCAAAATTATTTACTAAAATAAATTATAATATAGGTTGAAAAAATAAGTTGAATGTCTATTAAAATATTTGATAATTTTATAATGTACACGGTAAAATTTATTAAAACTCAAGAAAACAAATAAATTAATCAAGTAAATAGAATAGATTCATATTCCTTAATCTTGTTTTTAAATTCCATGCTCTCTGAATATACATATATACCATAAATAAGGGAACTTTTTCGTCAAGCATTTTTATCCTATATAGTATATATATGTGAATTTTTTACGCTGACGTAGTCGTCATCATCAGCAGCCAGCACAAAGTGAAACGCTTTGCTTGATATTCATATTTTGCATGCCATTTTGTAGGTCTTAATATACTCAGCAGGCAGTTGAGGAGGATGAAGGGCGATCAGGCACGCTGGCATTCACCTGCTCAATGCAAAGCTGCATATGTGGAGCAATTTTTCATTTGCATAACGCACTCACTGAGATTTCAGCAATGTGATTCAGGAACAAACGATGTTGCTTAAACCCCCCCCCCCTCCACAAAGGGCGGGCTAAGGATTCTGCAGCTGTCACAATTGTCAGCTGCAAGTTTAAAGTAACTCAAAAAGCATATAATTGATGAATTCATATTGAACATTGAGATGCAGACTGTCAACTAGCATTAAACGACTTTTGTGTCACTTAGCGTATGAGCAATATTTCGATATATTTTCCCATTTAGTTTGAAGTGTTAGAGCTGCGCTTCCGGTGCCCGGAAACGCCCACATTTTTATTGCAAATTGAATTTGCTGCGTCACGTCCTTAGCTACTTTATCAATAATTTTTTTGGAACAGTTTCTCAACTGCCGCTAAAGAGGCGACACGTTAAAAGGGGCAAACAGGGTTCTATTCTTAGAGTCGAATATATTTAAACTCTTTAGTTCAAATTTTTAATAATGTATTAAGTTTAAAACATTTATTATATAAAGCGAATTTTATATGATTTATAAGACAAAATGCTTTAGCTTTTCTTTGGCCATACCCTGTATATAATGCTGCTAGTTTGCAGCCATTTTTTGGGACTATAACCATTTTCTTTGGTAGTTTCTTTCCCATAAAACGCAGCTGCAACTTGTTCGTTCCTCTTGGTCGAGTTTGCAACAAAATCGTCGCAGCAGCAGCCATTGTTATGCTCTCAACCCTTGGTCAGCTTTGGTCAATGCACTTTGCGGCATTAGCTTCAAGTGTTAGAGAGTGTATTAGTTTGAGTGTGAGTTCTGTTTATGTGTGTGTGTGTGTGTGACCTAGTGAACCTACGAGTATGCACTGGCATATGCTGGCCAAATCGCCATCAGCGTGTGTTGCAGTTTGGCATTGTTCTCATCATCGTGCAACGCGTGTGTGGATCCATTCGGGGCCATCATTTGTCAATGTCCACGGTCCACGGTCTACGTTGCTCATACGCCCAGGAGGCACACGCAACTACCTCATTGCGTGGTAGCCGCTGGCTGCACTTTTTGCAGTTACCTCTGCTAGTCAGTGCCGCCACTTTGGCCATTTTGTGGCTAGACACTTTTAGAACTGGTTTGCCATTTGTGGCCAGGTTTAAAAGATAATAAATATCAACAGCACCTACCGAAGACGTAATATCGATTTTAAACCTTATTAAAGGTATTTTAAAAAATATTTTTAAATTTTCTTTTACATTATTTTAGTTGCAGAAACAATTGATTTATTCTTCTAAAATAAAATTACACTTCAAAAAAAGGCTTATTACTTCTCAGTCATAATTTTTTGCCACTTGCAGATATTTTATAGTTATTTTTAGCCACTGTTTTCTCTGATTGCCGCCACTTTTCAAACCAAAACTCTGGCAACACTGCTTCCAATTGCTCTCTGCCTCTCTTCTCGCTTTCTCTCTCTCTGTCTTCCTTTGTGTTGTTCTCACACTCCGTTGTGGCATGTTTGTGGCGCGTAATTCCTCAGCGTCAGTGGAGCTTGTTGTTGTTATCTTTGTCGTTATTCTTATTAGTGTTTGTTGCCGTTGTTGTCGCTTTTCATGGCATTGCATGAAATTTACACACTTTGTGCTGCAGCTGCCAACTTGCCTGCCAGTTGCCCTTTCCCTTCCCCACCCTCACTCCCTTGCTGCGCTCTGTGCTCACTTTATGGCCAAGGGCAGAACAGAAATGAAAATGAAACAAACACACGCATGCACAGTCATACATAAAAGTATACACCTGTAGTTGATATAGTTGTCAGAGCTAAAATACTTTGTTGCCTTTTTCTTTTCTACCAGCATTCTCCCTCAGACTTCGCATAAAATTCTCTTTTCGACTCTGCGCCAATTAGGCGACTTTAACTGCTTTTATGCGTGTCATTTGCTCATTTTATTGCTTTAAATTTTCATATAAATTGCGCTCTGCTTTTTTATATATTTCGTTTAAAGTTGCGCACTTAAAATGTAGCTAATTTCATAAGCTCTGGCGAGAGGCTAAAAATTCTCCATTCAATTTGCAAGTGCTTAAAATGTGCATAAATTTTTAGCCAGAATCCATAAAATGTTTCGCCAGCCTTTTATGCTGTCAGTGTTGGTTTAGTTTCTCTGACAAAAGCCGCAAATGCCAAGCAGAAATGCTAATGCTCATTATAAAACTTATACAAGCACGAAAAAACGCTTCTCTAATTGTGCGATAAGAAAAAACCACAGCAAGGCACAACTCTCGGCAGACTGACTGCACAGGCAAATGAACTCGTCACATTAAGTGCTCAATTAAACTGCCCTGAAGTGGCGACAAAACCCAGCAAATAACCAAAAAAAAACACCCGACAAATGTCGTTATTCGAAATATTTGTCATGTGTCGCAGTCGCTGGACAGCAGCGGTCAGCAGCGCGTAGGGGGGCGGGGTGAAGGACAAGCGCCTGTGTTACGCTTGAATAAGCATTCGCATTAGCAGCAATTAACAATCTGCTGCCAGACCATAAAGCATATCCTCCCACAGCCACAACAATAATAAAAGCACAGCAACAGACACTCGAAAACCGAAAAGTTCAAGGTTCAATCGAGTACACGCACAAGCACACGGGGCGTATGCGTGATTTCATGTCACAGCCCAAAAGTATGCAGCGAAAAATATGTGAAAAAAGCTGCGCATCCAACAGACACACGCGTGTGACAGCTGAAGCGAAAGCTAAACGAACTGCGCATACACTGACAAAAATGAATATGCAATAATAAGGAAAATATATATTTAAAATAATATGCCTTCCTGTTAAAAGCAATCTTTAAAATAAACTCTTTTGTCTATAAATGAAGATATGAAAGTTAATTTCAGTAATCAAGCGAGTTTTATTTGCCCTATTTGATAAGAGCGTGTTTCCAACTTTAAGCTGAAATAAAATTATGAAAAACTTTGTTTGCACTCATATCTGCCAAAAACTTTTAGTTATTGCACCCACACACACACACACAGAGTGAAATGAATTTTTAAGTGCACGCTAGTTTGACGCGGTGGCAACGCTGCTCCGCATTGTGTGAAGCGTTGTCTGGCAATTTATGTGCAATAAATGGCAAAAGCGTAGTATAGGGGAGCACAGTTTTCAGCAGTGGATAATTGTGAAAAATAAGGCAAGAGAGCAACGAAAAACTATAGTCGAATATAGTAGTTTAGTATAGACAGGGCCGGTTTAAGCTTCTTCAGGGCCAATGTCACATTCCATATTCATGTCTCTCTTATTTTCCTATACGGCTCATAAATTAATAATATAAATTTATTAAAATTAGAGTTTGATTTTATTTACATAAAAGAAAATATTATTTTATTTATTTTTAAATTTTTGAATTACAATATAAAAAAATAATAAATAAAATTAATTTATAAATACAAATAAAACAATGAGAGAAAGAAATAAATTATATATATACGCAACTTGACAAATTTTGGGGCCCCCCTTAATCTAGGGACTGTTGCTTACTGCGAAATGCGGACCTGGGTATAGAGCTTATAAGGCCTCTCTCTCTGTCCGCAAATAAATTTCATAGAGGAGCACTCAAGTGGCATTTGACTAGAGCCCCTAACAAAGTAGCCGGCAGATACTTTACATATTAGAAACCGCTTAACTTGCTCAAGTTGACATTTATGTAAATAATTGCATAACTAGCCCCAGCCCAGAGCCAACAACATAAATCTATGCCCCTCTCCAGTAGGAATTAATAAGTGTAAGTCTTGGTATTTGTGTAGTTATTAGATTTGTGGCATGACATTGCTACTCGCATTTGCAGATGTAGTTTTGGCCATATTTTAGCCATCGTCTCGCAGGCCATTCAACTGGCCGCGCTGTTTGCTTTAAGAAATACGAAATAAAATAAATATTGACAGGCGCAAACTGTTTTACTTTTTGTTGTGACTTGGCTGATTTATGTGCCATGAGTCATGAGTCATGGGCATTGGCATTGGCAATTGGCACTGGAACTAGATGAATTCATATGCTGATGGCACCCGACTTATTTCCAGACTTCAGTGCAAATAGCCATGGCATATTTGCGCAAAGAAGTGAAGGGCAGAGGCACTTAAATAAAGCCCAAAGTGCTGGGGACAAACGGGTCAGCAGACCTGACCATAACTCCGGCTCCCCGTCCCTGTCCATTCCCTTCTCTCCCCCAGCCAGACCGCAGGCAGTGCATTGAACCGCCCAAAAGCAACAAAAAAATCAGTAGGGACGGGGCTGATCAGTCGTACCCTCCCGATAAAATACCCTGCTTTCTATAATTAATTATTGCAACGCGCTTTTTAAGATAGATATTTGTACATAGAGGGTAAAAATAAAATAATTTAAAATTAGTCCTATTATTCAGTTTTTATCGTTTATGAAATAGACTTGATCTGATCTTGATCTTGATCGTCACTCTGACCAAAAACGTGTATATTTTTTTCACAAAGTAATTAACCCTGTTTTTATCCATTTCATAATTACAGGGTATAAAAAGCAAAGTATAGAAGGCTGAGTGAGCTGCATGTGCTCGCCGCATGCAAATCAGAAGCCGGGTGGGCGTGTTGCGCCCCCTTCCTGGCACAGGCGATGCCACATTTCGGTCAACATACATTTGGCAACTGGCTGGAAAAAGTGTGCGGCAGGGGGAGGTGGGTGGCGGGTGGGGAGCAGCAGCAGAAGCATTCACTTGTGCATGTCAATCACTTTTGACAGCCAGCGGCACAGGCACCAAATGCACACACATTCATCTCGGATTCATACTCGCACTCACACTCGCACTCATATACACTCATAGTTGCAGCTGCAGTGACAACGAGACAACATCACGCATTTGATTGACAAACCACCAACTGCAGCACCACTCGTATGCACTCGCTGTCTGTCCGTCTGTCTGTCTGTCCGTCTGTCCGTCTCTTTTTTGCGGTTTATTTGCCATAGTTTCAGTTTCAGTGTAACATTATTTAATAGCATTTAGCTGTGAATTATGCGCTCTGCCTAATTAATTATTATGCAAATTCTAATTTAGCTAAATGCACAACTCAATTATTAACTGTCAGGCGGGGAAAAAAAAACATTCGCTAAATACTACAACTAAAACCACACAATTTACGACACGTCACAACATGTCTGGCCTCAAAAATAAGCAGAGGCCAACTATTAATTTCATGTGCAATTCTGTCACATTTTTCCTGCTCAAATTTATGTAAATTTAAGCTGTTTTAATGTGCGCCATAAAATGTAACACATGCGTAAACCAGTCAGGACGCAGCCTTTCAGTCGAACGCACCCGACTCCAGAATACCCTGCGCCGTATTTTAAAACAGCCTAGAAAGCACAACATTAATGTTTTTTCTTAATTTCTCATTCTTCAATTTATCTGGTAATTATCTTTAAGATACTTTTGGTTAATTACTATCTTTCATAGTCAGAATCCTTCTGCCAATTGCATACATTTGCACAAAACTAATATACCCTTCTTCACCCACTTTCTGTGGGTGCAGGGTATAATAAATAGGATAGTCTGCACATTATTAATATTATTAGTTTTGCATAAACTATTTCATGCACAGATTCTTAATTAGCTCACGTGAATGATGAGTTTTATAAAATATGCCCATTATTTTGCAGGCAGTGTAATTCAATAGTTTGTGTATTAATTAATTGCATCAACTGCTGAGTGGGGGATATTACCCATTTGCATTTTAAGCAATATTCATTTGCGATAATTTATTCTGCATTAGGCGCTTTCATCGAATTAATTTATCAGTAAAGTTTCTGCATGCCAAACTTTTTTGATAAGATAAAACACGCAGAGCAAACCAAAAACTCAAACTAATGGAGAAACCTCATACGAGACTATTTCATCTAACATGTATTGTGAGGTTATTCAGACGCTTCAATAAAAACCGTGGCTCAAAAACTTTTGCAAATTATCCAAAACTTTCACTTTTTAAGCCACCGTTTGCATTGTGTTTTCATTCTGATTTGTGATGACATTTCGCATAGTGCAAGTAGAAACAAAGTTTGCATTTATTTTGAAAATTTGATAAAGTTTATTTGATCTGCGTAAAATCAGTAGAGCAGACTATGCTTCGTTCTTTAAACTTCGTCTAAAACAAATTTTAAAAGTACACATTAATTAATTAAAGCTAACGCCAAACTTGCGGTTATTATTCTTGTAGCTGCATTCAGCTCAAACTAATTTTCATTTCAACTTATACTGCCAGTGTTGCAAATGCGTTTCAAGCACTTTTCAGTGCCAGTGTTGGGAGGATTTCCAAGGATTTTCATTTAAACTTCAAGTCTAAACCGAATTTTAAAAGTACATATTAATTAATTAAAGTTTACACCGAACTTGTGGTTATTGTTATTTTAGTTTAATTTAAACTAAACAAAAGCGCTGTGCTCTTTTCAACTTCTACTGCCAGTGTTGCAAATGCGTTTTAAGCACTTTTCAGTGTCAGTGTTGAGAGGATTTCCAAAGTGCGAGACTCGGCAAAACAACAACAAATGCGCTGAAAAAGTGACGGAAGTTCAAGCAGAAGGATTAAAAAGTTTCGCTCAAAAGGCGAACTAAAGCGTAGCTCAAAGGACATTTGCCATCTTTTTGCATTTCCTTTTCCTCCTTTTCGCATTTCATTTTGGACACTTTCCCGACACTCTATGGGTGTTGTATGAATCTCAGCATTTCTGTGCTCTGCCTTGCTTTGTTTTTTTTCGGTTTCCTGCCACAGTGCAAGTCAAAACTTTTCGTCCACTTAAAACTGCATAAATTCAGATTCTTTTGTTGCACATGGAAATAATTGCAAATTGCAAGAAGTTATGTAGTATTAAATTTGACATATTTCATAATGAAGCTGAACCCAAGATTGTATCTATATTTCAACTGAACACAAGATTGTATCTATATTTTAATTAAATCCGTTACAGCTGCGAGTTTTCCATCCAATTAATTCCATGCCTTTAACGAGCTGTGAAAATATGTATTTTTTATTTTCGATTTCAATGAACACGCCGACTGTGCTGCGCCTCTTGATTTCTCACCATTAATTAATAATGTCAATCACTCGATCCATACATATGTATGCATATTTAACAAGTACTTCAATCAGACTAACAAGTCCCTGAACGCCAGGCTAATCAAGCCCAGCGAGCGCCTACCTAACACAAATCTAATCAGTTGCTAATCAGAGTGCAATCAACAAATGTCCCTCCCACTTTAACAGTGCTGGCAGCGCAATTAACATGCCACTGTTAGCGCTAACAGCAGCGCGAACAGCGCGCGTTGAAAGCGAAAGTTTTGCCGGCAATTGTATAAGTTCAGTATAAGTAATTTGCGCGCGTATAAGAGAGCGTCAGGCTAGAGCACCGACACAATGTCCCATGTGCGATGCACTGAGAAAATCAATACAAGTAAGTATGTTAAAATAAATAAATATAAGAATAATTGCGCATTCAATAATATTTCAATTAGTGTTAATTCCACCTAAACTATTTATCACACAGAGAAAAATCAAGAGCTTATGAATATTAATTTTATTTATTATTTTTTTATTTTTTCTGAGTGTATGTTAGTAACACGAATACAAAATAAAGGCAATAAATTTAAAGTTACTATCAAGGGCTAGAAAACTATAAAACAAAAAACGGAATAAATATATACAATAAATAAAACATCATAATTAGATAATAATTATAATAAATAGCTATGAAATACTATAAAGAAAATATATAATAATTATAATTAAAATTAAACAAAAAATAAATTATAAACAAAAATATTAAATATAGTTGTTTTTATTAAATAATAAATTGTTATAAAACGAATAAAAAATTCATAGAAACTATACAGGCGTGCATTCTCAATATTCCAACTGTTCCACATTTCTCCCAGTGTAACTGCAATGCGAGCCATAAGAGCAACAACAGCAGCAGCCGCAACAACAACAGCGCCGAACGAAGCAGAGCTACTCTCACACACACACACTTGCACACAGCTGGCCAATTTGCCGAGCGCACACGAAGCTGCAGCGCAGTCAGCGTTCCTGCATTCGGCGATTCGTCGGCAGCAGAGGCAGCAGAGGCAGCGGCAGCGGCTGCAGCACAACAACATTCGCCGGCTGGCAGCGACGCGCAGTATGCAAAACAAAGCTGAAACGTGCAGTCGCCGCGGGCATCGTCGGGCGCTGGCAGCGATCGGTGCGTAAATCAAGTCGAACGACAAACAACAAAAGGCCACTGGCAGTCGCAGCGACTGCGACGCGGGCAGAGCGGAGCGGAGCAGAGCGCGTAATGCAAATTAGACAAACGCAGCGAAAATAAACAAATAATTTCTTGCGAAAAGCAACGAAAATAATCTAGACTGTGAAGAAGACCAGCCAGAAATATTGCTAAATTCGCAAAATAATTGAAAAACAAAAAATTCGGTTTTAAATATTTTGAGAACCTCAAAAAGAGTGCCTGCCATTTGGTGAAATTCGATAAACGGTTTTAGCGATGATCCGGCAACTCTGGCAGCATAGAAATGGTAAGAACCTGCATGCACCGAGAGTAATTGAATTATTCAGTTGATTAAGCTGTTCATCCTGTTCATGACTTGCATACAATTCCAGTATTCGATTACACAAGAAATTTGACTATGAATTAAGACATAATTTAAGAAATAAGAAGCAGACAACGCAGTAGTAACCAAGTGGCAACGCTTAATCTGCAATATCCTCCTCAACTTGTTTAAAAACTAACTTTATTATTTCTTGCTTCCATATATTTATATTTATTGCAATTTTCTGCTGCCGTTTGTCAATAAAAATCAGACGACAGGATCTTCATTGCCTGTCTGGCAACTCTGGCTAAAATATATTTGTTTGAATAATATTATTTTATATATTTATTTAATATTATTTATTTTTTTAATTCTTTGTCAATAGAAATCAGATGGCAAGACCTTTGCTTGCCTGTCTGGCAACTCTGGCAACTTTCTTCTCTAGCAATTTTCCATTTTGACTTTACGTATTTGGCAATTCATGCAATTCAACGCATAAACTTAATACCTAATCTTTAATTGGTAAATTCAACGCTTATCAAAGCTTATGAAAGACTTTAATGCTAGATTCTTCTATGATACACGTTTAAAGAATTTGCCTTTCTTATCAGCTGCTCAATATCAACGATTGCACATACGTTTTAATTCCATTTAAAAGTTTTTCCCTTCAGCGCTGACAGACGAGAGTTTCGCAGATACTAGCGAGATAAATGTGAGAATGGAGAGCGAGTAAAAAGCAGGACACAGCTAAGACGAGACAAAGACAAAGCAATCAGCAGCTGCTACGCATGTAATTTGTCAGACAGATTTCTTTCTTTCAACAACAGGCGAACCTCCTACTCCCCCTCCCATTCCAATCCCCACCCACAATGGCCCAATTGCTGCACATAAACTGTTTCCTTCCTGTGTGCTGGCTGCCTGGATGGCTGGCTATAGCCGTCGCTATGGCTGGCATTTGGCCATGCTTTTTGAGCCAGGATATGCAGGACTTATAGCAACAGACATTGACATTTCAGTGCAAATGAAGTGATAAAAAGTGAAAAGACAAAAGCGAGAAGGGCCCAACGAAAATATGCACAAAGTGGAGGCCAAAGAGCAGCTGTCTGGCGAGGGGCAAACGAAGAGTTCAGACTTTAAGCGATTTAAAAGATTCTGAGATCTCACAAACCGCTCTTAAAATTCATTCAAGTAGTAGGAAGAAATAACAGCTCTTTAAGGTACCACAATGGGTCTTATTGGCCTAAATGAATGGGGATCTAAACTCCCTAAACCTAAGTGATAAATAGAGTTAAACTTTTAGCCATACGCTCGGATGAATTCATTGCTCTATTCTGCCATAATGTTCAATGCCAACAGAATCAGCCAATTATAGTTAGCCAGCATAATGGCTACTGATCCGTGGTAATTGGTAAATCACGACTTTCAGCTGCTCATCACTTGAGGCTTGAAGGCACTCGTGGTTCGGTTTAAGCACTTAATGAGATATCCAAAGCTGATGCTGTTGCCGGAAACTTTCAACAAATTCCCCAACAGCAAAAACTTTTGCAATTAATTACGGGGAGACCTTTAAACCCAACTGTAAACGAGCGCTTCACAGTGGGCGGAGAGGGCGGAGGGCATTGGGCAGTGGGCAGGGGGCAGAGAGCAGAGGGCAGGTAATGTTAGCGATACTACAACCAGAGATAAGAGATAAGCATGTCGAGTTGTTCCAATTAGTTTTGAGTCGTAAATGGGAATTGAAATGCAGCCCAGTGCAAAGTGCAATTTAAGCCCACAGAGAGGGAGGGGTTACCGATCTGAAGAATCGTCAATGCATAATGAAATACAACCATGAACTCGGCCAGCCAACTTGGCCTAGTTGTCGAGCAGCAAACTAATGAGAATAAACCAAACAGAAACCAGAGAACTGCATGTCTGACCCCTCACATGATGATAGACGATGTACAAGTAATCAAAAGTAATGAGAAGTAATGAGAACTGTGCACCACCCAACACAAACCCCAACAAACCCCAACCCCAACAAAACCCAGCTGATTGCAAAACTGTCAATTAAACGAGTCACAGGAAGAGCAAAGAGAAGCAGGGGCAAGCGATGCCAGCAGGTGTTAGAAAAGACCACAAACTGTGGCATGGACAAAATAACAAACAAAACAAAATAAATGTAACAAAGTTGCCTCAAAAGTGTCAAAAGAAGAAATATTAATAAAAACTGCAAGACAATGTAAAACAGGAAAATATAGGGTATAGCTCAGGTGTATGCAAATTCACATAAAACAAAGAAATTAATAAATAAATTTTGTAATGTAGATGCAAGTCTAATACTAAGAACAGCAGAATGAATTATTGAGTTTAGCTCAGGACAATAAAGTGGTATGCAAATCTAAATTAAATAAAAATGCATTAATAAATTTTTTTTGTGAATTCAAGCTTAGAATATATTTTATTAGCCCACACTAACAATATGCTACAGAAAATGGTTTTAATATATGCAAACCATTTTAAAGAATTTCTCAAAAATGTCCATTGTGTGGCAGACCCTCTGAAAAGGCAGCCATACAATGACTTTGCTAGTTTCTGTAGCCTTGCAAACTTGCCACAAGTTTTTCATCAAGTTGTCGTCAGACACTTTATGCCCCACGCTCTATACATTTAGCGTTGTTGCATCCATATACAGTTACGATACCAGGCTCTACCCTTGTCCCTTTTCCCCTTTCTCCTGCCACTGCGGGTAGCCATGATTAATGCTCAAATTAAACAACGCCAGACTGACATTAATGACGACAAAAGGGAAGCAGCAACTACAATAGAAAAACTAAAAAAAAATCCAAACAAAAAACTGCACAAAAATTATTATCACAAGCAACAGAGGATAGCATTATAATAATAAATCGAGTATAATGCAGGGGCATAATGCAAGCCATAATGGGAATATATTATTATAGATAATACAGACATCATTGAAAAAGAGCATGCAGTCAATACTTAAGTGTCTTAAGTGGGGTCGGTGGTTATGGAGGGGTCGGGGGTTATGGATACATGGCAAAGTGTCTGATCGGTTTCAACTTGGCGATTCCCAGCATGATCCATGTAGCCAAGCTCCAAGCATCTCACTGCCTCCACGCGGCGACCCTGGTAACAGTCACGATGTCACCCGACAGACGGCTGGCCAAGGTGAGAAGGCGCTTCGCAGTGTAGCCATGGGCTCACTAAGAAGGAAATCCAGATTGCGTCTGTTCCCGCATCGGGCGGCTTTCTGGTTAGCGTCTGTCCCACATTGGGCGGCTATTACAAGATGTCTTTCTCCGAATCGGTAGACAGGAAAGAAGATTCGACAGCTGACAGAAACAACATTCCGGCACCTGAGTACCCAGACTGAACCCCTGGTGAAATGGCTGCCGGGCTAATGTTAGGGCTGCCTCCGTCCTAATAAAACTTAGCTAGTCTCCAAGTACGTTCAACACACATCATTGTTAACTCAATGTAACAGGTGCAGTTGAGAGAACTCCTGCTTAGAGTCCGCCCTGGCTCTGAATACAAGTACTCATAAGGTAATACTTAAGTGAAAACTATAGAAAAAACTCAGCTAATCAATCAAGAGCAATCCCTGATCGAATTTCTTTATAGCGTATGCCTAGCATTTCCATACTCTCAGCCCGTGCAAACTTCATGACTCATGCGATCAATTTCATTTAGCTTCCGTTTCCATTGCGAAAATTCAATTAGCAGCCCAATGACGAAATGAATGATTGCTCATGAAACAACGCTTGTGACGGGCAGCCCTGCAAACGTAAGCGTAAACACCCAAAGAACCCCCCACAATTTCTAGTCCTATCAGACAGATTATCGATTGGCTGTGTTGCAATAAAAGATGCTACTCTAATACCCTGTAGAATTGCGTATATATAAACTCTATACAGGGTAGCTTGAGTGCGACTATATGCATAGTTCGATAGGCTGTGGCGTCATGAAAAAATATCAATTAATTAACGGCATGATTTAGTGTTAATTGAGCGTCAATACATCCATAGATAAGCACATTCCATGGCTGAGGGTTATCTCTGTTTGTCCCTGAGCTATCCAAACACCTACATACAGAAGTATATAGTATATTTCTCTCTCTCTCTCTCTCTCTCTCTCTCTCTCTCTCTCTCTCTCTCTCTCTCTCACTATCTGTGCAATCAATTTAAATTGCCAATGTACATCATACTTTCATTGATTCTGCTTAAATGAGCTCATAAAATTAATCAAACAACAAGAGGATGTGCCACTGGCCATGGCTGCAAAAATATTGCAAATACTTCAATGAAACTACAATAAAAGCAACAGCAGAACAGAGCTCACAACAGAATATGCATTTGTATAAAATAAAGAAATAATATTTCAGCAAAAATATATACAACAAGTAAACAGCAGACCGTATAGACGGAAGCATCCGACTTAAGAATACCCAGTACCCTCTAATTAAATATTAAAATATATTTAGAATAAAAATATATTCATTAATTAATAATTATTCACAGTATCGATAATATAAAAGCAAATAAGCAAAACTCTGATACATCACATCTCTCTTAATTATGAACTACCAACTAATGAAGATATAGAATACAATAGATACTTTTATATCTTGCTGTGCTGATAAAACTCACACAAAATTATTAACCCCATTTGATTCCATTTTATAGCTACAAGTTCCAAAAATGATAAATTGACTTGGATATATCCTTGCAGCTGCGGTGCAATAAACAAATTGCATTTTATTTTTGACTTTTATGCAAATAGCAAGCAAATAAAGCATAAATTTAAGCTACTAAAATACGCATATAACCAGAGTTTTGTATACCCTAGCCAAAAGCTGTTATGGGGTACGCTCAACTGCCATAATTGAATGATTAAATATATATAACTCTGATGTGCAGCAAAAACATTCATGGGCATCCAGAGTGAACAACAACTGCAATAACGGCAGCCATTAAAATAACGGCAACAATAAGAACTGAACATAATTATTAATTGGCCATTCATATTTGCTAATTGCATTTCTATTCATGCTGCAGACCGAGTTTCATTCAGTTTCGGGCGAGTTTCGAGCTGCTCGAAATGTTGTCCCTGTTTGCCGCTTGATTTGTTTTCGCACTGCTGTTTATTTATTTTGATGGCTGTTGAATCAACTGTAAATATCAACAGAACTAGCTGACTGATTGATTGACGAACTGTCTGACTGATTGCTTGGCAAGTCAATCAGCTGAGCCACGTGGATACATCAAAAGCGCCACGTGCTAAGAATCCTCACAAAGAATTATGCCCAAAAGGTAAACCCTCAATGGTAATTGCTAAATACTAACTGGAATTACTGCAGATTAACGTGGCATAAAGTCAACATTTTACTGAAAATATGCGCGATATGACGCAAACAGCTAATGCGCTGCCATGGTTGAATAACTGTTAAACAGGGCGTATGCGTAATATGACATAAATCAATATTTTAATTAATAAATAATTGCGTAAATTGCTTTTAATACGTAAATGAAGTAAATTTCCCACGGCCAAATAATTTAATTAAATTTAAATTGTATAAATGAATACATTTTCAAGATAAAAACTTGCCACAAACTAAAATCTCACGTTATGTTTTTAATCTCGCCGAAAATCCACGAAATATGCCACATGACAAAAGCTTCTGGTATTGTGGTAACAATTGAACAACGGCCAATGCATTTGCCACGCCCTCAACGCTCCCAACGCCCACATGCATGCCATATATGGTCGTGGATTTTATAGCTGTTCGCGTGCTTCAATTATTTCATACAATGCCAAAAATTGTGCACAAAATTTGGGAATTTAGTACAATTGATGCTACTAATGAACGGGTTTTGGCCATTTCTACTGGGTGTTGCCATATTTTGTTGCCAATTTATGCAAAATAGTTTTAATGGAATGAAAAAATTTGACAACGTTGAACTAAACTATGGAAACCGGATTTTGATGCAGTATTACCTGATTGAAAGTATATAAAACAGTATAATGGAATAGTAGATTATCAGTTAGAGTTTCTCTTTAGTTATCTCATTGGATGAAGCATATTAAGCGATTGAAGGAGATGGTTAATGGGGCTGATTCATGTTATCGCGCAATAAACATAACCAGACAAACAGACAGGCCATTTGGCGTTATGGGCGTGGTCATATATTGGTGCTAATTTATGCAAATTGCTCCCAATTGGGGGTGCCAACAGCCAACACACAGCAGGCAGTACTATATGTATATATGTATATGTGGACTGTAGCATCAGGGGAGAGCGGCATGTCGAAGAGTTATGCGTGTGTTAATCGCCTTAAATTATGCCAAGAAATTGAAGCCTTTGTGTGCTGCAATAAGCTTCTTAATCAGCTCAATATTTGATGGCAATAATGATGATCTAGTGCTTATTAAATTAGGATTTATATACGAACAAACAATTGAAATTTATGCATTTGTTATTAAACCATGCATCGTCAGAAGTGAGAGTTATAGGCTATAGCATGTAAGTATAGAAACTGCAATACATACATGCTAACCAATAGTAAATGCTGACTATATTCATGTTCAAATATATATATTTTTATTGAAATATGTTTTAAATATATTTGCATTATATTTTAAATTATGTACTGTATGAGCGAACGCGCAGCGCGAGCTGTGGTTTTGTTATGACGTAGGATATACATACAGTCGGGTTTGTTATTACGTAATTTTCATACCCTTATTTCATTATACAGCTTAGCGTGATCTATGGCATATGTTACGCTAAAACTGATCATAAGCAGCACATTGGTAAACAAGAAATCGAATATCTCCAGATCCAAATAACTCTTCATGTAAATAAAATTATAGACGTTGACTGAACGCTGCCTTAGAGTGCAACCTTCCAGATGCAGCTGCTCTAGCTAAAAATAAAAAATATAATTAATTGAGAAAAATTAATTGTGTAATTAGTTAGATATTCACCCTAAGAAGTCGTAAATTTAATTTGGTGTTCACATTTTTAAGCGCCTGCAGCAGCTCTTGTTCATACAAATTATGCAGGATTTCGTGCTCTATTTTTAGTATACGATTGGCCATGATGATAACTGGCCGCATGTTGGAGAATACCAGGAATAAAACACAAACTCTTAATAGCATAAAAAGGGATCTATCTTCTTTGCGCCAGTAGAATTCGAGTATAACTGCGGCGAACATCACAAACTCAAACATAAATCGACAAATGTGGCAAGGCCACCACAATAGTTGCATCAGTTTACGTAGGCGTAACAATACTTCCAAGTATTCTAGACAATATGATTTCTCTGCTTTTCCGAGTCTTTCATATTCTGTCACATGTTGTCTGAGAGCCTTTATTAGATGCAGATGCATAAACATGCAGACATCGCTGAAGTAGTACAATATCGATAATCGTGTATAATATATAACCAATGGCACAACTCGCCAGCTAAAGAAGATCCATGCCACTGAAATCCACATTTCGCGCACAAAATAAGATATATAGTAAATGCAGGATATACGCAAGGATTTGCCAAACAGATCTCGGCACATGTGTACAAGTCGAATAAAGAGATTTAGTAATTCCAAGAGATCTTGACGATAGTTCAGACTATTCACGCCCATCACGACGTTGCCCATATAGGTTAGGATCAAATAGCTATAGAACATATGCAGCGACATTTGCATTGGCCAATTATTGCTATCTGTCCATTTGATTACGATATTCACGCTCATATAAAGACTGTATGGAAAGGTGAAAGTTAGATGCCAAAGAAACACGTAACTGAGCCAAAATTTTGACTCCACAAATTTACATTTATTTGGCACAAAACAAAACTCGTTAATAGCCAGAATATTGCTTAATCTGCAGACCGATTGCAGTAGAACTTTGCGGCAAAACGACATGGCTAATACTGACGTGAGAGTAGCTATATAACTTAAGAGATTATCGAATAATTACTAGAGGTATTGAAATAATTATCCCTCTGTATCGATAGTTATATTATTTATCTTTAATGACAGCTAATTAATCACACATTGAGTCGGATGGGAGCTCAAAATTCATAGACCTAGACTCGCTATTCAACCACACAAATCCAGCTAAAAATGGCTAAAATAGTACTTCAACTAATTGGCTGAATTTCGAGCCAAATTTAAGCCTTTAATAACAGCAGCTTTAGAATTTTCCGGCTGCCTGTTGACAAATCATATGGCAGCATTTAGCACTGCCTTTTTCAGGCGGTGAGACAGAAAAAATGGGCATTCAGAGATGAGCCCATGAAACAATGAATAAAGCCAGCCATAGAGGGCATCCAGTTAAGAGGATATTGGGCTTTAGTCTGCTGTTGAAACCACAATGCCGTAGCCACAGCAGCAGCAACAAGGCAGGCCACATCAAAGGGTGCCAGCTTTGGCCAAATTTTGGCTTTCATTTCCATTCCCCCCTTGGCCACAAAAGGTGCAAATGTGTGTCTATTCGCATGTGTGTGCCTGTGTGTGTGTGTGTGTGTGTGTTAAAAGCCTAATAGCAGTGCCTATGATAGATGCAGGGGGTAAGCGGGTGGAACATAAATAAAATGAGCTTGCTCGGTTCGAGTCAAGAGAGTAATGGACAAAAACCGCAGGAATTACACAACGTGCACACTGCACTTGCTCAACAATGCAAGAAAGTCAACACACACATACACCACACTCTCACACTCACTCACTACACTCATACACACTTATTAACACTCCCACACATTCATAATTGAGCCAAGTGTGTGGGAAACTAAGCAACGTCCTGTGCCCCTGGCCAGTTGAAGAGTAATGACCACTTTTCACGTAGTTGAATAAGTGCAAGCCACGCTGTGAAGGCAAGCTAATGATGAACCTATATATACCCTGTAAAGCCTTTATAAAGAGCAGTATATTTTAACTATAATTAATATATTATATTATTATTATTTATATGATTATTAAAGATTTAAAGCTATAATTATACCCATTAAAAATGGATAATAACAGGTTAATAACTTCGGGCATGAAAGAGGCTTGGCAATATCTACATATTATAGTATATTCTTGATCAGGGCAACGAGCTAAGTCGATTTATCTCTGTCTGTCTATCTGTACGAACACTGAGATTTGGGAAGCACTTAAAGCTCGATTTGCCATTTTCGGCATTTTTTACCCATTTCAGAATACAATACTTATTTCATAAGTCGCTTCTCTAATTTTATTTGTATTCTCAATTATACAAAATGTAAAAAAAAAGACTTCTAAATGCTCGCAAAGAACTTTTTAAAAGCCCAACCGAAAATTGTAACTGCAAAGTTGTTTTATGCCAATTTAAACACGGTTGCAAATTATGTTTGCTGTTGTGTTCGACTCTTTAGTGTAGTGTTTTTAACAAGTTGTTATTGTTATTGTTATTGTTGCACGTGTTGTGTTTGGAATGTGTTATCAAAGAGCGTACCTGTGGAAACGGGTATCCAAGCGAACCCAAAGCTTAAGTGCGGTCAACATTTGGCAAGCAGAAAGAGACGCAGAGAGCAAAGGAGGGAGGCGCCTGAGTTAAGGGTAGCCTATTGTTTATGTTGCACTTTACACATACACGCACCCACGCACACATACACGCACACTCCATAAACAAAACCCACTCCAGAGTGCACTTGACAAGAGGCACAGCTTGTTGCGAGTCGGGATTTGAGCTGGGGTTAAGGGTCCGCATGCAAATTTACTAGAAATATTTGCATGCTCTCCACTGTGCGAGTGTGTGAGTGTGTGAGTGTATGTGAAATGTTTGTGTATGTGTGTGTGTGTGTGTGTGGTATGTTACTTGTTGTTTATCCAAAAATTATGCTGCTTTCGCTCTTGCCGCAACAGAGTCTACTGTTGCAACCACGCTCAAGCCAGGCGGCTAAACATTTGCCAAGCTGTTGCCTGCCACGAGTGTGCCGCCTCCCCCTCCCCCACTCCTTCCTCTCGTCCTCCATCTCTACAGCCTTTCCGTTCATGAGCTTGTTTGTCTGCGCCTTGCTGTATGCTATAGATTTTGCTACACGCTGTTGAACTTGGACTCCACTGTAAATGTTCTTATGTTTTGTGGCATTAAGCGGCAACGGCAACAGCAACAACAACTTGCCACTTTCAAGTATGTGCGAGGTAATGGCAAAGTTTTCTTTGCAAACTTTTTAATTAATTAAGCGTGCAAGTTTCTTGGCTGTGGTTGTTGCTGTTGCTGTTGCACTTGTGCCACATAAATCAAATCAATCAAGCGTTAGCAAATTCTTGCAACAACTTTTGAACTGCAGCAACTTAATCAAGCTGATTTCAATTAGGGCTTAAATTGATTACAACTGATAATATATTCTATGCAAGTCCCCTTATCGATACCCAACTCTTTGTAAGTGCATCTCTCAGTTTCTTTCTTTGTATGCGTCTTTCTATTACTCGCTGTCTGTCTGACTTGCCATTCAATTTGCATAATAATTCATGCATCCGATGCCATAATCCATGAAATTCAGTTGATGCCACAAAATTAAGCTGCACATCCACACAGCTGCTTGCAGAGCTCCCACACGTATGCTAGTTTTTATACCCTGTACTTTAAAGATGTGCAAAAGGGTATATTTAGTTAGTGGAAATGAGAAATGAGCCACAAGTTTAAAGCTGCTGACTTGCAATTTGATATATATGCAGCTTATTGCATTCTTCGTCTATGCTGCGAAACAGCGCAGATATGCAACAGACAATATGCTTGACAAAGCACAGAGTCTGCTGATGTCTGTTACGTCCGACTGTAGCCTTTCGGCGGACTCATCGGCTGCATTCTTACTGCTTTTTGCAGCTCGCAACAGCTGCTTTATGGCCTCTTGCCACATCATCAGCAACAGCAAGCATTTCAGTCTTTGGCTCAAACAAAGTGAGCGCGAGGGGGGCATGACATGCGGCTGAAAGGGGATTCACATAAACTGCATAAATTTTTAATAAGCGCTGCACACAAAATGCAGCCGAGGGACAAAAAGCTGATGACAACGATGCTGACAGCCATAGGGGCAGCTGCAACGGGCAACCAAGGGTTAAACGGGCAACATGCTCATTGCCAGCAATTGCCACTGCTGCTGCTGTTGCTGTGTCAGCTAACAAAACTGGCCACTTGAAAGTTGCCTCAACTGGCATCAAGAACTGCAGCAATCATTGCACATGACACACACATGTGTCGCTTGTGTCGCTTGTGTCGCTTGCGTCGCTTGTCGCCTCTGCCTCAAGTGCCACCCACAGCTGTTGCAGCTGTTGCAATTTGCGCCTGAATTGCGGTTGTAGATAGCAGCAACAACAACAGCTAACGGTTGTCGGCTGCACTTGGCCATTGGATAGCGCCATAAAGCCAAAAAGCATTCAACAGTTACGTATGCGATACGAGCCCAAGATACGCATACGCTATGTGATCCACAGCAACAACAACAACAATCACAGCAAATGGGCTGCGGCAGTTGTAAAACTAAGGCCCTGTCGGATCTGCTGTCATTTACCAACGACAATAAATGCCCAAAATGGGCGGCAAAGAGGGAAGAAGGGTGTGAATTTTATGGTGTAAAACATTCCCTATTTTCTATAGAAATATTGCGATATTTATTTTCTTTATTATTTAATATTTATAATATTATAATACTTTCTATTGAAAAATTGCTTTATTTGTTTTTTTTATTATTTAATATTATTTTATTTATTGAATTTTATTTGTTTATATTAAATTTTTTATATACATATTAAAGCTCAGCTGCATTTTAGCTAAAAGCTTAGCAACAGATTATTTTCTATCCGATGTCCAAGATTGTCAAAACGTCAAAATTAATTTTTATCAAGATGTCTAAAATTAAGTATTATAAATATGTAATATATGGCAGCTGTAGAGCAGTTTCATCATAGAATTCAATCTTAAATTTAATAGCATTTAAACTGTTTTGGTTAACAATTTTACCTGTAATAAATATTATTAACTTCAGAAGAAAGCCAAGTTTATTCACATCAAACAATATTTTTTATATATTTTTTGTATTTGGATATTATTTTATTAATTAAATTCATAAAAAGAATTATTGCACATTTTATGCCAAAGCTTTGTCAGCAAATTAAATGCATTTAAAAGTCTTAAATACTTATTAAATAATTTTATAATGCTTGAAAGATTTAAATATTTTCAAAATATGCCCTAGAAAACAATCATGCATTTCATTGCATATTGAATCTGATCAAAGGAGTCTTGACATGCCCGGTTGTAACAATATCTGCACAAATAAAACGCTCCCTATCGACAACAACTGCAATCAGCGCGAAACACGTTGATGGGCTTGACATACTATACTATAGACTATATGGTGTGTGGCATGTTGAGCGAAAGTTGGGCTTGGGATTGAGGTTGGAGTTGGGGCTTGTGGCAGAGAGGCAGGTTGGGCTTGTTGGGTTGACTTGCTTGTGCAATCAATTAACGCCACATTGGTGGCATGTGCGTGAAATTAACATGCAGCAGCGCGACGAGAAATGCCTGCCACATGCCACATGCCACAAAGTGAAGGCATGTCTCGTTCAGTTTAAAAAGAAATGCTTTAATCTACATTTAAATATTGACAGACATCAGATGAAAGCAGCTCTTAATGAGCAAAGAGCAAACGCAAAGAAATTTAAGCACAAGTTTGTTTTATTAATAAAACCAAAATAATTATGCATATAAATAAAAAATGCACTTCCGTTTCCTTTTCCTTGCAGCCTCTAATGTCATTAATTGCTAAACCAAATGTTTAATTTACCATTGCATAACCCAGGGCGCTTGATCTTTGACATGTTTAACCTGCCAAGTGTTTGTATTTTGTTTGTGCAACACTTGCAATTGAGGCGTAATTTATGCCAAACACATAAATCTATTAAACTCCATAAAAGCCATTTTAATTAGACCCAAAAACTAGCTAAACCCAGAGAATTTCAGCATTTGCCATAGCCCCCAAGCCCCCAGATCTAATGCAATATTTACGCAATTCGAAATATGCTGCAAAATTAATTTCGCAAAAGGCAAACACACGCACAACATACGGCATTGCTGCTGCTTTAGCCAAGCAGGCCACTTGAGCTGTGTGGCATGTGACAAATGCTACACTAAGCGGCTTATGAAGCGTAAGGCTATGCAGCAATGCTGCAGTGGAGAGTGCACACACAATACTGAAAGAATTGTGAAATTGTGCATACACGAATAGCTTTTATCTCGTGTGAGGCATTGATGCAATGATTATGGAAACACACTACAGGGTATTCAACTTTCATTTACGTCCGACTGTAGCCTTCCGCCATACTGATCTCCACCGTCTTTACTGATTAAAGCTTAAAAGCCATGTATTCTGAACTTACCAAGGGCCAACAAAATTCGATAATTTTTATTTGTCAAATTTAAAAAACCAAACATCGAAGAATTGGTTGGAAAATTGTAGATTTTCGACCCAAAAATTGCGTTTTTCCGAACTCAAAATTTTACTTTAATACTGTTACTTGAGCCCATTGTACCTGCTCTGCTTTCATCGCATATAACAATGCACATTTTATTTATATGTTGTGCGGCACAATATAGTATATATTATAGATAAGATCCCAGGCACGTGCCACAGGCACAAATTTTGTTTGTCTTTCGAGGCATGTGTAAATAATAAAGTGCAGCATAGAGAGAAGGCCGTAAGCCCATGAACTATTTTCACCTGTTCAATTTGCATGAATTGCGTTTGCTGATTGTGCAAACATAAATATTGCACAACTTATTTTCAATAATATATGCATGCAGTGTGTGAAAACAGTTCGTAAATTATAAATACGTAATGGCAAATCAATTTAATTCAACTGAAAAAATGCAATAATATTCCATATTATTTGCCGTTTAATTTTACAAACAAATTAATTTATTGTTTGCTTAATAATATAAATGTGTATTTAAGTGCATAATTTCAGTATTAATTTATTAGCTTTGGAAGGTCAACAGCAGAGCTAATGAAATTGCTTAATATATGCATTTAGTTGTAGAAATGACAACAGTTTTGACTTTTAAAATTTATGACAACTTTTAATTACACATTATGTTTTTATAAACACTACAATAAATTAAATTATAATATTGCAATTTATTACAAGCTAGCAAAGTTTAATTTAATTTCAGCATTCAAATATTAAATTAAATTCAAACTTTATCAGAGTTTTAAATTACAAATTATGTATTTATTATGCACTTTAATTTGATTTCAGCTGAAATTAACTTTAATTTGCAAGCCAATTATTTGCGAAAACTGGATTATATTTGCTGGGATTATGTTGTGCAAAGTATTAAGCCGTGCATGCAATAATAATCTCAACTTCCCCATAATCCACCCGCTGAAACCCCAAAAATGTTAATTTGAAAATTCACAATTTGCAATTGTTTTGCAGGCAAAACAACAAACCAAATCTCGACCACGAGCAGCTTGATAAACAGCAACAGCAACAGGAACAACTCGCATTAAAATCTCCAAAAACATTGAAATCGAGACACACAAAAGCAGGCGAAAGGAGTAATGTGGCTGCTGATTGTCGGATTGCAGTTGGTTGGCGGCAGTTCCATGGAAGCCGCCACAAATGCAGACTCGGAGCTGGCAAATAGCACGAGTGCAAATTATGCGAATTATACGATTTATGGCATATCGTCGGAGGACTATTTACCCGCCACCGGCAGCTCCTCCATCCGCAGCACAGATCTGCCCACATATCAGCATTGCATTGCCACGCGAAACTCTCTGGCGGATCTGATTACGGTGGTGCTGTACGGCATTGTGTGCATTGTAGGTCTGTTTGGCAATACGCTGGTTATCTATGTGGTGCTGCGGTTCTCCAAGATGCAGACGGTGACCAACATTTATATTTTGAATCTGGCCATTGCGGACGAGTGCTTTCTGATAGGCATACCTTTTCTGCTGTACACCATGCGCATTTGCAGCTGGCGGTTCGGGGAGTTCATGTGCAAGGCGTACATGGTGAGCACCTCCATCACGTCCTTCACGTCCTCCATCTTTCTGCTGATCATGTCCGCCGATCGCTATATAGCCGTATGTCATCCGATATCCTCGCCCAAATACCGCACCCTGCACATCGCCAAGCTCGTCTCGGCGCTGGCCTGGAGCACCTCGGCGGTGCTGATGCTGCCGGTGATGCTGTACGCCAGCACCGTGGAGCAGGAGGACGGTGTCAACTATTCGTGCAACATTATGTGGCCGGATGCGTACAAGAAGCACTCCGGCAGCACCTTCATACTCTACACGTTCTTTCTGGGCTTCGCCACGCCGCTGTGCTTCATTCTGAGCTTCTACTACTTGGTCATACGCAAGCTGCGCTCCGTGGGTCCCAAGCACACGACCAAGTCCAAGGAGAAGCGCAGAGCGCATCGCAAGGTCACGCGGCTGGTGCTGACCGTGATTACGGTTTACATTTGCTGCTGGCTGCCGCATTGGATGTCGCAGCTGGCGCTGATCAACTCAAATCCGGCACAGCGCGATCTCTCCCGACTGGAGATACTCATCTTTCTGCTATTGGGTGCCTTGGTGTACTCCAATTCGGCGGTGAATCCCATACTGTATGCCTTTCTCAGCGAGAACTTCCGCAAGAGCTTCTTCAAGGCGTTCACCTGCATGACCCAGCAGGACATCAACGCCCAGCTGCAGATCGAGCCCAGTGTCTTCACCAAGCAGGGCAGCCGTCGTCGAGGCGGCTCCCGGCGTCTCCTGACCACAAACACCCAGCAGCAGCAGCATCAGCAGCCAGCGCTACTCGCCTCCCATCTGGGCAACAACAACTCCTCGACGACGACCTCCTCGACCACCACAGCCGAGAAGACGGGCACAACGACTGCACCCAAATCCTGCAGCTCCAATGGCAAACTCCTGGTGCCCCACGCGGCAAATGCTGAAACCGAGAATCTCATCATCTGCCTGGGGGAACAGCAGGAGGCGATCTGCACAACAACAAGGCGTGGTTCGGGCATAATGCAGCAAACGGATCTATAGAATACGATTTTGATCGCGATCTTAGAATTTGTACTTATAGCATTAAGCGATTTGGCATTTAGCTATTGGGGTAATTGCATATTTTCTATGTAACTATGTCTCTTGTAAGCAGTATTATTAAATCTTATCTCGTAGACAAACACATTGATTCTCTATGCTAAATCACACTATTTGTAATTCTGCAATAAATCAAAGCTAGTATTTTTGGCACAAGATACAACCGAAATTTCCGAGAGCCCCTTTTGATATGCATAAGTGTGTTAGCGTTAAGGCAACTTGTGAGAATGTGCTTTTAAAAGGATCAATAAACATACACATATTTAAGACATTTATCTGATTAAATCAGTGTTGCCGATCTTGTATTATTTTTGACGGAATGGCGGGACAACAAAATGAAGCTCAATAACTAAGGTAATCTTAACAATTTGTCTATTAGATTCGACGGTGAAAAGTGGCAACAGTGCATTTATTCGACAAGAGCATGTGGTAAATTGTATTTTACATTTAAGGGCTATCTTCAAGAAACTGTCGCCTCTTCAGCTGAAATGGAAAAAGGCTTTACCCATTTGCCTGTCGCACAGTGCCATGCATTAACAACGTAATTCAATCAGTGCAAAAAAATTCCGAGTGCCAGAAACACTTTCAGTAGCAGCATCCGGAACCCCCTCAAAAAGGAGGTTCCCCACGCAACTGCACCCAGTGGACAGCAATGAATATTGGCCAGTCGAAAGTGCAACGGAAACTCCATACAGTTGGCGTAACCCCAGTTAATACCCCTTCTATATATATATACAAACAGGCTAAAATACACATGTCCTGGTCACGTATTGTATTTCACGGCTTTTAGCCGTATTGTCGCTGTTGCTGCATTGCGACAACTAACCACAGCTGTTTATGTGCTAGGGAAATTGTTGAACAATAAACACGTTTCCGATAAACAGTCTCGATTCCCATACAATGCCAATGATCGTTAAACTTAATTGGCAAATGCTCTTCATTTAGCCACTTTAATCCGGCCTTTGTGAAAGACAAACATCAAGAAATCTCTGCTGCCGACACAGCAAAAAGTATGGCAACATTGCGCAAATTCAATTTATCAATTCCTGCAACCACAAAGTGGGTTCTCCTTGCGGTCAGTCAAGGAGTAAACCGTTCACCACCAACCACCAATGCACCACACAGCCAAAAACCCATCCACCCACAGCTCCCCACCCACAATGCCAATCGCAGGTATAATTTAATTTTACGGTATTTTGCCACAAACGTATATCAGCCAAAACTTAAGGTGATATGCGAAGCAAAATATACACAAACTTAACAAAAAATGCAATGGAATTTAATAGTTAATGGGTCTTTTTTAATTGTTTGTTTACTTTACTAGCTGTTTTTTGGATTTTAAAATATTTTTTTAATTATTTTAATTTATTTATATTCCTTATAGATTACTGTTATTATTTAGAATAACTTTCAGATTAGATTTAGAGTTGTTTTAAATTTGATCAAAATGATCTTACATAATGACATATTAAGGCATGGATATTTATTATGTTATTTATTTTTAATTTTTATTATCGATTCAGCAATAATTTAAATATTATAAAAAGTTTATTTGAAGTATTTTTTTATTATTAATTTTAATAAAATGATAGAATAAAAATCAAATAAACATTTTTTTACATCAACTATTTTGCTCGATTAAAATTAATTTCTTTCTTACTTTAATTGTATTTTTATACAAACTGAAAGTTAGGGTATATGCTGCGTCTATACGCCTGCAGCTTCAGAGGGGCAATCAACTAATTAAAATTGGAAAACAGCCGCAATGCAGAGAGACTGACAAACCAGAAGCAAAACTGAAAGGCAGAGGGTGCAGCCCAGCTTAATGAGAGGCATTTCGAGTGTGGGCAAACAAATTGTAGTTAATTTGTTTCAAAAACACTTGCTTCCCCCAATTGGCCCCTATCCGGAAAACTGTCAACCTGGCTATGCAGGAATTCCACATAAATCATGGCACAGTTTGCATGCATAAATCTTTTATTTAATGTTTCATTTCTTTATTTATAAATGCAAGCAGCCCGTAAAGCTTCGAGCTGCGTGACGGGGTTGAGCAAAAGGCAAAGTGCCAACGCATTTAAGAGTCAAAAGTAATAATGATGCTGAAGTGCATAAAAAAGGGAAGCTGAATGCAAGAGCAACGACTAAAAATGGTAAATAGCTAACGGTTGCTGAAACTCGAAAGTGTAAAAAACGAAAAACAACAACGCAAAAAATAGCAACAGGAATGAATCCTTACAAATTTGCACTCGAAAAAGTTGTACAGTTGCCTCCCTGCTCCCACTCAGAGGCTGCTGTAAACAAGCCAGCAATGCAGAGCAGCTCAAGTTGGGGCTTTTACCGATTTACCGACTCAGACTTTTCATGCTTTTCACAAAGATTTTTCCCTATATTTAAAGTAACATTCATTTTCGTTCTTCCGCCAGGTAGTTTGTAAGTACATGTTTCTCTCAAGAGCAGAAACTGAAAGGAAGCTGCTTGATAGCGCTAAGGGGTTAAGGGGTGTATAGTGCAGAATTTTATGTTGGCACAGTAAAAGGCATAAATCAATGGCAGCATTGGCAAAAGGTCGCAGCGAGAGTAACAGAGAGTTTCCAAAGTTGATTTAATGCCAATGTGTAGAGCTGAGTTTAAAGAGTCTTAGTCGGAAATACCTCCACATGCATACAATCGTATATGTGGGTTTATAAAAAATCGTAGCATACTTATGGGTGTTATGCGCTAAGCACAGCTCGCTGTTCAGCGGACTGGCAGCTTGACTTGGAAGAGCATTGGCAAAGCTAGCCATATAAATCAATGGCAAATTGAAAAGTTTAAGCTTGAATTAACATTGTAAACATATATTTCAACTGGCGAAAGAACCTTTTAAATATTGATCACATTCAATAAATATGTGAATAGATATTTTAAGTTAATTAGGAGTTTTTAGGAAGTTAAATTTAATTCGATTGAATCTTGAACAAATAATTTAGATAGTGAAAGCTATATTTAAAATTAGCTCTTAATTTGTAAAGCCTGTTAGATTATCAAATATAATATAAAATGGATCGATATTTTTGGTAAAAACTTAAGAGGAAAATTTTCCTGAAATTCTGACCAACAGAAGAGAAGGCAATACTCTATGGCTTTATCCCTCGCTGAGAAATTGATATGCGAATGCTGCCGTCAATCTGGCAATACATGACAACTTTTTAAACTCTATGTAGCGCTAGCATCCAATCATGCCAACTCGCACCTCTTAACACCAGGGGCAACAGCTACAGCAACAGGAAAAACAAATGGGTAAAAACAGCTTTGTGTCATGTCGAGTGAGATATGTACACAACCCCAAAAAAAAATATACTTTTCTCCACCACTCGGCACTCGCGCAGTGGGTAATTTTTTTATAGAATCCATGCAACAACTTTTTCGCTGAATTTCCATGCCAAAAGCGTAAAAATATTTGCGTAACGAAAAGTCAAAGTGAAAACGCGCAAAGGAAAACGGAAAAGTGCATAGAATAACAATAAGAAGACAAATTTGTTGATTCGCAGCGCCAAATACGAAAAGAAAAGGGTTTTGGCTGCCTTAGATTCTCGGTTTAGCCGTAAAACTTGAGCCAAACTTTCTGGCTAGAGCCATCAATTGCCGGAAATGTTTTGTATACGAGTTATGAGACCGTGTCCGTTTCCGTGTCCATTGAGAGAATTCAGTTTACCAACTAAATGCCAATTTAACTTGCCAGCTGGCTTCAGCTCTGCTCTGTTCTGTTCTGTTCCTTCTGTTGCCTTGTGGTTGCCAGCAACTCCTTGGCGTCCCACAGTGGTCAATTTCGCCTCGCTAGCGGAATTTAATTCAAATTTTAATAAACGTTGATTTTTAAACCACTCGACAACATGTGGATTTGTAAAATAATTTTATTAAATTTAATTAAAATAAAACGAATAAGTAACTACGCAGATCAGTCAGGCAGAAGACTACAGTCGGACTTAACCGCTGTCTGATATTCAGAAGCAATCACGCCACAACTCTTATAGGCTTCCGCTTAACAGTAATCTATACTCAAACGCACGCACACACACCCAATGCGCTTGCTTAGAGAGCCAGCAAGAGCGAGCAAATAGGAGAGCGGTCAAGCGCTGCATATGAGCTTATGCCAAGAGCGAGCGGCGCAGTCTCCAGCTGCCGACTTGTACGCTTACCACAGAAGCGAACGGGTAAGTGAATTTTTGTGGCGCTTTCTCTTTGGCGGGAGCTAATCAAGAGACAGCGGACGAGCAACCTGCAAACACTATAAATACTGCTGCTGCACTGCTACTGCACTGCTGCTAATTGAACAGTGGTTGCAGCCGAGTGATGCAGACGTGTGGTGAGTGGTTAAGTGTAAAGTTTAAAGTCATATTAAATTAATAATAGAATATGAACGAAGCAGATAAATAGAGCGAAAAACACGTAATCGATTTTTTCAGGATTGAAAAAATAAAACCAATGAAGATATCTTATTTACTTAAGAAGATATGAATTGAATGCCGCTAAAGAGGCCAAATTGACCACTGTGCGTTCTCTTGCTTGCCCTTTTGCTGGAGACGTCTGATTTTTGGTCGTGCGTCTGCAATTTTCTATGCAATTACAGCAACACGACGACTAACAAAACTTGTGTAATTGATATATGTGGTTGTAGCAACTTTCTAATGGAGCTACAGCACTCGCATTATTATCAACATCATCATTATCATCAACCTCATCATCATCGTCAACTGCAACTGCAGAAAGTTAGCCAGTTGCGCAGAGTCTGCGGTTCGTTTTGGGTGCCAAAATTTTTGCAACGTGCGCTTTAGCCTGAAAGATTGAAGTCCCTTGCCAGAGTTTTGACTGCCGGCTAATTGGATTTGCGGTCTATTTTCTCAAATTTGAAAGCAGTAATTGCCGAAGCTTAAAATTAACTCGAGAATATTCAGATTTCACAACTAAAAAACGTGGAAATCCAGAAAATTCAATTAAAGAGTTGAAATTGCATAGTTTTAGTCGTGGTTAAAGCCGCCATAATTTTATAATCCCCAGCTTAAGCTCTGCTGTATGTCTATGCGTGTGTGTGTGTGTGTGTGTGTGTGACCTTTTATGCACCCTACATTCACTTTGACATTCTCTGGCATGCAAAACATTTAAATGCAATTTCAATTACGCGCTCTATGCTCTCTATGCGATTCCCAATTCCCCAAACCCTCCCACCCTTCAACTTCCGCCTTCCGCCGCCATTCCTGGCACTGTGCAAAGACAGGGCATGGCGGACGGGGTGGCTTCCGGTTCGTTAGGAAAAGTTCACGCACAAATTAACACGCAGCAAGTGCAACTTTCCGCCGTTATGGCTGCCAAAGCGTAAAGTACAAAGGTTCTGCGCATACAAACCCAAACATAATTTCAATTTTAATGAGCAGCAGCAGCAGCAACAGTTACGGCCTCCCTCCTCCCTTCTCCCTGCATGTCTGCTCCTCCCCACAACTTGCAGAAATTTGCAGCAATTGCTTACTAAACACACCAAAGAGATATATATTCATTAACAATGGCCAACTGAAATGCAATGTCATTGCCTGCCATGGGATGCAAATGCACTTTAACAACTCTTCAAGGCACACGTCGGGCGCCAATTTGTTGGCTTTCGAATTGGGGCCAAAACTCTAGAGAGCTGCCTTGGCCCGCCAATTGAAATGACGTTGAGCTGCGCAGGCAGCAGAGTTCATTGGCATGCTAAGCGTCTTTTTCTGCATTTTCAAGCATACCCTGTAAATAAAAGAAAGAAAATAAAAGAAAAAATCTAAGAATATATTCAAAAAATATTTTCAAAATATTTATAGACTATTAAAAGAAACGAGGCCAGCGAGAGTTGGGCCAGTGACAGCTGGGCCAGCAAGATTTGAACCAACGGAAGTTGGGCCATCGAAACATCGGCCAAGAAGAATTCGGCCAACAAGAGTTTGTCCTACAAGAGTTCGGCCAGCGAGAGTTGGGCCAGCGGAAGTTTAACCAGCAAGAGTTGAGTCAGTGAGTACAAATAATAATACCCCGTAGCCATTAAAAATGAAAATTCCATATAATTAGGTTTGTATAATAGTACATTTATTTATATTTGAATTATGAATTATTTGATGAATTATTTGATACAAAATTGCCATATATTAAATTGGATTCTATAATTATTGGTAGAGTATCATATATTCTATCATTCACAGCTTTTAACCTGCCTGTTTTTTTGGTACTTACAGTCTACCACTTCAGAGGCTCGTAGAACCATAAAATTTTTATAATCAACATAATATGCTGTAATTTCAGGCAGTGCATCTTTACGTTGCTAAAGCTTTTTAGCTGCAACACGTTAATTGGACACTGAAAGAAATGCTTGTTCTATATATATAAAAAAATAAAAAAATATATATATCAGATTTCATCTAGCTGTTGACGGCTGACTGGGTCACGTCTAGGCAAAGCCCCCTTTTTCTGCGGTGGAGCACAAAAAACGCTGTCAGTTGGCTAAATGCCAGCTTGGTTGGCATAGGGGCTGGGCTTCCGCTGCTTAAAGAGGGACGGAAGAATATAGGGGACCCCTAACACTCACAACTTTCGTTTTATTATGCATAAATTATGAAATAACACGCAAAATTTATAAAAATAAACGCCAGTCATTTGGTTTTTTATTTGCTTCCATTCTGGGTGGCGTTACTCTGCATATTCGCATGCAAAATCGGAGTAAAAATTGTCGGTATTAAGCCATTTACGTGTCTTGGTGTTAGAACTTAAATTTGCCAGTTCACATGTTTTAATTCCATTAATTGTAATTCCATTTAAATTGATATTTAATTAGGCTGCTCTGTATTAGCGCTAAGTGCATTTGCCAGGCGCTTAATAAATTTCCATTTCCATGCTTGATCGAATAAATTTATTAGTGAGCAAAGTTTCCACTTTTAGTTTTATCCGCCATTTCATTGCAAATATCGCGCTCGTGTTCAATTAATTAAAATAAATTCCGCATGCGCAATTGGTGTGTCAATAAAAGATGTGCAACAAATTAATTGTTTATGCTTCATTTAATCACGTTCTCCGGCTCACATTAGCCGGAGTCGCAAGCTCGGCATAAAATTAAATCAGGTCACGTGCCAAGTGAAACCAAGCAGTCCAGTTAACGACCAGCTCCAGGAGACCATATAAAAATAAGAAAATTTGCACAATTTAAGTGCATATGGGAATTTGGCAAAACATTATAAAAATTCTAGTACAAATTTGTCTCTTAAAAATGGGTTCATCAAATTACAAGAAATACTTATTAAAAACTCAACAACATGAATGTGAGTAATTTGCATAAATTTAGAACAAAATTCCGGCATTTCTGCATAATTTATGAGGCTGACTAGCAAAATCCGTTAAAAATAATTAAAATGAACATCGGCTAAACATTCGCTACATGTATTTAATCGAATTCTCAGATACAGACAGCTGACAGTTTAAATAAAATTCAATTGAAATGCAAACGAAATTCCATTGAAATTTCTTGTACTTTTTTTTTGTGAAACGTAAACGAATTTTACGACTGATCGAATTTCAGATTTAATGAGAACAAAAAGCAAAAGCATTAAAAAGAAACTGCAAAGACCCCGCGTTAATGAGCAGCCAAAGCGGATGATGAAGATGCCAGCAGCAGAGAAAGATAAAGAAAAAGCTAAAGGATTATCTTTAGCTGCTGAGAAAGAAATGCATTTCACTCTCAAGCAGCTGAAGATTGAATTTGTAAAAGGTGCAGGTGCTCGGAAAATGTTAAGCAAATGAAAAGCAGCTTAAGATAAAGTAATCAAAGTAAATTTTTCACAACCCAAGTTAAGCAGACTGAAAGAATAATGTCGCAGAGCTAGAATAAATTAATACATTTAATGTGCAGCTCAAATCCATAAATTATACAGAAAAACTGACTATATAAACTCTCTGTCGTAGACATTGAGCACTTAATTTGCAGGGTATAACTGCTAATTGCAAATAAAATGGGCAACATGTTTTGTGGTTAACAACAAACAGGCAACAGTTTGCTCACACAACATTGCATTCAATTCTATAAATTTAAAACAAATTGCTTCCAAATACACAATAATACACTCTCTGCTGACCTCCAAATGTTGCATGAATAATGAGCCTGAGGCATGGCTGAAAGAAGTTCTCGAAAACTGACCTATTCAGTGGCAAATGAAGCAGAAAATTTCAAGAAAATTGCGCTGTCTTCGTACTAGGAACTATGAAATGTTCAGCAGCAACAGTATGTATGTATAACAGTTGTAGTACAAATAAATATAACTTATCTGTTTGTATTAAAGAATTTACAGAATTAATTTTAGATGACAATAATATATGCCCTAGCAACTGAAGCCTTCACACTGTATTTCTTCTTTATTCTATTGATTTAAAGATTTGACAATAATTAAATTATGTTATCAATATATGTTTTAATAATACAGAACATTTCAAGTAGCTTATCAAATGTTGGGCATCAATTAAAATATAACAGTTACAGTTAAAATAATTATAATTTAACATTCAATAAATTATGTTTAAAATTCCAGTGTCTCTTTTAAAGAGAGAAGTTAGATGCAAGCTGGTTATTAAATGCAAAGCAATTAAGCATGGCACTTGCTTTCATTTATTATTTCATAAAATCAAAGTACATTTTTAATTGCTTAATAAACATTGAATATTAAACTAGAAACAGTTATGACCCAAGTACCTTGCATGCAGGCAATTCACAGGAATTCCAAAGTCGAGTAACTCTTTGAAATTACATTTAACAGACTGCAATAAAGACATGCATCTCTCTCACTCTTTTTCTCTCTGTCACTCTCTGTCTCTCTATATTTCTGTCTCTCTCTGGAATACATCTCTTTCGCACTGTCTGCCAGTCTAAAAACTCTTTGAAGTTTACGAGCTGTGTGTGTATAAACCTAATGATATCATCGCCAACAACTGCAGCAGCAGCTGTCGAAATGAGCCTGAATCTTTGACAGAGACAGTGAAAGCAATTTCTAAAGCATTTTAATTGCTGCGTCAGCTTGCCTGCACTGCAAATACCCTGTAAAGCTGACAGGTCAAAAAACTAGAGATGGATCTGGCCTGGAGCTTTGATTGAAAATGCCCAAAGCCCGACGATATATAAAATAAATAATATTAATTTGCAACATCGAAACTATACAACCCATAGCTGAACTTCTTTACAGGGCATTGGCTAAGCGTGCATGCTCAATTTGCTAATGCCATTTGCCTTGTTTAGTTTCACTTTTGGTCCGGGCACAGAGCGCAAGAATGCACAATGTTGACCTTGCACTTATTCAGCTAGAAAGCGAAAAGAAATTTGCATAATTTGCATGCACAACTCAAAAGTGTAGATTGCACTCAAGCCAAGCATGGAATTTAGTTGTTAACCGGCAGGCAAACAATCAAAAAAGAAAGTAGAAGCAATGGAAGCAATGAAATCATACACCCCAAACCCCAAAACCAGCGCACAAATTGCAGCCCTGGCGAGTGTCAACAGCTCGTTACCCCCTTGGCTCCGCGGGGGTTCCCCAAATTTAGACGCTGCCAATGCTGTTGGCTGTTACCTCAGTCTGAGCCACGTCTGTAGTTGGCTGAAATTACGCATGCAAACGACCAGGACAACGTTGACGACGTTTGCCATTGAGACAGTCAAAGTTTCGCTGTTTTGATTTTTTTTCTCGCTTTTTTATGGCAGGTTTTTTCAGGCAGACGCCTCTGCCAACTTATAGTTGGCGCTGCGTTTTTCACATAGGCTGGCAAAGTGGAAAAGTGGAAAAGTTGTTACGGCATTATATTAAAATGATAAGATGGCAAACTGCTTTTCAGCAAGTGCCAAAACTTAAATATGAAAATTTAACTTGGCAAAATTGCACGCAATTTCAGCAATAGTTTTTCAGTTTTCTTTCATGTGGGAAAAGCACTTAGTGCGAGTTGCTTGCAACTTCTTTAACCGCAACTGTGACATGGGGTCAACAAGCTGTTCCCACAGGGGCTCCGGCATGTCGCCTCCGTTGGATTTCCTGTAACCGAAACGGATAAGGATGAAAAAAAATGAGAGAATGCGAATGGAAAAGTAAGAAAATGTCAACACATTGAGGCAACGATAGTAAAAACGGGAGTGAAAACAAACACAGGTAGGGATTGCAGCACACCCGGTTGCATGCCACATGCCACATGCCGCATGCCGCATGCCACATATGCCTCATATGACAGAGCAGAGCAGATTCTAACCTGTCGATTATACGAGCCAGAACTGAGCTCCTAAGCAGCTTGGCAAATACCCGCTGCAAATACAACAACAAATTCCAGAGAGCCCGGGATTTATACATTTTATGATGAAGCACGGCAGCTTCGATATCCCATCGCTTGCAGCTCCTTTCTGTCCATGTCCGTACCCGTGTCCCTGTCCCTGTCCGTGTTTGTGTCCTTGGTTATGTTTGTGCTGCTGTGATTCATATGCCGGCAGCCAGTGTTGACAACTGAAGCACAGGAAGTGGTACAGTTGGTAAATGGCAAATAAAGTGTCTTCACACTTGACTCTGATTTGATTTTGATTTTGATGCTGCAACATTGAAGTTTTGTGGCAAACAATCGCAATTGCCAGCCCGGGCTTTTGACCATTTGTTGGCTTTGTTCTGGCTGCTCTGCTAACACTTTACTTTCTGCATTTGTATTTGTATTTTTATTTTCATTTAAAAGATTACTTTTGCCGCAGTCCGGTCAGTTTGTCAGCTGGACATTGCAGCTAGTGTCTGCTTTTCACTTGGCTGCATCCGACAGATCGCTGGCGCCTACTGGCCACGCCCACACGACGCTCCTCGGAGTGACTTAATTAACTTTGCCCCCTATGTGCTGCTGGGGTTTTGTTGCTCCAAAAATAAAACGAAAGTTGTTTAAATAAAAGTGAAATATCTGCAGCATTGCAATAGCAGAAAAAGAAAAGGAAATGAATGAATTTGGTATACCCTGTTTGTAATATGATATTATAGTATTAAATGTTGATTTTATTAGGGGTATATGAATAAATACAGAGTGATTGAATTATTTACAACATCATAACTCAATTACCATAATTACCTTCTGGCAACAGGTAAAATAAGGAATTTAATTGTTGAATGGTTTAAGAAACAATTTTTTGGTTAATTTATATAATATTTTAATCAAACTGTCAAGATTAAATCGAACAAAGATTTTGTATTGTTATAAGATCTGAATTTAAAATTCGAATAAATCATTTGGAATCGTTTATTAAAACATCTTTGGTGTTCATAATTTCAAATATATTACATATTGTGGAACATAAAAGCACAATTGGGAGATGATGATAAGAGCTATCAATTCTTATTTATTTATGGCCAATTGTAAATTAAACATTAAATTTGAAAATTTTAATTACCTAATTCTAATTTGTATTTTTAAGTTCTCTGTTCCCTGCTGATTTCGTTCTAGTAATTGGAATTTTCAAATTCGCTGTAGTTAAATAAAAGTAATATTTAACAGTTAAATTAAATTAAACTTTTAAGTAAAATATAATCAGTTCTGATATTAAGGATTTTTAAAGGAATTGATGCTTTTGACTTACTTACTTTACAAGAAGAGAAGGACCAGAAGGCCTAAATTACGGCACATAAATTATACAAAATATCTATGATTTTTTCAATTTCTATATAATATAATTCAAGTCTACCCCTAGCCATTTAAAGAGTATAAAACTAGCACAAAGAAAAGCCGAGCATAGAGAGCGCCAGACGGACAATAAACAAACACAAACACAAATAATCATTGTAAGTTGCAGCTTTAAGTGCCATCTAATTGCCATTGTTAATTTTCAAGCATATTTTACTCTGGCCTTTAAGAGGCAAAGGCGAAAAGAGGAGCATGGAAATGAAAGAGAACCAAAGCTGCAGCATGCCACACTGTGTGAAGAGGGGGCAAAAAAGAATGGAAAATAAAATTAAGTGACTGCAGAGTGTCCCGTATTCCAACTCCCAACTCCCGCACTCCCAGTTCATTTCTCACTTTATTAAAAGAGTCTCTGTGGTTGAAAAGAGTGGAGAGGGGTAGGGGGCAGAGCGCCATTGTCACGTCACTTGCCACACGTTGGCCATTGTGCACTTTGTATGCCATGGCTGAGTAGCAAACGAGAGCAGAGAGTGATGGCCACATCCTGCTGCTCCGCTCTGTGGCCTGCGCTTGACTTGCAGCAAATTGCGGCAGCGGTTTTTTTTTTTTAAATGGCGAATCTTTAGGCCTTCGCGAGATTTGGTTTTATGAGCCACAGCTGTGCCGATACCGGGCCCAAAGTTCGCGGTATTGGCAGGTATAAACCCGCATCGGAAAAACATGCCAAATTTGCCTTTTCCTGGAATCGGGCAGCGTCTACCTGTCTGTCCCTACCATCTACCTGTCTGTCCCTACCACTATATAAACCGACTCGCGTTGGGAAGGGATATCAGTCAACAAGTCAAGCTTGTTCTAGACACAACTCTGCTTAATTAAAATTATTAAAGGCTATTGAAGAACACTATGGACAACGATCAAGTCTCCCAGCTTCTGTTCTGCCAGGAGGGAAGCCAGCAGGTGTTGCACCATCAGTGGTTTGTCGATGGTCAGTTGCATGGTGAATGCGAAACTTGCTACAGCCGCATCGACAACGATCAGCCCACCAGCCGGCATTGGCTGCAGGATGATGAGGAACGCCCTCCGCCGGAGCTCAGCAATCAGCAGCAGGCGGTGCTGGACATCATTGAGGCGCGCAGCTTGGAAACCTTCTTCTTCTGCGATGAGAGCGACCAGCCTGATATACAGACGTTCGTGAGTGACATCTGCATGAATGCGGTGCCCGATCTGCTGCGCTGGATTTTCCAAAAGGGCGCCGAGCAGTTGGAGATCAATGTGGCACTGTATGTGAACGTGTGCAACCAGCTGCTGATCTTCCAGAGCAGCGAATTGGGCATACGTCATCACTACGATATAGAGGAGAGCGTGAGCATTATCATTGAGATGGTGCTCTCACGTCTGCAGAATTATCTCAGCAACAGTTTCGAGGTGGGTCTGGAGCAGAGCAGCATTACACGGGTTCGATTGCAGCTGAAGCGTATACTTTATGATCCGGAGAACCCCAGGAACTTCGAGATACCATTGGCCATGAAGCTGCGTTGTGCCGCAGTCGAGGCAACCACCACCAATAACACCGTTAGCGAAGTGGATCAGTCCACCTTGGATGAAGCCATCAAGTATGGTCGAACGCACCGAACGAACCCAACTCCTCCCAATAGGCTCATGGATCTCTATGGGCTGCAGCAGTGCATGACCTCCAGGGAGGTTTTTATGGTGCCCTATCACATCAGCGCCAGGCTGCATCCTACGCCCAACACCAACTTTCTCATCTTGAACAACATCAATGGCGCGTTCCGGCTGCTCTACGAGCTGCCTACTGAAATCGAGCGCTTGGGTGAAAATTCTATGCACAATTGTGATAATTGCGGTGCCGAATTCCATTTTGCCAGCCGATTGCATATACACAAGGAACTGCGTTGTGGCCAGGACTTCACCGTGGACAGCCTGCATCCGGATATCTTGGAGATCTACGAGCGCTGTCTGCCCGTTTCCCGAAACGATTTGGAATATTCTTGCTATGGCGTTACCAAACCCAGACATTTCGTCCACAAGGAACAATTTATGCGCGAATGCGAGCGGCCCTCGAACAACACCGATGAGGAGGAGCAGACACCCTGCATTATTATCGGAGTTACCGAGAGTCCTGCCAAACAGCATGATGATGAGGAAATAGATGAGAAAGTGGATGAGAAAGTAGATGAAAAAGTAGATGAGAAAGTAGATGAGGAAGTAGATGAGCAAGTGGATGAGAAAGTAGATGAGAAAGTTGATGAGAAAGTAGATGAGAAAGTAGATGAGAAAATAGATGAGAAAGTAGATGAGAAAGTTGATGATAAAGTTGATGATAATGTTGATAAGAAAGTTGATGAGCAAGTAGATGAGAAAGTAGATGAGAAAGTTGATGATAAAGCAGATGAGAAAGTGGATGAGAAATTAGATGAGCAAGTTGATGATAAAGTTGATGAGAAAGTAGACGAGAAAGTTGATGATAAAGCTGATGACAATGTGGATGTCAATACGTCTAACAATACTGAGGAAAACAGCGCTTAAATCGAGCCGGAACAAAAGCAGAAAACCGAAAAATTTACATTGTTCCACACCTAACAACATTTAATTTAATTTTATTAAATTAGCTTAACCAATTGTTGGAGATGATGAACCATACATATTCCCATTTATTTGCCACTTATAAAAGTGCATGCGAACCAGTTCTTTAAAGCTTAAGAATCTATTTTTACTTACGGCCCTATATTTTTTATATACTATTAATTTTTTTGATTGAATAAATAAAGCATTTTACAAAAATATATAATAGTTTTATTTAAACTCTAATGAAACAAACTTTTTTCTCAAAAGCCAATCAAAGTAAAATAAATAAATGAATTGCAGTTTTGACGACAAAACGGAATAAATTCCAAACGACATGAAATACTATAAATTTCAGCTCCTTGCCTAAAAGAAAACATGTTTGTTATGCAAAATATGAAAACCGAGCAATTTCAGTTATTCAAATTTATTGTGCAATTACTTTTGTGTGCATCAAAGGAGTTTGACAATAGCTGATGCAGAAACTAATCAACTTAAAGGCCAAACGCTTCACGTGAATTTTGCCATTTGCCAAATCCAATGAGACGTGAGCGAATTTGCCAATCACTGCAAATATAAAATCAAATTGCATAATCAAGAATTTGCGAGAAAACTCCTCAGAACAGCTGCAGAAATTGAACAGGAATTTCAGTTATTTCTATTCATGCAGTATATGCAGTTAAATTTAAGTCAATTTAAAACCTAAACAATATTTTATTACAAATTATATAGCAATTTATAGTTTTACAATTATTTCCAAAATTCCAAATTTTTAAACTCGATTATTGGTTAAAGATTTTTGTAGATAACTTGGAACAACAAACTACTTCGAAGCCAAAAGCTCAACATGGTTTAATTTATAAAATAATATTTTAGTTTTAAGTAAATATGTCAATAATTATTTCTAAAAAAAAATAAGAAGTATTATGTTTTCTAAACTATGCATTTTTATTTTATTATGTTTTTATTTTTGGTTTAATAAATTGTATTTATAAATTGAAAAAACTGAATGACATGTGCTGCTATGTCAAGCTCAGCATCATTTAACTCGAAGCTGCTTTCAGCAAATCGTGCGGAATTTACGCTCCGACACTTTTTCACGCCGCCCACATGCTGCAGCTTGTACGGCTCCTCCTCCCTGGTTTTGCAGCATCCCTCGCTCCTAATAAAATTCAGCGTTATAATACATAATTCAAATGTGACGCTGGACACATTAGTTCCGCCGTTTTGAGCACTCGCCAGAGGCAACTGTGATAAATGGAGGTCCAACAGGATGATGCTGCCCCACGTCCCTACCCAGAATTTAAGTAGATTTTCGTAGATGAACAATTTGTAAGCAGTTCATAAATGTGTTTTTCTCTCTGAAAGAGAAAGACCAAAAAAATGAATGAATGAAACAAGAGACATGGATGATTGATAGTCGTGGCGAAGCTGGAATGACGAAAGAGCACTTGGCACATGGGCCATAAAACGTTTTCGGCAAATGTTCATCAAGTAGCCATACAATAAATAAAACCAAAGTCGATGCGAGGAATATGGCAGAAGTTTGGGTTTATAGTAGCTGGAATGGGTATCGTAAAAATGCAACGCCCAGTCAAAGACCGAAGCTCATTCAAATTGTATCCATGTTCACATAAAGAGCAGACAAAAGACATAAAGTAAATGAAGCGCCGCACATAATATTCCCAAAAATAAAAAAAAGAGAGCAAAAACACACAGTGGAAAGTTCTTAGAGAAGACATTGTGATGTGGAGTATTTCTATTTCTATTTCGATTCCATTTTCATTTTCATTTGCCATTTTCTATTGTCGTAACTCAATGCTATTTAAAGCCAAGACGAAATCAAAATCAATTGTTACACCCACAGACACACATGCACACCATGAAAACTGTTTTCACTGCTTTTCCTAAATTTTACATCAAACAGAACAGAACGAGCTTTAATACAAAAAATCTGTATACAAAAACCAGTGAGCACGCAGCCGAATAGAATACTCTATATCCTATATTTATAAATATAGAATAAAATATAATAAATATGCACTCATAAAATATTATAGAAAGCGCAGTAATGATTCTTCTTATTTTTGTCCTTACTTTGCTTTAATGGCCGCGCTATAAGAGTTGGAGAAAGGAAAAGCCTACAATATTGTTTGATTAATATTTTTTGTGTTTACAAACTGATTTGAATGCGCTTTGGAGGATTGTTAAATATTATAATAGAGATTATACACATATGGACAAAATAATAGGTGTGAAAATTTTACTTTTCGAAATATCCTTATAATCCGATATGCACACGAAATTTTATAATGAACTTATACTTTTTCTATATGGTCACACTGTTTCGGTTGGAATATGATCAATTTCTGCTATAAATTAGCTTGCTGGTAAAAATTTTTGAGTGTTTTCGTGTTCGAAGTCCAAATTAGGCTGGCCAATAAAATAGGTGTATGAAGCCAAATAATTACCAGTAATTAATGAAGAAAATCATTTGGTTGCAGAAGGTAAGGTATTGAGAAAATACAACTAAATAAGGACATAACAGATGAAAAAAATATTTTTGAAGGTCCTTGGGCTTCACTGCAGTGCCAAGAAGAAAAGGCACGTTCTACGACTCCGAATCCATTATTATGTTTATGAAACGATCTTAAACCTTTGTAACAAATGCTTATAAGCCGAAAAACACGGTTGATAGTAGTGAAAATCTTAGAAAATCACCTCCTAGGGCCGACAATTGCTTGGTTCAATGACTGAACGCAGCCCATTCATATCTATTAGGTCGATTTCCAAAGAAATTGCTAATACTGATTTATCACGGATGGTCCTCCAACGATGATTAATAGCACACCTACCAGATAGGATTTCTCGCAGGATTAATTTGCTTCGATCGGGAAATTTACAGATGGGACAAAAATTTTCACAAGATTAAAAAACCTGCTTCGGACTGGAGGGTGAGAATAAATGGCGTAATACCCTCTGAATCGACGGAACCACGATAAATTAATATAGTAATGATTCGAAAAGGAATGTTTTCGAATTTGAGATCTCAACGTCCATACAGAAAGACGAAGAGCTCATCGCCCTGATCAAAAATATATATACTCTATAAGATCCACAACCCTTTTAACCCCATTCTTATCCATTTCATGTGTACAGGGTATAAAAAGGTTTGTTATAACTCACTGAACGACTGCCATGCTACCAAATCCCCACCCAAATATAATCGTACAAAGCAAAGGCAGCTTCTACTTGATGGCTAAAAGTAGATATGATCTATATAAATAACGTCTACTTCACGTGTCTTAAATAGCTCATTTAAATCTTGCAGCAAGTTAAACAGCACACGCATAGACAGCCCGGTGGCGCCTCCTTTGTCTGCCCCTTTCGTGCCCCACCAGCAGATTGCCACGACAACGAATTGCGTCAGCGTCGAAAAGCGAAGACAAGTGCAATCATATACAAGAATTTAATTGGCAGATGACAAAACAAAATAATAAAACAGAAAAATGTGCGCATCTGAAAAATCGAGAGAAATACTTTACCGATTTAAAACCAAGAAATACTCTGTAATGTAATTAATAAAAAAAAACTATCAGTTTAAAAATTTCTTGTGATTAAATAAGCCTTAAAATATTCTAAAACGCTCAATTGCGCGTTTGCTACTTTTACTGCTGAGGTATACCCTTTCAACAGTCAACATTTACAGGGTATACCATTTTAAACTCGCTCTGATGCATCTGATTGTTGGCTGAATGATTCAGGCATATGTCAATCAAAAGAAATGCTAAATTAATTATGTCCATAAGGGAAAACAACAATAAATACATAAATATTACCTTTCGAATCGACTGAGATCAAGGACAACAACTCACAATGCATTCGAATCCATTGACAAGATTATTTGCCATAGGCAACCTGCCCAAAGTTATTTGTTTAGTGAAGAGGAAATTATTCGACATAAATTGGACCAAGTATTGACAAAACATAAACAGTTTATCGATTCAACATATAAATTCAATTACAAGAATTCAAAAAAATATATTTTAAGCATTTAATTGCAATTTGTGCATTGACGAAATAAAATTTAAAAGCTAAACTAAATACATGATTTTATCAAATGGAGCTTATTATAATAGAAAACAAAAGCCAAAAATAAAACTATTAGAAATTTAAATATTTTTCGTCATACAAAACGCGTATTAAGGTAATGCAGCATGACTAATTAAATTATAAATAAACGTACTGCAATGTACTCTTTTGAAATATTGTGATTTAGTGTAAGATTTAAACTGTAAAGAGATGTTTAGAATGAGGTACTCTATAGGGATCTTGGGTTTTGTGATTTTGTGCTATGCAAACGTTGCTAATTGCACAAATAATTTGGAAAATGAATACTATAGTAGCTCTGTAATGGGACTATTGAAAGTATTTCAAATGGAAAAGGAATTTATGCAGTTTGTGAAGGATTATGCACTTGCATTGCAGCACCAAATTAAAGATTTTAAAATGTAAGTATCAAAATTTACCTTTATTCATTGATCATTTCGCTGGCAAATTTTATTTATTTTCATTAAAAATATTCTATATAAATTACAGTTACCTAAAAACAATTGACCGTAAGCGATTTGATTCAAAAGAGAAAAGGGAAGAGTTTATATCGAGTCCCCTGAATGCATTCGCACTCATAAGACGAATCCGACAAGATTGGGCTATGCTGCAGATGTACGCACAAAATATCGCGCATTTTGGTATGTCAAAAATACAAACTACTTAAATATTGGATAATTCAAATATTATTTCAGATATGTTTGATAAAATGGAACGCATTTTGAGCGATAAGCCTAAAGTTAAAGATATGAAAAATATGCTTAAGAGCGTGGAACAGATAGAGCTAACCTACGATCTGAAGCCATCAGATATAATGCGGGGTAAACTACAAAATAAGCAATACAAGTAAGTAGAAAACTTAGCAAGAGTTTGTTCAGCGAGAGTTCGGCCAGCGAGAGTTCGGACAGCAAGAAATCGAGAATTGGAAAAGCTAGAGTTAGGCAGCTACAGCTAGGCAGCAAGAGTTCGTCCAACGAGTGTTTGGAGGGAGATTTTGTCCAGCGAGAGTACGTACAGCGAGAGTTCGGCCAACGAGAGTTCGTACAGCAAGAGTTCGGTTAACGGAAGTTCATCCTAGCGAGAGTTGGGCCAACCAGATGTGTCCCAGGAAGAGTTTCACGTTAACCAATCCCTTTTGTATATTATTTTAACTAAATACATTTCAATATTTCACAGTGTAACTCTTTCCCAACGCGACGCTTTATCCATTGCACATCATTATTACGATGAGAAAAACTTTGGCAAGGCGGCAATTTGGTATCGTCTGGCATTGAAGCAGAGCGATGAACCGAATGCAGAGTTGTATAACAAGGTTTTGGGCAAAGCAACAGTGGGCATACGTTCCAAATTTGCTAAAACCAATATACTTTATGGTAAGTTTAAATATTTATTAATTTTTAATGGCATATTTGTAAGAGCTTCCCTTATAGCCAATCGCTTAGCGCATCCCAATCGTACCGATAAGGCACTGCATAAGACAGTAGAAAAGTTACTTGCCAAAATCAATTCAATTGAGGTGGAGAATTTTGTGCGAAAGCTGTTGGCTGCAGATGATAATCAGTTTTTGGATTATGTGAACACTAAGAAACCCCAAGCCACAAAACATGAGATGGGCTGCCGTGGATTCTTTCCAAACATGGAACAACTCCACTGTCATTATGAGCACAATACCACGCCGTTTCTACGCATAGCGCCGCTTAAACTAGAAGAGCTCAGTCTAGATCCCTATGTGTATATGTATCACAAAGTGCTCTCAGATGGCGAGATCGAAGAAATGAAATATTTAACTGCCTCAGGAAAGGAGCTGGAAGCAGGCAGTAAATTGTTGAAAGAAGATTCCGCATTTGTTAGACGCATCAACCAACGTATTACGGATATGACAGGCTTTGATCTGCGCGATTTTCCGGATCTATATATAAATAGCTATATACCATCCAACTACTCGAACTATCAGCATGGAGAGCATATGAGAACTAAGCAGAAGTCCATCGATCATGTGGCTACTGTTGTATTTTTTGTAAGCTTTTTTTTAATTATTTAATTATTTTATTGAAGTATTCATATTTTAAAACCTTCGCAGGCCAGCGATGTGCCGCAAGGTGGCGCCACCGTATTTCCTAGCATACTTCTTGCAGTCCATCCGCAAAAAGGCAGCAGCCTATTCTGGTATAATCAGTTAAATAATGGCCAACCAGATCGTCTAACACAGCACAAGGCTTGTCCAGTTATCGTAGGCGCCAGCTGGAGTAAGTTTTATAATGCCAATTAAATTTTACTATTTTAATTTTATAATTATAATTTGTTTCAGCTATTACTAAACCGCTGCCGTTCTCTGGCTTGACGGAAAAAAACATATAAAACTTGGCTATTGGACTACCAATTAATGGAAGCTTCAACTATTTTTTTATAAAACAATATTATTAAAGAAATTGGAAATTATATTCAAAAATTAAATTAATTAGCTAAGTTTAAATGGGGAAAGTTTTATACATAGTTGAACTAATATTTTGGTCGATTTTCTTTTAAAATTAAATTAAAATTTTTTTGATTATTATTAAAAGAAGCAATTGTGGTAACGCTATTGATAGAGTCGATGCTGCATTGTCTACCAAATTTTAGAATGTTCTATTCTGGTTTCTTCTGTCTATATCTTCAAAATTTGCTTATGATTTTTGTTTGGAGCTCAATGAAAATGGAAATTTGCAGTACATCAACTCAATTGCTAACCCAACTGAGTAGCTGCCAATGGAAACTGAGCTTATGGAGGACTTAAATGACTTTGTCAAGGCAAAAGTTGCATATGATGAGGCTGCAACTGCAACTGCAACAAGCTTTTCTCCCTATTGTGTAAACTGCATCATTTTTCCAGCTAAAAGCAAATGCTGCTGCCACGTGCCGCATTGCAAAATGTTACAGCACCAGAGGAGTTTGTGGCAAATGCCTTAAATGCATTTGCCTTGGTTAGGCGATTACAAACGGATTGGCCCCAATTCCTGTAATATCTGCAGGATGCTCAAAGTAAATTGCTAAAAATGCAGCAGCAAGGCCCTAATGATAAGAATGTGCAATTGGCAAGAAAATGCCTGTTACGCATCGAGAGCTATTACGACCTGAAAGCAGCTCACATGGCAAAGAGATTATGGCTGCAGAAACAATACAGGTGCATAATCGATTCATTACTTGGCCAAAACCGACAAGTTTTATGGTTTCTCTGCAGTGCCTATTTGACTGATTGCATAGCAGATTGTTATGTCATGTAATATTAGCTCTATGGGACACTTTCCTATGGCATAGCAGTAAAAACGGCTTCTCTAGCTCTAATAGTTTCCGAAATCTCAGCGTTCATACAGACAGACGGACAGGCGGACGGACAGACGAACGGGCAGGTCCAAATCGACTCAGTTTGTCTCCCTGATCAAGAATATATATACTTTGTGGAGTCTGCCACGCCTGCTTCTGCCTGTTACACACATTCGCACAAAGTTATTAACCCTGTTTTAACTATTTTTAATGGGTACAGGTTATAAAAATAGCTTCGCTTGGACGCCAGCCCCCTAAGTAGTCCAACTCTTGGTGGCCGAACTATCGTTGGCCGGCCTCCTCTGGCCGAACTCTCTATGGCTCAACTCTCGCTAGCTAAACTCTTGCTAACTCAACTCTTGCTAACTCAACTCTTGCTAACTCAACTCTTGCTAACTCAACTCTTGCTAACTCAACTCTTGCTAACTCAACTCTTGCTAACTCAACTCTTGCTAACTCAACTCTTGCTAACTCAACTCTTGCTAACTCAACTCTCGTTAGCTCAACTCTTGCTAGCTCAACTCACGCTGGCCAAACTCTCAATGGCCCAACTTCCGATGGTCGAACAGACAGACGGGCATGGCTATATATTCTTCGGGGATCTACCACGATTTCTTGTGGCTGTTACGCACATTTTTAATTTGCACAAACTTAATAGACCCTTTTGCTTTTTTTAAGTATATCGTCTAAAAATATATTTAATTAATTAATTAATTAATTTGTTTCTAGAAATGTATTTCAGTCAACCGATAAATTTAATTGAAATGTTGTACAAATCTCTTTGTAGTGCAGGCAATTGCTTGTCTGGCTTTGAACATGCAGGATTAATATTATAAGAGCAAAGCTAATAAACTGTGCAGCGCCTACAAAGTCGTTAACTGCAAACGCAGCGTAACGCTATTGTTTGCCATAAAAATTGCCAGCCAGGGCGAATTTAGAGCCCCCTCTTTTGGGGTGGTGAGGGGCAAGCTTATGTGCTTGCCCCAAATACCATTTAGCGGAAGTGCGCACTTCAATAATGGAAAGGGCGACGCCAAGTGGCAGGCAAAGTGCAGCAAGGACAGTCGGGACAGTCGGGACAGCCAGGACAGCCCGGAGGACAACAATGGCCCGGGCAGGGCATTGTCAATGCCTTGAAAGCGAAAACAACGCACATTTTTCAAACGAGATACGCGTAGAAGATGCCAGCGTGTGGATAGGAGGGGGCGGCAACTGTTGAAGCACAAGTTTTTCATGAATATTTGAAGCAATTGCATAATTTACACAAGCGACTCGCACAACTAATTGCCCAGATTACGCTAGACTAGAAGGCGGTTGGGTAGGGACGGAGGGACAGAGGGAGGTAGGGAGGCCAAGAGTCAGGGGCTGAAAGTGGGCTCAAATAGCTAGACTAATTGGAAAATTTTCAACTGCAGTTTGCTCTTAAATAGTGCTAATACTTGGTTAAGTTTCTTGGCCCGCCACGAAACTAAAACACCCCAGCACGCCTCGAAGGGGAAAGGGTATGGCAATGGCAATGGGTTTGGGTTTGGCCAGAAACGCAACTAAGTTGTCGGCTCTGAGTGTTGAGGGAAATGAAATCAGCATGAAAGCAATTGTGCAACTCACTCAACACCCCGCTCCCCCCGCAGCCCACAACAGACATGAGACACAGCCGGAGACAGAGACAGAGATACAGAGAGATAGAGAGAGAGAAACAGACAGAGATAGCGAAGCAGGCACAGTCGGATTCCTAGCCAGGAGAGACGGAAAGCCAACTGCTTTTGAAGTGGGTTAAAATATTAAAACAGACTGCCGGCTACCAGTTGCTCTGGCTACAGTTGTTGCCCCACAAATAGTTTCACGAGCGTAACCAATTTATGCAAATTACAAATGTACGCATTACAAGCCAAGTTGACAAAATTCAAAAATATTAGATAAAACAAAATATTACGTAAATGCCATCAATTAGTTCTGGAATCAAGCAGAACGTGAGATTGAATTTTAAAAGATTCGCTCGGTTAGCAACTGATAAAACATTACAAAACAAGATGATGAAATTCACAAATATTTGAATAAAATATTACATAAATGGCATCAATTAGGTCTGAAATCAAGCAAAAGCTGAGATCTCTAAGATCTTAGAGATTTCAAAAGTTCCACTTGATTATGAACTGATAAAACCGTAAAAACATTCAGTCTGTTACGAGAGTTCATTGGTAAGTAACACTTTTTCATTTACAGCTCTAAGTTCATTCAATTATCGCTATTATTTTATAAATTTTTACCAGCTGTCTATCAGAAACAAACTTTTCCAGATTTGTAACTACTTATAGTTTGAGGGTATAACCACTAAGCACTCAATACATATAGGCGTCAAACTTAGTGGTATAACCTTATACTAAATATATCTTATATCTGACTTTATGACTTTAAAAAACATTTGTAAAATTAAGAGTATTCTTGAGATTATATGCTCTATGTTCTTTGTCTTCAATATAAGCATTTAAAATATTCTAAAAATTAAGTACATAATAATTCGTAAAATTAATAGTATACTTAAGATATTATTCTCCATGTTCTTTGGCTTATGTCTTCAATAAAAGCATTAAAAATATTCTTAAAATTAAGTATATATTCTACCTTTATCAGAAGCAGTTCCATCGATTCGTTCTCTTTCGATTGAGCTGTAAAATATAATCAGTTTAAGACGGACTGCCACAATAAATAATTCATACTTCTCTACTCGGTTATATATGATTATAGTTGTAGGTACACGGCGTGGCATAAAGACCTGGTCATCCTCTCACAAAAGACACTCCACGGGCTCTCAATAGCAGTTGCAGCATCGTTGCCAGCTGTTGAGCCAAGCGTAGAACTTGAACTGCGAAAAAAATAATGATAAATCGCAGCAGATGCAATTGAAAATGCTTAAGCAGAGTTTGGACTCGGGGGAGGCATTTGAACTGCCAAAGTGATGGAATTGTTGAGCTGCATTCAGGGCATTTTGTATGGCAATTTGAATGCAACTCCGAGCATAGTTTGCATAGAAAATCCCAGCTATTCGCATTCCCCGTTCGCAGTCTGCTATGATCGATGTCCTTACACAAATTGGGGGCATGCAGCACCTTTTGCCACTGCAAAGAAAAGCGAGCTTGAAAGACGTTAGAGAGTTAAACGCAAGCTGCACTAACAACACTTCACTTACGACGAGTCACGGCTGCCGACTGTCACTTTCCACATGCCACATGCCACATGCCACTTGCCACTTGCCACACGGCTGTGTCAAGCTGCAGGTCTTGGGCCTTGCCTCAGCTTCCCTGCACTCGCAGCTTCTTTTCAGGCTGCCGTCGACATTGAGCACTTCATAAATGTCACGCTTGAACGGCTACACTGGGAGAAAAGCAGGCACAATTTGGCTTGCATTTCCAAGATTAGCTGAATCCAAAAGTCTTACGCAATTCTAATACGTTCCTTCCAGAATTTATCTAAGTAGAAATGAGTAAAAATTCAGGTAAAAGTATATTCTCAATATTATCTTATATTACAAATTTATTTAATAGAATATTATCTCATATTATTTAATAAAAAAGAATTTTTTTAATAGAAAATAAACTGCATTTTAATTATAACATTATTAGAATATTATTATTATATTAGTTTTAATTATTTAGAAAAAAAGATGTAAAACAATATTGAATATACCTAAAATATCCAAAACGTATACGATCAAGAAATTCTGTAATGGTATGTGGAAATTCTGAATAATATAAGAATGAATCAATTAAGAATGATATGGTTATTTTTTTGTTATATTGATTCAAGTACTGACTATACTTAGCCAAGTCGTATTAAATTTGTCATATGCTACAGTTAGGTAATGGTAAGTTGAGTTGGAATTATTTATTTTACCTAAATAATTAATAGGTTAGATAAGGTAGATTTGGAGAGTTCAAGAGGGTTCCATATGTACCCTTAGTTTTATCGGTTAAAGAATAAATAAGTGTTACATGATTAAACTTAAATAGTCTTGGAATGAATTACTGGATTAATATTAAATGAATATAGAATAAATTCTACAAATGCTACAGTTAAGTAATAAGTTGAGTTAGAACTCTTTATTGTAGATAAAGAATCAGGTAAGATTAGGTAGATCTCGTTAAAGAATGACTAACCGTTACATGATTAAAGTTAAGGAGTGAATTACACACAGAAAGAACATGTGTGTTAAGCGATAGCTGACAGATATTAAATATATTAATCAATAATGAGAGCCGTTAAAAATCATTACTGTCATCGGGCAGATCGGCGTCTTCCATTCGGCGTATCTGCTGCCAACTGAGCGACGCCTTCTTGGCCCTTCTGGTGCTGGCACGACAGTACGGGCAATACGGAAAGTCCATCAGATATATGACCTATACAGATACATATATTTAGTTATATATATAATTATTGTCACATGTGTCTCACTTACAAAGGGATGCCGCTTGCACTCCAACGGAATCCGGCCGTTGAAATAATGATGACAATTATCACACTCGAAGACCTGATGGGGTCGCTCACAAATGCACTCGTCAGCATTGCAGGGTATTCCGCAGTCGAGCTTCACATTGTTATTCAAATCACTGCAATTGATGTCGTTGTTGTTGTTGTTCCGATCGATGACAGTTTTAACATTATCGTCCGTTCTTAGGGCAGCTGCATAGACGTAAATAAATAAATAACGCGTTCACACAAAACAAATGATATTTACCCATTATTTGTTTGCTTTATTTGGTTTTGTTTTCAGTTGAAATCGAGAAAGCCGACACTGAAAATAAACAAACGCTCAAAACTCTGAATTCCACAAAGCGAAATCAGCTTTGATGCACATTTATATAGGCCTCTATATGCTAGTATTAATTAGAACTGATAGGCCTACTTTTTGCTGCAGTTTCTTATATTATATCGAATTTGTGAATAAAAAAATAAAATACGCAGCGTCCTTTACATTGTTGGCCGCCAGTGTTTACACATTACTAAAGTGTGAAAATCTGCAGCAAGTAACGGTGCTTACCAGTGTTGTTCACCCTTGAATGCTGAAATATATAATAGCACATAATATAAATTAAATTATGAACAGAAGCAAAACTTCGTACGATTTTAATTCATTTATTTATTTAAATAATGAACGTGTTAACATGATGAATGATTGCGAATTAAGTAATAATAATAATAATCCAATACTTGGACCAATGTGACAACACTGATGTCGTTTGCCTACAGTAACGGTGCTTAAGTGTTGTAAAGTTAAAGCAGAAAAATAAAAAACACGCACACACACACACATGCATGTATGTACATATATACGCGTATTGCGTTGCAGATTTTTTTTTTGCAAAGAAATTATGTTTGTAATTATGTATTTATAAATATTTAGGATATGCAGTTATAGTTGGCTGATATGCAGATTTACGCAGGCAGCGCCGCAATAAGCACAGTTACGAGCGTCCATCAAAAACACAATCTGCAAATACATACATGTATTATTATTATAAAAATTTAAATTGCATTCTTACCTCCGGATGCCTTGGGCAGTTGGTGGCGATGCGTCCCTTGAACGATTGGTTGCAACAGGCGCAGGTAATTAGCCCGCGCTGGCGGTAACAAATGCAATTGTCCACGAACAATTTATTTGCCTGGCCCTTATCAGCCCAATAGAAATTCGATTGCGGATTTTTGTCGCTCTTTGTGTCCATTTTGCAGCAATTTCTAACGAAGTTTTCGGTCCGATCAGCAAAACGAACTTAAACTGAGTGATGTAGCAGAGCTGCCAACCTATCGACGGCAAATTCAACACTATCGATATTTTCAGAATTGTGCTACATATCGATGTTTAATTTTCAACATCGAAGTTTCACCGCGTGGTGAATTAATTTTTGAGTTTATTTAGTTGGAAGATCATATAAATATATATTATTTATTATTTTTTATATATTTATATTTTTTATTTATTACTGTAGAATTTCCTAATGCCAAATGCTAATTTAAAGCATTAGTCACGTAAAGTCACAAAACATAAACTTAGAATATATAACTTGAATACATTTGTTTTAATTCAATTATATTTAATTACAATTGTTTGTATATTTAAAATATTTCAAATTATAATTTTTTTATCATTATTATTTTTCTTATTTTTATTTTGAGAATTTACGTATAACGTTTTCCTTATATATAACCAAAAAAAAATATAATAAAAGCATTGCTACGAAGGTTTTTAAATTTTTTTCTACCCATATTGATCAAATTGAATTATAACGAACAACTCTAAAACGTTGCCAGGCTTGCGCAAGTTGTCTTCTAAGACTGGTTTTTTTTTTTTTTGCAGCACCAAAACTGCTAGTTGGCAACACTGCAGGTCTATGCAGGATTTGTGTCTTTGCTGCCGCTTAGCGAAGACACAAACAACAGCAGCGCAGTATTGTCGTCTCGTTCCAACACTTGTTGCGGCCGCTCGTCAAGTTCGCTAGCAGAATTCGCCACCCAACAGCAACCCTGCAGTTTCATATAGGCAGTATGGCCGTCCACCTTCAACCGGCTCGTTGGTCTAGGGGTATGATTCTCGCTTCGGGTGCGAGAGGTCCCGGGTTCAATTCCCGGACGAGCCCAAGAGTGATTAGTAGTTTTTTTTTTTCTTTTTTTTTTCTCTAATTTAAATTCTTATCAAGCAGTACTTGCAAGTATTAATTAATTGCCGCCAAACAAACAACTGCTCTTCAGATCGACATTGATTTTATCCGCAGCTATTTTGTTGTTTGTTTCGAATAAATCGAAATATTACTTTTTTTTAGCATTTTTGTTGCCAGGCATAAATTGTTTTTGGTTTTTGTTTCTGTTTTTGTTATTTTTTTGTTCTTTCTTTTCTTCGTTTCACATACATAAGCATTTTTTAATTATTTAGTTTAGCATTCGTTTAGTTTGTAGCATTATGTGCTGGAAATACTTAATATATGATTTATTTTAATTTATTTTGTTTTTAAATTAAGTTGTAAGCGCTGCCGCGTCGTCTGCATTTGTATTGGTATGCGTGTTTATACAACACGCACGCACACATGCATAAGCGCATGCATGAGCGCGTGCGTGTATGTGTGTGTGTGTGGGTGTGAGGGATACAGTCTCTGTATGCAGTTGGCTGTCTCACGACTCTCTACGCTCTCTCTCCCGCTCGTGCTTTCTTCCGCTCATTCTCTTTTTAGTTGCCTCTTTACTCGTATTCCAGTACGTTCTTATGATAGAATAATAAATAACTGTAAATAGAAAACCAAAAATATGCCGATAAAGATAAAGAATAACAAGTTATCGATATTTATCGATTCACGATACTAGTTTTGGGATTATATCAATATTTGCTTTTATCGATATTTCCAAAACTTTATCAATTGAGATATTGATTTCTAATTACAAATATCAATTTTAATTTTAAACAGATTATTTAAATTCTTTAACTATTTAAATAAAATTGGAGTAATATATTTAAACTGAACAGATTATTTGAATTCTTAGCTATTTAAATTTCTAAATATAAATAAAGGAATATTTTGAACCCTTCGATAAGTGCAAAAACCTTGTCCATATTTACGATATCTATCGATATTGCAAGGATATAATCCCAACATTTCTCGATACTCACCCCTCGCTATCGAGCACCTGCTTGAGCGACGCCATCGTTATCACATGATCGTCGCACTTGACCCACGTGTCCTTCTGATGTCGCACGTACGCCGTGTAGTGTCCGGTGTCGATGGTACCGACATGGTTGACCACCGCATAGAGGGAGAACCGGAAGTCGCCGTAGGCGTTCTTTTTCTCGGACATGAAGGGCGTCATGTCGAACTCGACGGGGAACTGGATGAACGAGGAGATCTTGCGATCGATCAGAGCCGAGTGCTCGAACCGCTTCAGATGGAAGGAGACGACGCTCGGTAGGGTGCGGAGGCTGAACTGTTTGGTCGACTCTTGATACGATTTGCAGGTGGAACACTTGATTTTGGCAGCCGAACCCAGATGCTCTGCCCTCGTGTAACGCTCGAGGCAATCGATGAGGGTCTTGGGCGTAACGCCGCCGTGCGTTGTCGTCTCCCCGAGATCCAGCGAGATGTCCCAGAAGGGATCGAATGTGGTCGAAACGCCGTTGCACGCCTGGCACACCACGTCGCTCTGCAGCATGCCCGTGAAGATCTGATCGATGATGCAGTTGCACTGTCCATAACAATGCGTCGCCGTTGACGCATTCCCCGACGAACTGGACGACGAATTCCCTCCGGAACCTCCGGAGCTGTTGCTCTTGCTCTCGTGCTCCGACTTGGCCTTCACGCAGTGCCGATGCAGAACGTCCAGGGTCGCAATAAAGAACTCGTGCGCATCCTGCTGCTCGTAGCCAGCCAAATGCTTAGCGTGGTTCCAGATCAGATGCAGCAGACGGTGCAGCGACAGGGGCGATCGGGAGCCCGAGTAGAACTCCTGCAAGGAACAACAGTTTGAAAGGCATTCGAAACACCAATAGGACTCTTCACTTTGAAAAGGTACAAAAGGCTGTAAGAAGTTATGGTCTAAATGTGTAATAGGCGGCAGGCTTAGAGGCACAATATTTTAGTACTTAGGTTCTCCTACACAGTTCAAATTTGTTTTAGAATTTAGATACCTCACTCCCTTCCTTCGCTAACACTAAAAAACTACAGACTTATTATTTAGTATGTATGCAGCCTATGATGTTCTCCATCATTGCTGTTAATTGCATTACGATCGGATATAAAACAGCGAAGATATGCAACAGACAATTTGATCGGCTGGACAGGGAGAAAGATTTGCAAGCGCTTTTTGTATTCTTTTGTTAAATCTTATGTATAATTTCAATTCAATTCTCCTAATATCTCCGATATTCCCTGAAATAGTCTGAGTCGACATTAAATATGTGAATAAATCCCCCGATCTCACCTGGAACAGACGCGATACCTCGCACACCAGGCATTTGTGGGAGGATTTGCTGCCGCAGTCATGTCGATCCGACATGAAGTAATCGCTCAGCAGCGGCGTGTGCACCAGCGCCTGGTAAAATATTGGATATACGCATGTTATCGATTATTGTCATTGGCTAATTTAGGTATATATGTAGATGTTTAGTTAATTTTTGGGATACAGTTCAATAGTAGTTAAGAGCGATTTGTTGTCTCAGTTATGACAAATATCAAATATTATTCCAAAATTATATGTTTTTAATATGATAACATATAATGTATGTTTAACTTCATATTTTCTTATAATAATTTAAAAGGAGAATATGATGGATTTGAAAGAAAGTTAATATAGAAAGTATCGATAAGGTTTTTGAGATACGGTTCAATCGAACTGAGTCTGAGCTGAAACCGACAGTTCTGATCTTCACCACTGCTTACCTGCACGATGCAGTTCATGAAGCATGTGGCACCCAGATTCAGCAGTCCCCGCAGCCCGATCGTCTGATTGGGCCTCACCAGGCGCCGACGCGCGTTGGCCAAAAGCAGATTCGTCTCCTTGGCGGTGGGTATCCAGGGCTGCCAACCGAGACTCTTTTGCAGATCCTTCGCCTCCAGCTTGCGGTTGATCAGCGCATAGTCCCGACTCCTCGCATCGTAGATGAAGTCCCGGCACGCATAGCAATACAGGGTGCCGTGGGACAGTTCCAGGGCAATGTGGTGCTTCTTTGATCGCAAGTGGGTCGTGATATGGGTACCCCGACAGCCGAAGTAGATGCAGTGCAGGCAGGCGTAGAGCTGAATGCCGTAGCTGCCGCACTCGAAGCAGTTGCAGTGTATGGCCTGGAAGGAGATAGAGGATGAAGGTGCAAGAGCACTCATTTAATACTAGGTCCGCGTTTACACGACTTAATTTTTGCATCAAGTTTCATCATGTAGTTTAATCCCCCTGTGTTCAACCAAAAACTTCATCAAGTAAATGAGGACAATACTTAACAAAAGTTTACTGTTTTAAAAATCAAATAAACTAGAAATACAACTAAATTGGCAACAAGAACAAGACTATTAATTTAAAATATTTTATTTACATCTTAAATATACTACTATATAGCATGATTAACAGCTTGATAACATTTTATAATCAGATTTCGGGCTGTTTTCTTTTATGCAGCTGAAGCAGCTGACGTTACGGAACTGATAACTGATGTTATGATCTATATATTTCTCAGATTTTTCATTATTATCAGTAATTGGTAAAAACCGAAATATAAAAAATTAATTACAATTAAAATTTTCCATACAAATTCAAATGTTAAAATTCTATGCACAAACAACTAATTTGTACGTACAGTGGAGAAACCCCTAAATCTAAGTGTGATATATCAAATATATTACAAAAACTGCAAAAGCAGCTACAAACTATTAAAAATCATATTTACTTTTCATTAAATTAAAAAGTGATTAATATCTTAATTTTTATTCTACTGAACAGTTAAATTCCATAGTAAATTTAAATGTGCAAAAACATTTAATTTTCAACTGATCAAATATTTAACAGTCTTTATTTACGTTAAATTTACAAATTGCCACATATTGCGATGAGTTGGCGAAAAAAACGCTAAGCCGCCAGCACTGACAAAGTCTGGCAGAGCAGCGCAGCACAAAGCAGCGCAGCGCAGCGCAGCTAATTGGCGTCTCTGCTTACCTTTTTCTCACGCGCATCTCTGTTGACGCAGGCAGCGAAGTACGCATCGATGACCCGAAAGGTATCGTAGCTGTGCTCCTTCACGTAGCTCTGATAATGCCGGCAGCCCGTTTCCGACATGACGTTGACGCTGGCGTTGGCGTTGGCGCTGACGTCGCTGCCGGCGCTGGCCTCCGACTGAAGCTCGTCGGCAAGTTTTTGCACGCCGCGCAGACAGACAGAGAGCGAGACGGACAGAGGCGTTGTGTGTGCATTCAGCGAACTTTTTGTTAGCTGAGCGTTCCCCCTCCCACTGCCACTGCCACTGCCTCTCCCGCCGCCCCCGCCCCACCCACAAGCAGCAACAGTTTCGTCAGCCGGACACCGGCCGGCAGCTGCCTGTGTTAGTGTTGTTGCCGCCGCTGTCGCTGCCGACGCCGCTGCCGCTGCTGCTGCGCGTGTAGTTGTGGTTGTATGTGTTGTTGTTGCTGCCGCTGCTGTTGGGGGCGCAGTTACAGCGCTGCCCGCTCCCCTGCCCAATAACGTGTATGCACGCTGCCTGCTGTTTGTATTGGTATTGGTGTTTGTGTTGGTATTGGTGCTGCTGCCGCTGCCGCTGCTGGAACTTAAAACGCTGTTCGTACTATCAACACTATTCTCTTTTGTTTTCGTTCGTTTGGCAGCCGACGGCTGTGGCACAATGGTTTTATCACTTTTGCGCTGTTTTCGCCGAATCTTGGCCACTTTTCTAATCGACACGAGCACGATTTGTGTAGAATAGGAACTTTTTGTTTGTCTCCGATTTTCGGTTTCTTCTGCTCTTCGCTTCTCTGCTGCTGCACACTCTCCGCACTCTCCTCCTTCCTCTCCTGACTCTCCTGACTTTGATTTTGCACACGCACACACACAGGCACACATCAATATGCAAACAGCCAGAGACACACGCACACGCTCACGCACACAAACGCAGTCGAGATATGGGCGAGCAGCGGAGCAGCTGAAGTCGACTTTCAGATTGTTGATAGCTTATCGATTGCAAGCGATACATTTCTTGTACATATTTTCCATACTATCGATAACAGAGCGAAGTGCAACATTTTATCTGTATTATTACAATTATCGTCGTTAAACAATACATATTTATATGCCATTAAAATGCTTTTATATTATATAGCAACAAACTACGAAATAAATTGATAGTTTTAAGCTGCCGTCAATGTATCGATAAGTATGCATTGTTTTAAGAGAGACCAGCTGTTCTGCAACAACATTGAAAATTCACAAAAGGTCCAAATAATTTAGTGAAATTCATGTATTAATCATTACATCCAATAATGCCATAATAACAATTAATTCTGTTGCAAATAATTACAGTTATTAGCTATTTGCACTGCTTGGTAGTTCATAATTTGCAGCTCATCGATTTAAATTCTTCAATGTGACCAGCAGTTGACTAACAAAAAAAAACTTTAGCAAAAAAGTTAATTTAATATTTGTCAGTGCTATTTATCGATTGTATCGATATTGATGCAGTCTTTAAATTCCTTAAATGTTTATATTTGGAACAAGTTAAATACATTTGAATAGGAACAACAACAAAGTAACTGTATTCTCATTAAAACTAATTTAATCCATTCAAATTTAAAACAATAGATTATATAAACTTTTCAACTTTTTAAATTTTTAATAAACACAAATAAATATTTTTTAAGCTGTTCATTTGTATGTCGTCGAGTAGTCAGCGATCAACAAAATCAAAACAAAATAACATACATTTCTTAACATAGGTCTGTTAAAATAACACTACGTTATGAACACTGTTACTTTACATGCTGTTACTTAACACGCGCTTAGCTAGGATTTTAGCTCGCTCTCATCTGTTTTGGAGGCCATGACTTCTTCTCTTTGTATTATCACTCCATAACTTTCTAAAATAATTAGAATACTGGATCGATATTATTCCAACACTTGGATTTTCATTATCATTTAAACTAATTCTATACAATTAAACAAGATTTTATTTAAATTCTTAAACTATTTAATTATTTAAATAAAAAGGAATATATTTGTAAACAAAAGATTATATAAATTCATAAACTATTCAAATTTTTAAACAAAAACAATTATTTTTAAAGATAGTTTTAATATATCTAATAGATTGGTAAACAAGCAGCAATAATTAAATTCACGACGTGCTTATCGATAGGCGCAAGCAGCTTGTCGATACCAAGTGCATATCGATAGCAACGATATATCAAGATTAGAGCAATTGCAATTTGTTTACAAAGCGAAAAAGCGAAATATAATTAAATTATAATTATGGCAGAGGTCTGCCGAGTCTGCAGGGACGGCGCAGCCCCTCTGGTGGATATATTTGTGAGCCCCGCTCAGGCGGAGCAGCCGCTGAGCCTGGCGCAGATGCTCAACGAGTGCACGAGCTGCGAGGTGCTCCAGGAGGATCCGCTGCCCCAGAAGATGTGTCTCCCCTGCGCCCTCCTCACCCAACAGTTCTTCCAGTTCAGGCGCAGGTGCCAGGAAAGCCAGCGCCACTTTGTGCTGCTGCTGCAGAACGCGCCCTCCGGCAGCATCAAGGCGGAAGAGACGCAAATAGGCGCCGTTTGCCCCTCCAACTCTGAAGATCTCATCAAGTGCGAGCTAAAGCCAGAGCTAGGCGCTGGCGGGAGCGGGAGCGGAGGCGCCTGCCCCAAATGCAGCAAGAGCTTCAGCAAAGCCGCCGATCTGCAGCGGCACCTACGACTGCACACCAAGGAGCGCCCCTACGAGTGCCAATACTGCCACAAGGCATTCCACCAGAGCGGCAGCCTCAGCGTCCACATTCGTGCCCACACGGGCGAGCGTCCCTTCCTCTGCACCTACTGCCCCAAGAGGTTCACCCAGCGGGGCCGTCTTAACGAACACATTCGCACCCACACGGGCGAGCGACCCTACCACTGTCCCTACTGTGCCAAGACCTTCGTCACCGCCGGCAATCTCTCGATCCACAAGCGGATCCACACGGGCGAGCGGCGCTACAAGTGCAACCAGTGCGAGTCCGCCTACACGCAGCCCGGCACCCTGCAGAGGCACCTACGCGCCCACAACGAGGACCGCCCCTTTAAGTGCGGCATCTGCTGGAAACCGTTTCCGGCGGGCTCCTACCTGAAGAGGCACATGCGCTGCCATCCCGAGGCATTGGCCGACAATCAGTATTCCCAGGGTATGTGAGGCGTGCGTCAGATTTTCACAACTGTTAAATAGACAAATAAACCATAATCAAATGTATTATTGTATTATTCAAACATTCGAAGTTTTGCCTACAGTGTGACCAGTCATGATTAGGGTTAGAAACACACTGCGCGCTAAAAGCGAATACGAAGATGAAGACGAATATTACTTAGTTTGTATAGATCTGCCATGGTCTTGGGCTATATCAAAAGGCTTAATATACTATAGGAAATATAATAAAAATAGATAACACTCCAAACTAAACCAGTTTTTTGCATTGAACTAAAAATGTCAGCTCTACTACCTATCGATTTCGATACTGCCCTATCGAAAGCCGCCCGTACCCCAAGTGCAAAATGTTCCATCGCTTCGACTTGTTTTCATAGATGTGTTTATTAAAACAATGGAAAAAGTGGAAACGACCGCATCCCCAATCAAAGAGGAGCATGCCTTTGATATCGACAATCATGAGCTGTGGCATGAAGATGTGCTCCCAATGTTAATCGAAGCCACGCCCACTATAAGCGAGTTAAACGACGCCTCCTCCAATGGATCTTCTGCAGAGAGTGGGAGCAATGTAGACCTTCCTCAAAACTCAAAGTTTTGGGATCATCCCAGCAGTCTGAAGGCCCAAGAACGGCGCTTCCAGTGTGCGGACTGCGACAAGACCTTCGTGCAACAGAGCAGCCTTAATGTGCACAGTCGGACGCACACTGTAGGGGACTTTGTGTGTTCCGACTGTCCGAAGAAATTCACCTCCCCTGGCGGTCTGATAGCACACAGAAGACAGCACAATGGAGAGCGGCGCTTTGGGTGTTCGATCTGCCCGAAGACCTTCTGTAGTGCGGGAAATCTAACGATTCACATTAGGGAGCATTCGGGAGAGCGGCCCTACAAGTGCCCCCAGTGTCCCATGGAGTTCAAAAGCTCTGGGGCTCTGGTAGCGCACAAGCGACAGCACACCGGAGAGTGTCCATTTCAGTGTGACCTCTGTCCCAAAGAGTTCAAGGCCAAGCGACATCTGGTCATACACAGGAGACGACACACCGGGGAGCGTCCGTTTCAGTGTCCCAACTGCCCAAAGAGATGCATCTCCGCCGGAGATCTTGTGGTGCACGAGAGAACGCATACGGGAGAGCGACCGTTTCAGTGCCCTGTCTGTCCCAAGACCTTCCGGTACTCGGGAGGCCTGTTTATACACAAGAGAGAGCACACGGGAGAGCGTCCGTTTCAATGTACCGACTGTCCGAAAACATTTACCGATTCGGGAAGTTTTAAGAGACACCGAATTCAACACACCGGAGAGCGTCCGTACAAGTGTGAGCTCTGTCCCAAGGAATACAAAACGTCCGAGGGATTTGCAATACACAAGCGACAACACGCCGGAGAGCGTCCATTCCAATGCCCTCACTGCACAAAGAGCTTCTTCTCTTCAGCGGCTCTCGCAGGTCATCAAAGGCAACACACCGGAGAGCGTCCATTTCAATGCCCTCACTGTCCCAAGACCTTCAGGTATGCCGGAGGGCTCTGTATTCACAAACGAACGCACACCGGAGAGCGTCCGTTTGAGTGTGGCGTCTGCCTGAAAACTTTCATCGATTCGGGAAGTTTCAAAAGACACCAAATGCTGCATATTGAAGAGCCTCCCCTCGCTTCAGAGGAGTACGAAACCTTAGAGCAAAAGGAGCGTCCAAGGAAATTCTTTACCGCAAGTGCTATGGAAACCTACGAAAGTGAACACACTGAGAAGTGTTTATTAAGATGTCCCCTATGTCCACAGGAATTCAAAAACTCGAAGGGTCTTGAAATGCACAAAAGACGAAAACACATTGGAGATTGTCCTAAAAAGACACGAGCATTGTAAGACGGGTAATAGGATTTTGAAGGGGCTCCAAGTAAATACTTAGCTGGTTATTACAAATCAAATACTCTAATGTCATACATATTAATAACTCTTTTACCAAATTACAAAATCCGGAAATGAAGATTCTCTTTGATCTTGACCAGTGCAAAGAAATGGGAATTCAACAAATAACACACCCATCATAGGTTTAATAAACAATTCGTACATTTTTAAAAGTGGTACGGCATATTGTTTAATTTGTATTCTATTCTATACTCTTAACTTTTAAAGGACCTAGACAATGCTTAGGGTATTAATTATTTGTAAGGTATAAATTTATCTGTATTGTTTATCGTTTTATTAAATAATTGTATGAGTATTAATTAATATCAAAGTTATATTCCACTTATATAATATATAGGTGTATATATCATTGTTGTAAAGGCTGTAATAATTTAATTCATCTAAAACTAAAATAATTAAAATAACGATGTTCTAGATATCGATTCGATTAAAGGAACATTATAATATAAAGCCCATTGAAATCGTTTTATAAACAGAAAAGGTGGTAATAATGGTACAGAAAAACAACCTTAACAAATATTTGTATAAAGAATTAAGTTAAGGAAATACAGCTTGTTTTGAGTGGTTGGCTTTATTTGACATTTTTTGTAATACATAATTGAAGTTAACAAATGAGCAATGTTAGCCAGTACATTAAATTATAAATAATATAAACTTAGTTAAGACTATATGCTGCAATCTTACAATACTACTCTGCTCAAAAATGTATAAACAATAATGATCTGCATTTAATAAACCCCTCCATCTGGTACTTCAACGAACACTTCATTATGGTTGCATTTGTGAGACGACAGAGCCCGTGGGGTGCAGAAACTCGCTGGACAGTCCGGGCACTGGTAAGGACCCTCTCCGTTATGATGTCGTAGGTGAGCTTTAAGAGATGCTGCAGTGATGTAGTTCTTTGGACAGTGAGGACACTGATGCGGACGCTCTCCGGTGTGTTGCCTTTGGTGAACTACCAGAGCTCCTTTGTTAGAGAAACACTTTGGACAGTCGGGGCACTCATAGGGACGCTCTCCAGTGTGCACCCTTTTGTGAATTGTGAGATGGGATTGAGTGTTGAACTTCCTTGGACAGTCGGGGCACTCAAATGGGTGCTCTCCAGTGTGTTTCCTCTTGTGACTTAGAAGATTCGGTGAAGTTTTAAATTCCATTGGACAGTAGGGACACTTATAGGGTCGCTCCCCAGTATGAATTCTTTTGTGACCATCTAGAGCTCCTTTTGTATTAAATTCCTTTAGACAGTAGGAACACGTATGGCGCATTTCTCCAGTGTGCGTTCTGATGTGAATTGTAAGAACGCCTTGAGATATAAATTCCTTTGGACAGTACGAACATTTGTAAGGTCGCTCTCCAGTGTGCGTCCTTATGTGAATTGCAAGAGCTCCTGAAGTTCCAAATGCCTTTGGACAGAGGGAACACTTATAGGGCCTCTCTCCAGTGTGAATTCTCACGTGAACTGAAAGATCTGATCGTCGGGTGAAATTCTTTTGACAGTGTGGACACTCGTGTGGTTGATCTCCAGTATGCATCTTTTTGTGATGTGCAAAATATGTTTTATCCCTAAATTCCTTTGGGCAGTAGGGACACTTAAACGTCTTGACCTCCTGACCTCTTTCATGTTTTGGACTGCTGGATTCGTCGGTTGGAAGTTCATTTTGTTCAAATGTTTCTTGGTCGTCAATTTCAAGAGCATTTTCTTCCTTTATTATAATTTTGCCTATTTCGGGCTTCTTTAAAAAGTAATTGCAACTATCCTTATAGTTGCTTTTGAACTGAAACCAGGTTTTCGTCATCATCCCACAGGAGGTGCACATTTCCAGGGGCAATGCATCATTGGGGGCAATTCCATAGTCTATGCACTCGCTGAGCATCTCTGCCAAGCTGAATTCGAACTCATCTTGTTCTTTGCCGATAAATATATTTACTAGGGGAACTTCCGCAGCTCTACAAATGCAACAAACGCTTTCCATAATTGTTTGTTTATTTTTACAGTAAACAGCGGCGAAGTGGTTCAATAATTGTATTCCCAAAGATGTATATGTGGTATACAAAAAATCCCAAAAATTTGAAAATACCAATATACTCTATGAGATGGGATTTGATATAAATAATTTAATAGAGTTAATAAATATTTAAATAAATGAATGTGTGTAATAATAATTATAATTTATATATATATATAATATTATTTTTAATGTACCAGCCAGGAAAAGCAAGAAACAATACATAGGTGTATTCTGGTATTTTTGAATTTGGGATTTTTTGTGTACCATGAGAACATCTTGAGAACATAAATATTGTACTCTATCGCATTTGTTTACAAAAAAAAAACAACAATTATGGAGAAAGTTTGTTGCGTTTGTAAAAGTTCTGGAGTTGCCCTAGTAGATATATTTATCGGCAGTCAACAGGATGAGATAGAATTCAGCCTGGCAGAGATGCTCAGCGAGTGCACAAACTATGGAATCATCCGCGATTCGTTGCCTCTGAAAATGTGCAGTTCCTGTGCGGCAGTGACGAAAACCTGGTTTCACTTCAAACGCAACTATATGGAAAGCTGTCATCTCTATGCAAGGAAGTTCGACACATTTAATGTTATAATAAAGGAGGAGAATACTCTTGAAATAGACGATCAGAACACATTTAAGCAAAATCAAGACGAATCCAGCAGTCCAAAACATGAAATCGGTCAGGAATATAACAAGACGCTAGTCTGTCCTCACTGCCAAAAGAAGTTTAAGGATAAAATATATTTCGCCCTGCACAAAAAAATGCATACTGGAGATCAACCATTCGAATGTCCCCACTGTCAAAAGAATTTCATCCGAAGATCGGATCTGTTAGTCCACATAAGAGTCCACACTGGAGATAGGCCCTATAAGTGTTCTCACTGTCCCAAGGCGTTTGTAACTGCTGGAGCCCTTGGGATTCACCTAAGAAGGCACACTGGAGAGCGGCCCTACAAGTGTCCCAACTGTCCCAAGGAGTTCGTCATTAAGAGAGATCTGGATGATCACAAAAGAATGCACACCGGAGAGAGGCCCTTTAAGTGCACCGACTGTTCAGCCAAGTTTAGCACAACACGAAGTCTTTCGTCCCACAAACACAAACATAATAAAAATTGTTAGTAGAATTGCAAGATTGAAATGTTTATTAAATACAGAGATATAATTATTATCGTTTATAAGATTACGAGCCGTTTAAGAAGCTTTTTTAATTAATATTAAATGAATTATCTGGCAATGTATTAGCTTGTAATGTATAACTCAATAGTATTTAGTATTTATAATATTTTTATACTAAGAATAAAATTTACTTTGTGCAAAAGTATGTAACAGGCAGAAGGAGGCATGGTAGATCCCACAAAGTATATATGTATATATATATTCTTGATCCGGACGAACGTTAAACTCTCGAAAACTATAAGAGAATTTATGTGTAGGTGTATACAATAGGTTTAATTTAAATCTCAGATGCCGAGCCCCTTCCGCCCACAATAAGCATACATTAAATAAATAGACATATTTAAGAGATTTAATAAATTTTTTATTCGGTTTTGGAAAGATAATCAAAGTCTTCCAAAGATATAATGCATCAAAGTTTTTCCTAATTGGCATGCACGAACACACTTACAAGTATGCGTAGTACCCATTTATTTGCACTACAATTGTGCTAGTGTAAATGTTGTATTACAAACCAGAATGGGCGATGCCGAACAGTCGGACGCTCCCAAATGTAGAATACCCTGTCCTTTTTTGCGTATTCGGTCAATATGCAGTCAGTGTAACTAGGGTATAAGACTAGTTTTAAAAAAATCAGCCTTTTTCCCTTTTTGGGTAATATATTATTTTCATATGATTGAAAAAATAAATAAACGAGTTCCTTTCAATAACAAAATGTTTTATTAACATAGAAAACAAGTTTAAAATGCAAACAAATTTGTTATTTACATTTTTTAATTAAATTAAATGTTTTCATTTCTTTGACAGCTGGATAACTGATAAGGACGGACTTATAGTGTGTGTTCTGATATGAAATTTAAGAGATCGTTTAGTTTGATAATCATTTATAGGCCCTCTCTCTAGTGTGTGTTCTTAAGTGAGCTGTAAGACCACCTTTAGTTTTAAAATCTTTTGTACAGTAGGTACACTTATAGGGCCTCTCTCCAGTGTGGTGTCTTGTGTGAACTGTAAGATCAAATTTAGTTTTAAAATCTTTTGTACAGTAGGAACATTTATGGGGCCTCTCTCCAGTGTGTATTCTTTTGTGAACTGCAAAAGTGTTTGAAGTGGCGAACTTCTTTGGGCAATGGGGACACTTATAGGGCCGCTCTCCAGTGTGGGTTCTTATGTGAGTGATAAGAACTCCATTCGTTCTAAAATCCATTGGACAGTGGGAACACTTGTAGGGTCTCTCTCCAGTGTGAATTCTTAGGTGAATTGAAAGATCGGATGACTTGTGGAATTTTTTTTCACAGTGTGGACACTCGTGTCGTTTATGTCTATTATTTTTATCTATGTTGACGTCTTCACATTTTTTATATTTTGGACTACTTGATTGGTCGTTTGGAAGCTCATTCTGCCCATTTTGCTCAAATGCTTGTTGGTCGTCAATTTCCAGGGTATTCTCCTTCTTGACTATAACATTCGCCGCTTCAGACTCCCTTGTAAAGTGACGACAGCTGTCCTCGTAGTAGTAGTTTGGAAGCTCATTCTGCCCATTTTGCTCAAATGCTTGTTGGTCGTCAATTTCCAGGGTATTCTCCTCCTTGACTATAACATTCGCCGCTTCAGACTCCCTTGTAAAGTGACGACAGCTGTCCTCGTAGTAGTAGTTTGGAAGCTCATTCTGCCCATTTTGCTCAAATGCTTGTTGGTCGTCAATTTCCAGGGTATTCTCCTCCTTGACTATAACATTCGCCGCTTCATACTCCCTTGTAAAGTGACGACAGCGGTCCTCGTAGTTGCGCTTGAAGTGAAATCAGATTTTCGTCATAAATATTATTTTGTTAGTATTAAGATGTCAAATGAATAATATCACTGTTAGAAATAAAATACCATTAAATTAAAATTTCTTAATTATTTTTAATATTTTTGAAAGTACAGTAGAATCCGGTTATAGCGACATTTAAGGGACCGTCGGTTTTACGTCGTTATATCCGGAAAACGCACTATCCGACAGGAGCAAAAAAAACATTTTTTTTTTAATTTTATGGATGCCATGTTCGTAATAGGTTTTAAAATAAAACAAATTAATTTTTTAATCAAAACAAAAAATTTAATATGGTAGAATCCGGTTATAGCGACTTTCAAGGGACCGACGATTTTACGTCGTTATATCCGGATTCATTTCGCATTTTCATTTTTGTCGCTGCTGCGGCTGCGACTTGACGAAAAAACTCAAAGTCGCAGTAGAAGCACAATGAAACGAAATGAAAGTTTGTGTAGTTTTTTTAAACACTGCATATATCTATTAGACCAGGTTCATATACTCCACAGGATCTACAAACCTCTGTCATTGTATCGTGCGAATTGTTTGTTTGTTCGAAACTACCAACATAAAAACGAAACACTTGCGTATATTTCAAAACTTAAGAATGCCGGTCGATAGGTCGATATACATATGGTATATTAAAATGTATCGTTTATAGGCTATTTACACAGAGCGGAATATTCCAAACGTGATTTGGGTGTTTACACCAAGAGTCGAATCACGCGACCAGCTATTCGTCCAGCGCAAACGTAAACAAACAAGAAAACGCGCCATTTCAAACGTAAAAAAACAAGAAAACGCGCAAATTTATGTGCATTTTAAAAGCGAGCTAGACAAAAACTGCGATATTGCTACATTATTACCTTTTTTTATTTGAATGCGCTTTTCAGTATAGTCACAAAATGTAAAATAAAATATAAATTTTCACCCATTTTTAATGGGTACAGTGCATACAAATGAGTAACAACAATTAAAATGGTTCATTTGGAAATAATATTGAATCGGCCCATTTATATTTTGGCTCTTATCATTAATTTCACTTATTTTCATTTCAGTCATTTTATTTTTGCAAGATACGGCCACACTTTCAGCATAATAGGCGAATCTTGGATTATTCGGCTCTTCTTCTACCCACAGAGGGCTTATGGCAGAATATTCTATTTCGTGATTCGGGCTCAATGTAAACAGGGTATTAAGCTTATTTAAAACAGGGTATAAAAATAAACAAACAAGGAAATAGGTGCATGTTTAAAAAAAACAAATTCAAAACAAAAACAAAACAAACAAATTCGTTGATAATATTAATAATAATACATAAATAATTTTTAATAGTTTTAAATAACAAAATAAAATATATTTAATCCCATGTCAAAACGCAAGGTGTATTTATCAGTATATTCTGGTATTTTTAATTTGGGATTCTTTGTGTACCATGTCTACAGCTTGGGAACATAAACACTGTGCTCTTTCGACTTTGTTTACAATACAAACAATTATGGAAAACGTTTGTTGTGTTTGTGGAGCTGCGGAAGTTCCCCTAGTAAATATATTTATCGACGATCAACAAGATGAGGTCGAATTCAGCCTGGCAGAGATGCTCAGCGAGTGCATAGACTATGGAATTACCTGCAATGATGCGTTGCCCCTGGAAATGTGCACCTCCTGTGAGATGATGACGAAAACATGGTTTCAGTTCAAATGTAACTACGAAGAGAGCTGCAATTACTTTTTAAAGAAGTCTGAAATAGCTAATGTTATTATAAAGGAAGAGAATACCCTTGAAATTGACGACCAAGACGCATTTAAACGCAATGAACTTCCGTGCGACGAATCAAGCAGTCCAAAACATGAAAATGATCAGGAGTTCAAAAAGACATTTAAGTGTCTCCACTGCCCAAAGAAATTCGCTAAAAACAGATATCTTACATTACACAAAAGGATCCATACTGGAGATAAACCATACAAGTGTCCCCACTGTCAAAAGAATTTCACCCGACCATCAGATCTTTCAGTTCACGTAAAAATTCACACTGGAGAGAGGCCCCATAAGTGTTCCCTCTGTCCAAAAGCATTTGGAACTTCAGGAGCTCTTGCAATTCACATAAGGACGCACACTGGAGAGCGACCCTACAAGTGTTCCTACTGCCCAAGAGAATTTATATCTAAAGGAGTTCTTACAATTCACATAAGAACGCACACTGGAAAGAGGCTTCATACGTGTTCCTACTGTACAAAAGATTTTAGAACTCCAGGAGATCTTAAAATTCACTTAAGAATACACACTGGAGAGAGGCCCTATAATTGTTCCTACTGTCCAAAAGGATTTAAAATAAAAGGAGCTCTTACAAATCACGTAAGAACACACACTGGAGAAAGGCCCTATAAATGTACCTACTGTCCAAAAAATTTTAAAACTGCAGGAGTTCTTGCAATTCACATAAAAACGCACACTGGAGAGAGGCTTCATAAGTGTTCCTACTGTACAAAAGATTTTAAAACTCCAGGAGATCTTAGAATTCATATAAGAATACACACTGGAGAGAGGCCCTATAATTGTTCCTACTGTCCAAAAAATTTTAAAACTGCTGGAGTTCTTGCAATTCACATAAAAACGCACACTGGAGAGCGGCCCCATAAGTGTTCCTACTGTCCAAAGGAGTTTATCACTAAAAGGACTCTTGATGAGCATACAAGAATTCATACTGGAGAAAGGCCTTATAAGTGTTCCTACTGTACAAACGATTTTACAAAAACAAGAGCTCTTTCAAGTCACATAAAAAAAACACACGCTGGAGAGCAGCCCCATAAGTGCGACCTTATCAGTGATCCAGTTGCTCAAAGAATTTCTCCATCTCAGGAGCTTTTGTAGTTCACAATAGACATCACACTGGAGAGCGTCCGTTTTATTGCACTTCCCAAAGTTATTTGTCGTTAATTATATATAGATAGATGATGTATGAATTCCTTATTCCAATACTATCGAATAAACTATTTGGTATAGCGAATATATTTGAAAAAATTATCTATAAATAATTATAACAATAGTTTAAAATATAAATAAAATATGTTTTATTTTCTCAAAATGTAAACAAACAAGAAATTAGAATGCGCTTTGCAAGGTAGTTAAAAATTGTAAAAATAAAATATAAATTTATAATTTATAAATTAATGGGCACAGTGCATAAAAATGAGTAACAACATATAAAATATTATATTTTTGCTTTTTATCATTCAAATCGTTTGTTTTCATTTCAGTCATTTATTTTGCGGGCGTTTTTTAATTTGTAAACTGTAAAAAAAACAGCTGTTTGCTATCGAAAAGTAATTTTCTTGTATCGAAAATACTAGATTGTATCGAAATACTGTATTGTAGTATCTGTAAATATTTATATTAGATTTAAATACCAAATGTATCGATATCGTTGATTGAATATCGATACAACCTGCTTGTGTGCACTAGAGTTGTTCATCGTAGTTCAATTTAGGGATTTAGTTCTTTAGTTCATTTTGTGGTGAACGAACAGTTCGTTCAGTGAAGTGTTCAGTGGGACACAGTTCACTTGCGTAGTTCCTACACCAATCTGTTGTTTACTAGCGCCCTTTATTTATTTGCGTTGCGTTGTATTGCTTAATAATATTACAGTTATTATAATTATTATAATTTAATTTAATAAATAATATGATCAAATAATATATATGATAAAAATTAATATTCACTATTTGGTATTATATTAAAGCTTATCAAAAACTTTATTTTTTATAAGCGGTAATAACATACTTATAAAATATATCCAAAATAATAGCAAATTAGTTCTATACACATTTACATATTAGATTTGTGTATTTAATTTTTAATCAGTTCTAAAATTGGTCTGCTTCAAATTTTAAAACAATAAACATTTGCAAACGCAACCGAGCACCCAGCACACTCTACCTCTTCGTGTTACAAGTATAAAGTGAACTATGTACATATGTCTCACTGAACTGTGTCCCACTGAACTGTGTCTCACTGAACTGCAATCAGGGACACAGTTCTTTTGTTCAGTTTGAGGAACCGTTCAATTGAACTGTGTCTGAACTGAACGATACAACTCTAGTATGCACACTTGGCGGCAACGAGCGTAGCGCAACACCAACGCCCAAATTATAATAAAGAAATTCAACGAAGACAACGGCGTTTACACTTTAAAATAAACAAAAACTAAGCAAATATTTTATTATTTATATTAAATCCCATATTCCATACACCAAAAAGCAAAGAGTATTTATGCGTATATTCTGGTATTTTATGAATTTGGGATTTTTTTGTGTATTATGCATACACCTTGGGAAAATAATTATTGTACTCTTTCGCCTTTGTTGACTACAAAAAACGAACAACTATGGAAAACATTTGTTGCGTTTGTGGAACTGCGCAAGTTCCCCTAGTAAATATATTTATCGACGATCAACAAGATGAGTTCGAATTCAGCCTGGCAGAGATGCTCAGCGAGTGCACAAACTATGGAATTACCCGCAGTGCATTGCCCCTGGAAATGTGCACTTCCTGTGAGATGATGACGAAAACATGGTTTCAGTTTAAACGTAACTATGAAGATAGCTGCAATCACTTTTTAAATAAGCCTGAAATAGGGAATATTATAATAAAGGAAGAAAATGCTCTTGAAATTGACGACCAAGACTCATTTGGACACAATGAACTTGCAAGCGACGAATCAAGCAGTCCAAAACATGAGAGAGGTCAGGAGGTCAAGACGTTTAAGTGTCCCTACTGCCCAAAGGAGTTTAAGGATAAAAGATATGCTACACTACACAAAAAGCTGCATTCTGGAGATGAACCACACGAGTGTCCCCACTGTCAAAAGAAATTTACCACATCAAGAGAACTTTGTGTTCACATAAGAACGCACACTGGAGAGAGGCCCTATGCGTGTTCCATCTGTCTAAAAGCATTTAAAACTACAGGAGCTCTTGCAATTCACGTAAAAACGCACACTGGAGAACGGCCCTTTAAGTGTCCCCACTGTCCAAAGGAGTTTAATGATAAGAGATACTTTGAACTACACAAAAAGATGCATACTGGAGATCAACAATACGAGTGTTCCCACTGTCAAAGGAAGTTTAATACACGATCGGATCTTAGAATTCACATAAGAATACACACTGACGAGAGGCCCTATAAGTGTTCCCACTGTCCAAAAGCATTTCGAATTTCAGGAGCTCTTGCCATTCACACAAGAACGCACACTGGAGAGCGACCCTACAAGTGTTCATACTGTCCAAAAGCATTTGTATCTCAAGGATCTCTTACAATTCACACAAGAACGCACACTGGAGAGATGCGCCATACGTGTTCCTACTGTCTAAAGGAATTTAAAACCAAAGGTTCTCTTGATGGTCACGAAAGAATTCATACTGGGGAGCGACCCTATAAGTGTCCCTTCTGTCCAATGCAATTTAAAACGTCAGCAAATCTTTTGAGTCATAAGAGGAAACACACTGGAGACCATCCATTTGAGTGCCCCGACTGTCCAAAGAAGTTCAGCACTTCATCACATTTCACAATGCATAAAAGGGTACACACTGGAGAGCGACCTTATCAGTGTCCCAGCTGTACAAAGAATTTCTCCAGCTCAGGAGCTCTGGTAGTTCACCAAAGGCAGCACACTGGAGAGCGTCCGTTTCAGTGTCTTCACTGCCCAAAGAATTACATCACCGCAGCATCTCTTAAAGCTCACCTACGACATCATAACGGAGAGGATTCTTATCAGTGTCCGGACTGTCCGGAGAAATTTAATACGTCACGAGCTCTATCGTCTCACAAAAGCAAACATAATGAAGTCGTCGCACTAGATGGAGCTGTTTATTAAATGCAGAAAGATCATTATTATTGTTCATAATATTATGAGGTAAATAGAAGTTGTACAGGATAACAGTGTGCGCGACTTAACACAAGATTTACCACATATTTGGGCAGAGTATTATTGTAAGATAGGAGCTTTAAAGCTTAACTACACACATATTATTTATAATTCTCTGTAATGGTAATAGTTGCTTTTGTATTACAATTTTGTATTACAAAACATTTAGAATTAGGTTACCACTTAAAACAATCTGAGTTACTTTACTTTATTTCATTTATACAAATACTTAAAAAGAAAATCCAAACAAAAGAATACTTGCTGTCTCTTGTCTGTACACCGACTGAGAGCAAACGAGACAAAGCCTGCAATATTGTTTCTGTAATAACTCTTATATATTTATTAAGCTATCTATCTATCAAAGCCCTTAATGGGATAGATAAATAAATTCTGAAAATCAATCTTCTATGTTTAAAATTACGTTTGTTATGCTAGCTGACTAAACTCTTTCAGGCCGAACTTTCACTGGCCCTACTCTCGCTGGTCAAAGTCTTGCTGGCCGAACTGCTGTTCGTCGAACTCTCGCTGGCCGAACTCTCACTGGGCGAAGTCTTGCAGGTCGCACTCTGGTTCGCTGAACTGTCGTTGGCCAAACCTTTGCTGGACAAACTCTCACTGGACGAAGTCTTGCTGGTCGAACTCTGAATGACCGAACTCTCGCCGGCGGAACTTTCCCTGGTCGAACTCTTGCTAGCCGAACTCATGGCTGAAATCTCGTTGGCCGAACTCTTGATGGCCGATCTCTTGCTGGTAAAATTAATCAATAGAAATCAATTCCAATTAATTAGTTTACGTTGTACGTAGTTAGGGTTTAACAAATTATTATTACAATAAAATATAAAAATGCAAATAAAACACCAACAAAACTTCTATTTCTTTGCTCAACAGCTATTGCATATGTATGTACATATATGATGCCCTGTACCGATAAAAACGATGTAAAAATATATATTCAATTTCATATAACTATCCTGAAAAACGCATTCAAAATAGTAATATTGCAGCTTTTGCCTTTCTCACTCTTTGGATACACATATAGCCTGTTTACCAGAAGAGTGTCATAACTCAAAAACAGCGATTTTTGAGTTAATGATGCAGTAATGTTCGTTTGATATTAATCTATCTTGTGTCAAAATTTCATTATTCTATCTTCAATACACACAGCGTGAGAAGAGAATATGTCGCTCCACCTTGTATGGAGATACACGGCGCTTGAAAACTTTAAACGCGTTTATCTCGAAACGCACTTTTTTGAGTTATGAATTGTATGTATGTATGTAAATAAATTTGTTTGTTTTCTTCTATGTTTACGTTTTGAGCGGTCGAACAGCTGTTTGGTGTAAACACTTGCATCATGTCTTCGAATATGCTGGTCAGTCCAAATAAAAATCGATTGTAAACCAATTTAATTATTCAATTTAAATTTAAAAATTTAAATTATCTCCTACCATTTTTAAAGCGTAGATTACATTTTACTGTTCAAATTTGAATAAAAATATTAAAGCTAGTATTAAAAATCTGTTTAAATGATTGAAAGACGTAAATAGCATACAGTATATGTCCGTATATTCTGGTATTTTTGATTTTGGGATTTTTTTGTGTATCGTGTATGCACCTTGGTAACATAAATATTGTGCTCTCTCGCCTTTGTTTACAAAACAAACAAATATGGAAAAAGTTTGCTGTGTTTGTGGAACTGCGGAAGTTCCCCTAGTAAATATATTTATCGGCGATCAACAAGATGAGTTCGAATTCAGCTTGGCAGAGATGCTCAGCGAGTGCATAGACTATGGAATTACCCGCAATGATGCATTGCCCCTGGAAATGTGCACCTCCTGTGAGATGATGACGAAAACCTGGTTTCAGTTCAAACGTAACTATAAAGATAGTTGTAATCACTATTTTATGATGTCTGAAACAATTAATGTTATAATAAAGGAAGAAAATACCCTTGAAATTGACGACCAAGAAGCATTTGAGCAAAATGAACTTCCAAGCGACGAATCAAACAGTCATAAACATGAAAATGTTCACGAATTAAACAAGACGTTCAAGTGTCCCTACTGCCCAAAGGAATTCGCTAAAAAAAGATATCTCACATTGCACAAAAATAGGCATACAGGAGATAAACCACACGAGTGTCCCCACTGTCAAAAGAAATTTACCACATCAAGAAATCTTCGTGTTCACATAAGAACGCACACTGGAGAGAGGCCCTATAAGTGTTCCCACTGTTTAAAAGCATTTAAAGCTACAGGAGCTCTTGCAATTCACGTAAAAATGCACACTGGAGAGAGGCCCTATAAATGTCCTCACTGTCCAAAGGAGTTTATCGCTAAAAGATCTCTTGTTCATCATCAAAGAATTCATACTGGAGAAAGGCCTTATAAGTGTTCCTACTGTACAAAAGATTATAAATACACGAAAGATCTTGAAATTCACATAAAAACACACACCGGTAAGGGACTTCACAAGTGTCCCTACTGCCCAAAAGAATTTACCATGCGGAGAATGCTTCATGATCACATAAAAATTCATACTGGAGAAAGGCCTTATAAGTGTTCCTACTGTACAAAAGATTATAAATACATGAAAGATCTTGAAATTCACGTAAAAACACACACCGGTAAGGGACTTCACAAGTGTCCCTACTGCCCAAAAGACTTTACCATTCGGAGAATGCTTCATGAGCACATAAGAATTCATACTGGAGAAAGGCCCTATAAGTGTTCCTACTGTACAAAAGATTATACAAAAAAAGGATCTCTTGTTATTCACATAAAAAGAATACACTCTAGAGAGTAACCTCGAAGGTGTGACCATATAGGGGATCCAGCTGTCCAAAGAATTTCTTCATCTCAGGAGCTCTTGTAGTTCACTAAACAACACACTTTGCAAAGTTATTTGTCGTTAATTATATATGGACTATATGTATGAAATCGTTATTCCAATATTTTCGAATAAAATATTTTTTTATGAAAATGTATTTGATAAAATTATCCAATAATAATTATAATGGCTTAAATTTGTAATAAAAAGAGTTTAATTAACAAAAACGAAACAAATATAATAGTATATTATTTATATTAAGACCCAATCAGTATTACTCCGTATATTCTGGTATGTTTCATTTTGGTATTTTTATGTTTATTGTATAAACATAGGCCTTGGGAAAATAATTATTGTACTCTTGCATTTGTTTACTCTACAAAAAGCGAACAATTATGGAAAACATTTGTTGTGTTTGTGGAACTGCTCAAGTTCCCCTAGTTAATATATTTATCGGCGATCAACAAGATGAGTTCGAATTCAGCTTGGCAGAGATGCTCAGCGAGTGCATAGACTATGGAATTGCCCCCAATGATGCATTGCCTCTGGAAATGTGCACTTCCTGTGGGATGATGACGAAAACCTGGTTTCAGTTCAAACGTAACTATAAAGATAGTTGTAATCACTATTTAATGAAGTCTGAAACAATTAATGTTATAATAAAGGAAGAAAATACCATTGAAATTGACGACCAAGACGCATTTGAGCAAAATGAACTTCCAAGCGACGAATCAAACAGTCATAAACATGAAAATGTTCACGAATTAAACAAGACGTTCAAGTGTCCTTACTGCACAAAGGAATTCGCTAAAAAAAGATATCTCACATTGCACAAAAATAGGCATACAGGAGATAAACCACACGAGTGTCCCCACTGTCAAAAGAAATTCCGCACACATTCAGATCTTTCAGTTCACGTAAGAATTCACACTGGAGAGGGACCCTACAAGTGTTCTTACTGTCCAATGGAATTTAAAAGGACTGGAGCTCTTAACAATCATGTAAGAACTCACTTTGATGAAAGGCCCTATAAATGTTCCCATTGTCTAAAAGCATTTAAATATACAGGAGCGCTTGCAATGCACATAAAAACGCATACTGGAGAAAGGCCCTATAAGTGTCCCCACTGTCCAAAGGAATTTAGGGATAAAAGTTACTTTGAGCTACACAAAACGAGGCATACTGGAGATAAACCATACGAGTGTCCTTACTGTCCAAAGAAATTTTCCGATAAAAAATATCTTACTGAACACAAAAAAAGGCATACTGGCGATCAACCTCATGAGTGTCCCCATTGTAAAAAGAAATTCAACAGACCATCAGATCTTTCAGTTCACGTAAGAATACACACTGGAGAAAGGCCCTATAAATGTCCTCATTGTCCAAAGAAGTTTATCGTTAAAAGAACTCTTGATCAGCATAAAAGAATTCATACTGGAGAGAATCCCTATAAGTGTTCCTACTGTAAAAAAGATTTTAATAATGCAGGAGCTCTTGCAATTCACATAAAAATGCACACTCGGGAACGGCCCTATAAGTGTCCTCACTGTCCAAAGGAGTTTATCGTTAAGAGTGCTCTTGTTTCGCATAAAAGAATTCACACTAGAGAAAGGCCTTATAAGTGTTCCTACTGTACAAAAGATTATAAATACATGAAAGATCTTCAAATTCACATAAAAACACATACCGGAGAGGGACTTCACAAGTGTCCCTACTGCCCAAAAGACTTTATTATTCGAAAAAAGCTTGATGACCACATAAGAATTCATACTGGAGAGAGGCCCTATAAGTGTTCCTACTGTACAAAAGATTATAAATACACGAAAGATCTTGAAATTCACATAAAAACACACACCGGTGAGGGACTTCACAAGTGTCCCTACTGCCCAAAAGAATTTACCATTCGGAGAATGCTTGATGATCACAAAAGAATTCATACTGGAGAGAGGCCCTATAGGTGTTCTTACTGTACAAAAGATTATACAAAAAAAGGATCTCTTGTAATTCACATAAAAAGAATACACTCTTAAGAGCAGCTCAAAATGTACGACCATATCGGGGATCCGGCTGTCCAAAGAATTTCTTCATCTCAGGAGCTCTTGTAGTTCACCAAAGCAACATACTTACTTCCCAAAGTTATTTGTTAATCAAATATTTTCGAATAAAATATTTTTTATACAATATGTGTCTGATATCATTATTCAATTATAATTATAATAATAGCTTAAAATATGAATTCAAGTATATAAATAATGAGTCACAGTTTAAACCAGTAAAGACGAAGCTACAGTCGGCCGTAACCGACGGTACTTTGTGTTTTCTTCGTTGTTTCATATCCAATAATAATGTAATTCACAGCATCGGAGGAGTATTGCGTATATAATATCTCCAGTGTTTTTTACCCGATTTTAATGCGCTTAGCAGGATAGTTAAATATAATAGAAGAGGATATATTTTGAATAACAACATTCTATGTTCAATATCACGCTTGCAATTCGGGGTTTATCGATTGGGGCGTAAAGGAAGCATTGCATCCATGATTTTAAATAAACTTGATTTGCGTATAGTATACACCTACCTATACCAACAAAAACAACTGCTCTAGCAGTTGACGCGTTCATACAGACAGACGGACAGACAGACATGGCTAAATCGACTCAGCCGTTATCCTGATTAAGAATAAAACATATATACTTTGGGGGTCTGCCTCGCCTCCTTCTGCCTGTTACATACATTCTGACAAAGTTATTACTCCTGTTTTGCCATTATTCAATGGGTACAGGGTATAAAAACTTGTATTTAAATCTGTTATAGTTTGCAAGATCTGGGCGGCTGCTCTGTCTGTTCTATCTTCGCTGTTTCTTTTCCGTTCGTAATGTAATTCACAGCTTTGATGGATAATTCTATGATACGTACCTGCCAAATTACAAGTCTGTGGCTCTAATATTGTGGCTGCAGTGACACATACATACTTTTTGAACAACAATTTTCTGCTGCATATCATTGCTATGTCTAGTTCAAATCATGTTATAGGCTACGTACTTGCCAAATTATAAGTCTGTAGTTTTATTATTGTGACTGCTGAGGCGCTTATAGTTTTTGAGATCTTTGAGGTAGGTGTAGTTTTTTGATGATTCGCGTTGGTAGGAGGCAACGTATCAAAAATCTAAAATGAACTTGCACTGCGTGCAACATCAGACAACCTAAATCCCGAAAAGTAATGCCCTAGTCCTTATAGTTGCTGAGATCTAGGTGTTCATACGTACGGACGGATAAACGGACATGGCTATATCAACTTAGCTCGTTGTACTCAGAATTTTTACTTTGAGAGGTCTGCTACGTCTCCTTTTGGGTGTTACACACATATGTCATTTACACTAAATCAATAGACCTTTTACTTTTGTCAAGTACAGGGACTAAAAACAAAAACGAAGCAATTTATTAATGTATATATTTTTATATATTATTATAAAAGCAATTAGTATATATTCCAATATTCTGGTATTTTTGATTTTGGGATTTTTTTGTGTATCGTGTATGCACCTTGGTAACATAAATATTGTGCTCTCTCGCCTTTGTTTACAAAACAAACAAATATGGAAAAAGTTTGTTGTGTTTGTGGAACTGCGGAAGTTCCCCTAGTAAATATATTTATCGACGATCAACAAGTTGAGTTCGAATTCAGCCTGGCAGAGATGCTCAGCGAGTGCATAGACTATGGAATTACCCGCAATGATGCATTGCCCCTGGAAATGTGCACCTCCTGTGAGATGATGACGAAAACATGGTTTCAGTTCAAATGTAACTACGAAGATAGCTGCAATCACTTTTTAAAGAAGTCTGAAATAGCTAATGTTATTATAAAGGAAGAAAATACCCTTGAAATTGACGACCAAGACGCATTTGAACAAAATGAGCATCCAAGCGACGAATCAACCAGTCCAAAACATGAAAATGTTCAGGAATTAAACAAGACATTTAAATGTCCCTACTGCCCAAAGAAGTTTCCTACCAAGAAGTATTTTGCAGTACACACGAGATGGCATACTGGAGATCTACCACACAAGTGTCCCCACTGTGAAAAGAAATTCCACACACCATCCCAACTTTCAGCTCACGTAAGAACTCATACTGGACCCTTCAAGTGTTCCCACTGTCCAATGGAATGTAAAACGAATGGAGCTCTTACCAATCACGTAAGAACTCACTTTAAAGAAAGGCCCTATAAATGTTCCCATTGTCTAAAAGCATTTAAATATACAGGAGCGCTTGCAATGCACATGAAAACGCATACTGGAGAAAGCCCCTATAAGTGTCCCCACTGTCCAAAGGAATTTAGGTATAAAAGTAACTTTGAGCTACACAAAACGAGGCATACTGGAGATAAACCATACGAGTGTCCCCACTGTCCAAAGAAATTTTCCCATCAAAAATATCTTACTGAACACAAAAAAAGGCACACTGGCGATCAACCTCATGAGTGTCCCCATTGTAAAAAGAAATTCAACAGCCCATCAGATCTTTCAGTTCACGTAAGAATACACACTGGAGAGAGGCCCTATAAATGTCCTCATTGTCCAAAGGAGTTTATCGTTAAAAGAACTCTTGATCAGCATAAAAGAATTCATACTGGAGGAATTCCCTATAAGTGTTCCTACTGTAAAAAAGATTTTAATAATGCAGGAGCTCTTGCAATTCACATAAAAATGCACACTCGGGAACGGCCCTATAAGTGTCCTCACTGTCCAAAGGAGTTTATCGTTAAGAGTGCTCTTGTTTCGCATAAAAGAATTCACACTAGAGAAAGGCCTTATAAGTGTTCCTACTGTACAAAAGATTATAAATACATGAAAGATCTTCAAATTCACATAAAAACACATACCGGAGAGGGACTTCACAAGTGTCCCTACTGCCCAAAAGACTTTATTATTCGAAAAAAGCTTGATGACCACATAAGAATTCATACTGGAGAGAGGCCCTATAAGTGTTCCTACTGTACAAAAGATTATACATCAAAAGAAGCTCTTCTTATTCATATAAAAAGAATACACTCTAGAGAGCAGCCCCAAAGGTGTGACCATATAGGGGATCCAGCTGTCCAAAGAATTTCTCCATCTCAGGAGCTCTTGTAGTTCACCAAAGCAACACACTTCCCAAAGTTATTTGTCGTTAATTATATATAGATTATATGTATGATTTCGTTATTCCAATATTTTCGAATAAAATATTTTGTATGGAAAATGTATTTGATAAAATTATCCAATAATAATTTGTAATAAAAAGAGTTTAATTAACAAAAACGAAACAAATATACTAGTATATTATTTATATTAAGACCCAAACAGTATTACTGCGTATATTCTGGTATGTTTGGTTTTGGGATTTTTATGTTTATCGTATAAACATAGCCCTTGGGAAAATAATTATTATACTCTTGCATTTGTTTACTCTACAAAAAGCGAACAATTATGGAAAACATTTGTTGTGTTTGTGGAACTGCGGAAGTTCCCCTAGTAAATATATTTATCGGCGATCAACAAGATGAGTTCGAATTCAGCTTGTCAGAGATGCTCAGCGAGTGCATAGACTATGGAATTACCCGCAATGATGCGTTGCCTCTGGAAATGTGCATCTCCTGTGGGATGATGACGAAAACATGGTTTCAGTTCAAACGTAACTATGAAGATAGTTGTAATCACTTTTTAAAGAAGTCTGAAACAATTAATGTTATAATAAAGGAAGAAAATGCTATTGAAATTGACGACCAAGAAGCATTTGGGCACAATGAGCATCCCAGCGACGAATTAAGCAGTCCAAAACATGAAAGGGGTCAGGAGGTCAAGACGTTCAAGTGTCCCTACTGCCCAAAGGAATTTAAGGATAAAAGATATGCAACACTACACAAGAGGAGACATACTGGAGAAAAACCAAACAAGTGTCCCCACTGTCAAAAGAAATTTACCACACCACACCATCTTTCAGCTCACATAACAATTCACACTGGAGAGAGACCCTACAAGTGTTCTCACTGTCCAAAGAAATTTAAATTGAGTGGAGCTCTTACCGCTCACGTAAGAACTCACTTTGAAGAAAGGCCCTATGAGTGTTCCACCTGTGAAAAAAAATTTAAAGCTGCGGGAGCTCTTGCAATTCACATAAGAATACACACTGGAGAACGGCCCTATAAGTGTCCTCACTGTCCAAAAGAGTTTTACATTAAAAGTGCTCTTGATAATCATAAAAGAATTCATACTGGAGAGAGGCCCTATAAGTGTTCCTACTGTACAAAAAATTTTGGGAATGCAGGAGCTCTTGGAATTCACATAAGAATACACACTGGAGAGAGGCCCTATAAATGTCCTCACTGTCCAAAGGAGTTTATCGTTAAAAGAACTCTTGATCAGCATAAAAGAATTCATACTGGAGGAATTCCCTATAAGTGTTCCTACTGTACAAAAGATTTTAATAATGCAGGAGCTCTTGCAATTCACATAAGAATGCACACTGGAGAACGGCCCTATAAGTGTTCCCACTGTCCAAAAGCATTTACAACTTCAACAGCTCGTAAAAATCACATAAGTACGCACACTGGAGAACGGCCCCATAAGTGTCCTCACTGTCCAAAGGAGTTTATCACTAAAAGTGCTCTTGATGAGCATAAAATAATTCATACTGGAGAGAGGCCCTATAAGTGTTCCTACTGTACAAAAGATTATAGAAAAAGAGCAGCTCTTGTAACTCACAAAAAAAGAACACACACTAGAGAGCAGCCCCATAAGTGCGACCTTATCAGGGATCCGGCTGTCCAAAGAATTTCTCCATCTCAGGAGCTCTTGTAGTTCACTAAACAACACACTTTTCAAAGTTATTTGTCGTTAATTATATATGGACTATATGTATGAAATCGTTATTCCAATATTTTCGAATAAAATATTTGTTTAGGAAAATGTATTTAATAAAATTATCCAATAATAATTATAATGGCTTAAATTTGTAATAAAAAGAGTTTAATTAACAAAAACGAAACAAATATAATAGTATATTATTTATATTAAGGCCCAATCAGTATTACTCCGTATATTCTGGTATGTTTGATTTTGGTATTTTTATTATCGTATAAACCCGTATAAGCCCTTGGGAAAATAATTATTGTACTCTTGCATTTGTTTACTCTACAAAAAGCGAACAATTATGGAAAACATTTGTTGTGTTTGTGGAACTGCCCAAGTTCCCCTAGTTAATATATTTATCGTCAAAGAACAAGATGAGTTCGAATTCAGCTTGGCAGAGATGCTCAGCGAGTGCATAGACTATGGAATTGGCCCCAATGATGCATTGCCTCTGGAAATGTGCACCTCCTGTGAGATGATGACGAAAACCTGGTTTCAGTTCAAATGTAACTATGAAGAGAGCTGCAATTACTTTTTAAAGAAGTCTGAAATAGCTAATGTTATAATAAAGGATGAAAATATCCTTGAAATTGACGACCAAGACGCATTTGAACAAAATGAACTTCCAAGCGACGAATCAACCAGTCCAAAACATGAAAATGTTCAGGAATTCAACAAGTGTCCCTACTGCCCAAAAAAGTTTTCTAATAAAAAGTATTTTACAGTACACACGAGGTGGCATACTGGAGATCTACCACACAAGTGTCCCCACTGTCAAAAGAAATTCAACGCACCATCAGTACTTTCAGTTCACTTGCGAAAACACACTGGCGAGAGACCCTACAAATGTTCCTTCTGTCCAATGGAACTTAAAACTTCAGCACATCGTAGAAAACACATAAGAACTCACACTGGAGAGAGGCCCTATAAGTGTTCCCACTGTCCAAAAGCATTTACAACTTCAACAGCTCGTAAAAATCACATAAGTACGCACACTGGAGAACGGCCCCATAAATGTCCTCACTGTCCAAAGGAGTTTATCGTTAAGAGTGCTCTTGATAAACATAAAATGTTTCATACTGGAGAGAGGCCCTTTAAGTGTTCCTACTGTACAAGAGACTTTACCATTCGGAGAATGCTTGATGATCACATAAGAATTCATACTGGAGAGAGGCCCTATAAGTGTTCCTACTGTACAAAAGATTATACAAAAAAAGCATCTCTTGTGGTTCACATAAAAAGAATCCACTCTAGAGAGCAGCCTCATAAGTGCGACCTTATCAGGGATCCGGCTGTCCAAAGATTTTATCCATCTCAGGAGCTCGTGTAGTTCACCAAAGCAACACACTTTTCAAAGTTATTTATCGTTTATTAAATATAGATTATATGTATAATTTCGTTAGTACATTATTTTCGAATTAAATATTTTCCATAGAAAATATATTTGATAAAATCATCCGATAATAATTATAATGGCCAAATATATGGACGGGGCAGATCAGTCGGACGGGCCCGACTGTCTTATACCCTGTGCCACAGATCGCGCTGGGCTCTCGCAAATATTGTACATCAATAAGATGGCTTGGTAGAAGAAGCATTCCTGTGACAGTTTTATAAAATTAAATTTAAAATATAGGGTACAGGGTGATATACAGTCGAGCCCGTCCGACTGATCTATTTTGCTTTGTTTTACGAGATAAATAAATATTTTTAAATAAATTGTAAATATATAAATATAAATATATTTTATAAAATTCTCAAATTAAAATAGTGTAAGCTTGATGGAATACGAATTTTAATCATAAAATTAAAGAAAATAAAAATAGAATTGAATTTATTTGAAATACCATGTTTAAAGCACTCGGTATATTCTGGTATTTTTGATTTTGGGATATTTTAGTAGATACATTTGGGAAAACAATATACTTCACGTACTCTGTCTTTGTTTATTTACTCTACAAAAAGCGAACAATTATGGAAAACGTTTGTTGCGTTTGTGGAACTGCGGAAGTTCCTCTAGTTAATATATTTATCGTCAAAGAACAAGATGAGGACGAATTCAGCCTGGCAGAGATGCTCAGCGAGTGCACAAACTATGGAATTGCCCCCGATGATGCATTGCCTCAGGAAATGTGCAACTCTTGTGAGATGATGACGAAAACATGGTTTCAGTTCAAACGTAACTATAAAGATAGTTGTAATCACTATTTAATGAGGTCTGAAACAATTAATGTTATAATAAAGGAAGAGAATACCATTGAAATTGACGACCAAGACGCATTTGAGCAAAGTGAACTTCCAAGCGACGAATCAAACAGTCCTAAACATGAAAATGTTCAGGAATTCAACAAGACGATTAAGTGTCCGTACTGCCCAAAGGAATTTACCGATAAAAGATATCTTAGAGAACACAAAAAAAGGCATACTGGCGATCAACCATATGAGTGTCCCCATTGTAAAAAGAAATTCAACAGACCATCAGATCTTTCAAATCACGTTAGAGTACACACTGGAGAGAGGCCCTATAAATGTTCATTATGTCCAAAAGAATTTAAAACTTCAGGAGTTCTTTCGGTTCACATAAGAACGCACACTGGAGATCGGCCTCATAAGTGTCCCTACTGCCCAAAGGAGTTTGTCATTCAAAGAGCTCTTGATGACCACAAACGAATTCATACTGGGGAGCGACCTTATAAGTGTCCATACTGTCCAATGGAATTTAAAATTTCAGGAACTCTTCTAATCCACAAGAGAACACACACTGGAGAGCGTCCTTTTGAGTGTTCGCACTGTCCAAAGAAATTCTCCACCTCTGGATCTCTTACAATTCACAAAAGGCAACATACTGGAGAGCGTCCATATCAGTGCCCTAGTTGTCCAAAGAGTTTCCCTTCCTCTGGATGTCTTGTAGTTCACCGAAGGCAACACACTGGAGAGCGTCCCTATCAGTGTCCCGACTGTCCAGAGAATTTCAACACGTCACGAAGTCTTTGGCTTCACAAAAGCAAACATAGTAAAGAGTGAATAATTATTATTATTGTTTATAATATTACAATTAGATAATTCAAGTTGTTCACAATGTATTGTTGTAAGATAGTGGCTTTTGAAGTATATTACATATATTTTATTTGTAATTGTTTAGTAATTGTTAAGTTAATTTTATTATGGTATTAAAATAATGTAGGTGACCCATTAAAAAGTTAAATTTCTGTATTAAATTTACATATATTAGGGGGTTGGTAGGGTGAGCTTTTTGTAAAGCGTTAGATTCATTTTTTATTTTCATTTATTTAAAACACATAGTCATCCATACCGGAGAAAGGCCATTTGAATGTCAGTACTGCAAATAGATGTTCAAGCATCGTAGCACTTTCCACAGTCATCTACGGACGCATACTGGGGAGGGCCTTATGTGTCCAATCTGCCTAAAAACATTTATCACGAATGGATGACTCCAAGATCACAGACGATGGCATACTGGAGAGCGACCGTATTAATGTTCCTACTGTCCTAAGAAATTCAGAAGCTCTGCAACCCTCACAGGCCACAAGTAACGGCATACTGAAGACTCTCGATTTAAGTGTCCCACTTGTCCGAAGGAGTTCAGCAGCAATGGAAACCTTTTTGTTCACCAAAGACGATACACTGGAGTTCGGCCATTTAAATGTGCCGAATGCCCAGTCAAATACCACTCCTTAGGAGCCCTTACATCCCATAAAAGACTGCATGCAGCGGAATATAATAGTATAATATAGTGCAGTATTTGTAAATATTTTCGTATTCAAAGTTAACTATCCCGTGACTGCATTTTGCAATATTTTAACCTTAATAAGTAGCTGATAGGGAAAAGTTATTCACACAAGAGGTCGAAACGGCCATAACTAAAAATATACTTTTATTTTATATATTTGATGTATGTATATTGAAGTAAAAGGTAAATAACAATATTATATATATTTAATACAAAATAATAATAATATTAATAAATATACAGTATTATAAAATATAATTTGTAATAAATAATTTATTTAATTTTGTTTGTAAATTTTGGAAATAAATAATACATTTTGTTAAGGAATATGTAAAAATAATAATAAATAATACAATGCGTTCAATGAAACAAAAGATTAATTTAAGTATTGTTTTATTATGGCATTCGAATTATTTTGCAAACATACAGCTACAGTAGCATTTGGATTTTTAAAGAAAAATTCTGTATTGTATATAATAATTTCGTAAATGGTAAACAATAAACAGCTGATAGAACAGTGTGGCCAAGTGCGGCATGCGTAATTATACACATTTATCGACAGTCTACTTTGTGGGATTTTCTAGATATTAATTTGTTATTAATTACTTACTTTTCACTTAGTTTCAACCGTTTATTTTATTGTTTATTATTCTGACTAACGGAAATTATGCGTTAAATTTTTAGGATATACAAAAGGCTGCTTAATGCAAAACAATCGATGTTCGGCCAAATACCCAACAATCAAGACTATCGATAGCATCATCGATTGTTTTCCAACTCTAATTCTTAAGTTCTCTTTGTGTGTGGATAATTGCTCTTGACTTGATTGTTGCAAATATGAAAGAGGTTTGCCGATCCTGTGGAGGCGGAAATTCCCCTCAAGTGAATATATTTTCCGGGAAAAGTGGGGACAAACTAACCTTGGCAGAGATGCTCAGCGAGTGCACAAACTCCAAAGTAATTCGCAATGACGAACTGCCCGAGAAATTTTGCACATCTTGTGAGATAATGACGAATACCTGGTTTGATTTCAAGCTTGTCTATGGGGAAAGTTGTCGTCACTTCTTGAAGCAGTCTAAAACGGATAATGTAATAATAAAGGAGGAGAACACCCTTGAGATTGACGACCAAGAAGTATTTGAGCAAAACGCGCTTACAAACCGCAAATCAAGCAGTGAAAAATATAAAGACCGTCCACTCAAATGTCAGTATTGCGACAAGGCGTTCGAACACAAATTTGCTCTCTCCAGACATGTTATGATCCATACTGGAGAGCGGCCCCATAAGTGTGATCAGTGCCCCAAGAAATTCATCAAACCAACCGATCTCTTAGTTCACATGAGATCGCATTCTGGAGAACGGCCCTTTAAGTGTGCCATCTGTCCAAAGGAGTATACCAATAAAAGATCTCTTGACGAACACAACAAGAGGCACGAAGGAAACCAACCATTTCAGTGTCTCCACTGTCCCAGAAAATTCTACAATTCAGGTCATCTCTCAGTTCACCTGAGAACACACACTGGAGAGAGGCCCTATAAGTGTTCCTACTGTCCAAAAGCGTTTAAAACTTCAGGAGTTCTTGCCGGTCACATAAGAACGCACACTGGAGAGCGGCCCTATAAGTGTTCCTACTGCTCAAAGGAGTTCGCTGCCCAAAGTGTTCTTGAAATTCACAAAAGAACACATACTGGGGAGCGACCTTACAAGTGTCCCCACTGTGTAATGGAGTTCAAAACCTCGGGAACTCTTGCATTTCACAAAAGACTACATACTGGAGACCGTCCATACGAGTGTCCCCACTGTCCCAAGAAATGCATCAAAGCATCAGAACTTGCAGAGCACATAAGAGAACACACTGGTGAACGGCCTTTTAAGTGTTCCTACTGCCCAAAGGATTTTAGAATTTCACGACATCTGACAGTACACATAAGAACGCACACTGGGGAAAGGCCTTATAAGTGTCCCCACTGTCCCAAGGATTTTAAAAGCTCAGATGCTCTCTCAATTCACAAAAGAGATCATACTGGAGAGCGTCCATATAAGTGTGACCTTTGCCCAAAGGAATTTAAATCCTCGGGACCTCTTGCCATGCATAGAAGGGTTCATACTGGTGAACGTCCATACAAGTGTACCTACTGTCCAAAAACTTACATTAAATCAGGAGATCTTTTAATGCACGTAAGGCAACACACTGGAGAGACTCCATTTGAATGTCCTCATTGCCCCAAAAAATTTACAACCTCTAGCAATTTGGGCCATCATTTGCGTTATCACAACAAAACTTTAAACAAACAACAACAAAATGATCAGTTAACATGATCAAATGTAAATTTAGCGACATCTAAAGTCAAGGGAGATCAATAAAAATCACCAAGGTAATTTGTATGGTCGTCTGAACTACATGATTCTAGGAAAATTATTTAAATATAAATTTTTGTTATTTTTTCAGCTTTTCCTACAAGTTAAACCTTACCATGGATGGCCTAAACGTTTATTTTCAAAGGGAAATTATAGCAACTGGTTGCATGGAGATAAAACTCGGATACTGGACTTATCTGTCTTTATTTCAATTCACTGATTGAAGCGCCTTCAAAAGCCAGATTTGGAATAAATAATAAGCTACAAATATTTAAAAGTTAAGAATAAAATCAATTACATATTTATTTCTATATCTTAATACATTTTCCTATAACTAAGTAGAATAGTAAACAAGAAACAGCTGATAAAACAGTGTGCCCAAATGAGTATTTCTTCACATATAAAAGGCACACTTCGTTTCAGATTCGTTGGTCGATATCCATACGATATGTGATAACTCAGTATTATATATCGATATAATTATTCGTAGTTTGTTTCGCTGTTTTGCATTTAATTGTTATTTTAGTTAAAAACAAAGCAGCAATACTACTATAATGGCAGATGCTTGCCGTTCCTGTGGATCGCGTGATCCCGGTCTAGTAGATATATTCCTCCAGAAAGATGACTGCGAAATCAGCTTGGCAGAGATGCTCAGTAATTGCACTAACTGGGAAGTTATTCCGAATAATTTGAGTTCCCAGAAAATGTGCTCATACTGTGAGGAAATGACGCAAACCTGGTTTGACTTTAAAACCAACTATGAGGATAGCTGTCGTCACTTTACAAGGGATTCTGAAACGGCAAATGTTATAGTCAAGGAGGAGAATACCCTGGAAATTGACGATCAACAAGCATTTGAGCAAAACGAGCAGAATGAGCTTTCAAGCGAACAATCAAGTCGTCCAAAATACTTGAAATGTAAAGGCGTCGACAAGAAGGGGCCTACTGGAGGTAAATCATACGAGTGTCCTCACTGTCAAAAGAAATTCAAACAACCATCAATTCTTTCAGATCACGTAATAATTCACACTGGAGAGAGACCCTTTAAACGTTCAATATGTCCAAAAGAATTAAATAAAAAGGACGCTCTTTTAAATCACTCAACAATGCACACGGAAGAACGGCCCAATAAGGATCCAACCTGCCCAAAAATATTTGTCTCTAAGAATGATCTTGAAATTCACAAAAGAAAAAACACTGGGAAGAAGCCCCATAAGTGCTCCCATTGCCCAAAAGCATTTAGAACTCCATCTCGTCTTGTAATTCACACAAGAACGCACACGGGAGAGCGGCCTTATAAGTGTCCCCACTGCCCAAAGGAGTTTTTCTCTCATACTTTGCTTGTGAGTCACAAAAGAACGCACACTGGAGAGCAGCTCCATAAGTGTCCCCACTGTACACTGGCGTATACATCCAAAACATATCTTGAAACCCACATAAGGGTACACACTGGAGAGAGGCCTTTCAAGTGTTCCTACTGTCCAGACGCATTTAAAAGCAAATATGCTCTTGACGGTCACGAACAATATCATACTGGAGAGCGACCTTATAAGTGTCCCCACTGTCCAAAGAAATTTAATAATAAGAGTTATTTTGAACTACACAAAAAGAGGCATAATGAAGATCAAGTGATGATCAAGATCAAGCCTCATCAGTGTTCCTACTGCCCCAAGGAATTTGTCACAAAACGAAATCTTATAGTCCACACAAGAATACACACTGGAGAGCGGCCCCATAAGTGTCCCCACTGCTCAAAGGAGTTTACCAATAAAAGACATCTTGAAGTCCATATAAGGACACACCCTGAAGAGAGGCCTTATAGGTGTTCCTACTGTCCAAGGGTGTTTGCAATTAAAAAAGCTCTTGATGGTCACGAAGGAATTCATACTGGAGAGCGACCTTATAAGTGTCCCCACTGTCCAAATTCATTTACAACCCCAAATCAGCTTGCAAGGCACAAAAGACAACATACTGGAGAGCGTCCGTTTGAATGTCCTCAATGCTCCAAAACATTTATATGCTCAAGCCATTTGCGTCGGCATTTGCGAGTTCACAACAAAACTGCCAACGAACATCAAAATGATCCGTTATCATTATCGAATATAAATTTGGAGACTCTTAAAACAGCATCTGATACTAAATAAGTCAAGCGGGAACAAGCAAAACTACGAATGAAAGGTATTATACACTATCGTCTGAGTTACTTAATTTTATTTATAAGACTTATTCTTAGAAAATGATTTTAAAGGAACGTTTTGGTTTATTTTTACCTGTACACTGATTTCCCAGTTCCATAGCTGTCGAATTGTCTTCAAATACAAGATGAACCACACCATGTATGGCCTGTACGTCTATCTGGAAAGGGAAATTATGGCATTATTAAAATTAAGAATAAAATAATATAATTATTTCTATAATATCTCAATACCTTTGCCTATAACTGATGATAAACATAAAGTTATGCACATCAATGTCTTCTTCTATATTAGGTTTTAAGTGGCCGAACAGCTGTTCGTATGATGCATCTTTGGTGTAAGCACTTGCATCATGTTTACGCATATTCAGATAAATGCGGTCAGTCTAAGGTACGGTATAAGGCACATTTCTTTCCAGATTTGTTGGTCGATGTCCATACTATAAGCGATAACTGTCTGCATTTCTTATGTCGATGGACAGTCTGTAGTTTTCATTGGATATTTGATACTGTTTTAAAATAAATTTAGTATAGCAAAATGAAACAAATTTTTTACAATTGCGAATAAAATGGGGCAATCAAATTTCTGTTTTGAAAAGTATCGGCGGATACCAGCCTAACTCTATTTAAAAATCCATAATTCCCGCTAGCAGCAGTTCTTAAATTTTTCCGCAGCTGGCCCTAAAAAATCCAAATTTGACGGGGAAAAAGCGGATTTGGCAAACCTGATGTCCATTAATAGTCTGCGCGATAGCATTCGATATTTCGTATATCGATAGGCAATCAGTAGATTGTTTCGCTGTGTATATTTGTTTTTAACATCTTTGTAGTTCCAACCAGACAAACAATTCCAATATAATGGCAGAGGTTTGCCTTTCCTGTGGAGATGATAAATCTACCCTAGTGGATATATTCCTCAAGAAAGATAACTGCGAAATCAGGTTGGCAGAGATGCTCAGTAATTGCACTAACTGGGAAGCTATTCAGAATGATTCGAATTCCCAGAAAATGTGCATATCCTGTGAGAGAATGACTGAAACCTGGTTTTACTTTAAGCGCAACTATGAGGATAGCTGTCGTCACTTTACAAGGGAGTCTGAAACGGCGAATGTTATAGTCAAGGAGGAGAATACCCTGGAAATTGACGACCAACAAGCATTTGAGCAAAATGAGCAGAACGAGCTTTCCAACGACCAATCAAGTAGTCAAAAATACGAAAAAAGTAAAAGTAAAAAACAACAAACTAGACATAAACGACACGAGTGTCCTCACTGTCAAAAGAAATTCATAAGACCATCAGAACTTTCAGTTCACGTAAAAACACACACTGAAGATGGACCACGTAAGTGTTCCTTCTGTCCGAGAGAATTTAAAAATAAAAGAGCTCTTGCCTCTCACATAAGAAACCACGATGAAGAGCCGCAACGGAGCCGCCTATGGAAGTGTTCCCTTTGCTCAAAGACGTTAGTCTCTCATTATGCTCTTGAAGTTCACAAAAGAATACATTCTGGGGATCGGCCCTGTAAATGTCCGTACTGTCCGATGGGATTTACAACCACGGGAGCTCTTTTATTGCACAAAAGACGACATACTGGAGATAGACCATACGAGTGTCCCTACTGTGAAAAGAAGTTCATTGCATCATCATATCTTTCGACTCACGTAAGAATACACACTGGGGAGAGGCCCTATCAGTGTACATTCTGTCCAAAAGCATTTAAAACTACAGGAGCTCTTGTGGTCCATACCAGAGCGCACACCGGAGAGCGTCCGTATAAGTGTTCCTACTGTCCAAAAGCTTTTAAAACTACAGGAGCTCTTGGAGTTCACATAAAAACAAATATCTGTGGTCACCTTGTAAAAGAGTCTAAAACTGAGGAGAATACCCTAGAAACTGATGACGACGAAGAATTTGAGCAAAATAAACAAAATCAGCTTCCAAACGACGACTCAAGCAGTCTAAAACATGAAAAAGGTCAGGAATTCGGGGACACACTTAAGTGTCCCTACTGCCCAAAGGAATTTAAAAACAAAAGGCGTCTTACAGGACACAAAAAGTTGCATACTGGAGCCAAACGATACGAGTGTCACCACTGCAAACAAAAATTCAGAAGGAATTTTGAACTTTTAGCTCACTTGAGAAAACACACTGGAGAGAGGCCCTATAAGTGTTCCTACTGTCCCAAAAAATTTAGAAGTAATGGAGTTCTTAGAATTCACATAAGAGCGCACACTAGAGAGGAGCCCCATAAGTGTCCTGAATGCCCAAAGTTGTTTGCAATTCAAAGTGCTCTTGAAGATCACATAAGATTACATACTGCGGAGCGTCCTTATAAGTGTCCCTACTGTCCAATGGAATTTAAAACTTCAGGAAATCTTGTAATTCACAAAAGACGACATACTGGCGAGCGTCCATATAAGTGTTCCCACTGTCCAAAATTATTCGACAGACCAGGAGAACTTTTAGCTCACTCAAACGTACATTCTGACCAACGGCCCTTTAAGTGTTCCTACTGCCCAAAGGATTTTAAAGTTAAACGAAATCTTACAGTTCACATAACAATGCACACTAAGGAACAGCCTGACTAAAGTATTTCAGTAGTTGGCCAGTCGCTGCCAACTTGATTCAATCAAAGAAAAATAAAATGGTCAGTTATCACGATTAGGTTTTAATTTAGAGACCTACTAAATCTGTTTCCAATACTAAACCCTCATCTGAAGTCAAGGAAGTTCAAGAAAAATGATTAATATTCTAAGGTATTATACATACGACCAATGGTTAGAAAATGAATTTAAATATATATTGTTTTATTTTTAGATTTATGATAACTGATGTCCTAAACACAAGCCTGATCGCCTATCTGGAAGGGGATTTTGTCTGGGCGTATGGCAATGGGTTGTATGGAGATAAAAGTTGGATACTGGAATCATCTCTGTCTGCCTTAAGATCATGCCATGTTTTGAAAGCGTGCATGAGCTAGTTTAGCAATAAATAATACACTGAAAATATTTAAAAGTTAAGAATAAAATCAATTAATTTTTTCCTTTTTTTTGTATACTTTGTTTGTCTATACCTGATGATTAGTTGGAATTTATGCGCATCAATTACTGTCACGGAACGGCGTAATTTTTCGTCATCTGCAGCTGTGGAACTTTACATTATCTTATTCGTCCGATATGATTACGGTGAACTTCAACTTGACTCATTGAACGATTTGTTTATCACAAATTGACGATTAAACGCAATCCTCGATCTCAAACAATCAAAACAGCTGCAACAAAAAGTAAACACGAAACAGCTGATAAAACAGTGTGGCCAAATGGGAGTTTCGCATCAAAATTTGGGATTTGTTGTCGATTAGTAGTAGCGTTGTTCATCGTAGTTCAATTCAGGGATTTAGTTCGTTGGTTCATTTGCGTTGTGTTTGTATTGCTTAATAATATTACAGTTTAATATAATATAATTTTTATCAATAATATAATCGAATATTAAATTAATATATACGTTTCGCTTTTTTGGGTTTTTTTGCGCATAGCAAAAACTTTTTTTTGATGTGCTGCAATAACTTACTTTAAATTTTGTAATTCATGAAACAAAAGTTGTTCTGAACAAATTTACGTTTTAAATGTATGTTTTAATCGTTAATCACAGTTTTAAAATTTCTACCCCAAATATATGTAAACGATAAACATGATTTGTAATACAAACGCAATCGAACTATTTATGTGAACTGTGTAACCAGGAACACAGTTCTTTAGTTCAGTTTGAGGAACGGTTCAATTGAACTATGTCTGAACTGAACGATACAACTCTAGTCTAAGCGATAACTTTCGATATTTTAGTCCGTATTTTGCTTGCCTGCTTTTAATTGCTTTTTAGTTCCAACAAAAAAACAATTCTAATATGACAAATGTTTGCGTTTCCTGTGGGGACTACAAATCTACCCTAGTGGATGTGTTTCTCAAGAAAGATGACTGCGAAATCAGCTTGGCAGAGATGCTTCAGTAGGTGCACAAACCGGGAAGTTACACGGAATGATTCGCTTCCCCAGAAAATGTGCTCATACTGTGAGATAATGACGAAAATCTGGTTTCGCTTCAATCGCAACTACGAGGACAGCTGTCGTCACTTTACAAGGGAGTCTGAAAACGGACGTCGGATGTTATAACAAAGCAGG